>MU864928.1:36125-331224 GCA_033576145.1 Cladorrhinum samala | reverse complement strand
GCCCGCACTTTCATTTACCCCCCGTGGTTTTTTGCTTATAAATTTTTTTCGTCACATACTGCAAATTTTTTTTTTCCGTTTTTCAATTTAAGGGGGGGTTTTTGCAACCTTCCCCCCCCCCCCCCCCCCCAAATAAAACAATACATACTTTGTTTTTATATCTCGTTGTTGCTGAAACGGCCAAGATATTATTCTTGATACTGCTAGTAGCCAAGTGATTGAGGACCGTATGGTTCGGCATATTCAAGACGCTATTGTCATCCTTGATGAGGGTTGCCGCGTTCAAGATGGGCTTGCCCAAAAACCCAGGGAGCGCCGGCGGGTTTGGCAACTTTTCAATAGCGCCGCATGCATCGTTATATATGGGGTTGTCCTCTGGCAGATCAAAATCAAGCAGATATTGCGGGAACTTGGGCTTGAAGAGGTGTGCCGGGGGTATATCCGCTCTCTCCTTGGACTTGTTCTTCTCCTCCTCGGCTGATGGATCGTTTGATGCATTTGAGGGGGGCACGGCAGCCTTGGTTGTGGTCGCGCCCACCGAACCCTCAGCTGCGCTTGGTCCATCATTGTCCGGAGCCGTAACCTCGATGTAGTTTACCAAGTTGTTACCAAAGTCGACCGTCGTCGGGTAGTCGGGAGTTGTGCACATCTGACCGTCTACCAAAAATCGAACGTGATGCGTACCGGGATGGATATTCAACGTAGCTTCAAACACACCTGGTTTGCCCTCGCTGTTATTTGTGTGATCCCACACGCGTTAGCCCTCTGCATCTGGCACTAGACTAGATGCCTGAAGTTGGGCGGTGGGCTATCCACTTACACCGGATGTAACCGCATCTTGCGATTCCACGACAATGCAGTACCAGTAAGAAACACCTTATCACCTCCGTGCCTCCACACCAGTTTCGTCGGAACAGTGGGCTTGGTCTTGTCTACGAGCAATTCGTCGGTTTCCTCATACTCCTCGCCCTCACCCAACCCACCTACACTCAGCGTTGAGAGGGGCCGCGGCCCGCCGGTCGACTCCAATTCGTCCACATCCTCGAGGGGTTGACCAATATCCGTCGCCGCAATTATGGGGGATCCGGGAGTGTGCACCTCTTCATCGATCGGGAGGGGCAAACGTGGGGGTCGCGTCAAATATGATATGTCCTGCATGCTACTGTGCGGCATGGTTGCGGATTCGTAGCGGTCCTCGAATTCGGGTGTCCGGGGCGACCTCGGCGACGACGGAGAATTGTGAGCGTTCGGCACAGGGACGGGCTTGGCAGGTTCGTAGGAGGTGCCGGGTTGGCCCTGTTTCACATCTACTGGTTTCGATGGCGGGATGCCGGTGGTGGAGGCTGTGGGGGACGATGTCGCGGGGAAATAGCTGCCGGGCGAGGCCGAGTGGTTGTTGGTGTGATATTGTGGTACTGCTTTGTTTTGACTGCTGCTGCCGTTGTTAATGTTGCTGTTGTTGTTGCTGTTGTGGTTGTTGCTGTTGTTGTCGTTGCTGGTGTTGTTCGCTGATGCCGGCGGTTGCAGTGCGTTGCCCTGTGCCTGGGTCAGAGAAGGTTCTGGCGGAGCGGAAACCCGACGGTCCTGTACCGGGATTTGATGCTTATTATCTCGCCTTACATGTCGCGACGATGGCGACGATTCATTATGGGCGTTATATTGGTACGAAGAAGACTGGCTCGCGGGTTTTGGTGTGGATGGATTGTTTCCCATTTTAAAATCACCACCCGGAGGAGGGGAGAGGGGGCGTGCTTGCTGTTTGAGACAAGTGCCCAGGGAATGGACTTTTGGTGACTGGGGCCACCCACCGTGGACCACTACGAACAACCAGAACGAGAGATAAGGTGACCTGTGGGAGGAAGACGGGATGGGCAACAAGATGATAATCAAAAGAGACAGTCAAACGAAGACTCGAAGAATATCAACGTCAGGTAAGGCGGACGCATCACCATGCAATGCAGGTGTAGGTGTCTTTGTGCTTCTTGGTTTCTGGGAGACGGATGGGTGAGATGTGGTAGGACGGGAATTGGGAAAGTATGATGTTGAATTGGAAGATAATTGCCCCCAGCGTAGCCTACGCTTAGAAGGACCACCACTGCAGCAAGGTGGTGCAGTGAATTGAGCACACCTCTGCTGGAGGGGAACTTGGGAAGGTTCCCCCACCTTAACTCCTCGTTGGACCGTGCCAACCCTGAATCCTAAACTTGCAGGTGGTTCCGTCGCATCTTGGATCTCTCTTGGCTCTGATGCCCTGTTCATCAGCCTCACCTACCAGCCGCAGTTCAGTTTCATTCATCAACCAAAAGAACACTCATTCATTCAATCTGATTGGTCAACGTTTCCATCTACTACACTATCGCTTTCTCAACCCGCCCAACTCTCACCGATCAAAACTTGCCTACATACGTGCTCACTCATTTTTGATCACACCACGACCCTCCACGCCCCCTCCCCCCCAAAATGGCCGAAAATTATGTCGCCCCCAATCAGCAGCGCTACCTGCGTGCGTGCATGGTCTGCTCCATCGTCATGACGCTGCAGCGCTTCCGCGAGAACGGCTGCCCCAACTGCGAAGAGTTTCTGCACCTCCAGGGCTCGACCGACCAGATCGAGAGTTGCACGTCCCAAGTCTTTGAGGGACTCATCACGCTCGCCGACCCGACCAAGTCTTGGGTGGCCAAGTGGCAGCGGTTAGATGGGTACGTTCGGGGCGTGTACGCGACCAAGGTTTCTGGCCAGCTCCCGGACGACGTGCGCACCACCATTGAGGAGGAGTATAGGATCCAGTATATCCCGTATGCAGACTAACCGAGAATCAGTTGGAGTCGGAATTCTGCTAACTTTGATAATAGACGGGATGGTAGCGTTACCGAGGCGGACTAGTTGGATGCGCTGGTGAACAGGAAAGCGGAAACGGAAATTTTTAGTGTCGTCGCCTGGGGGCGAAGGGAGTTTGGGAGTTTTTTGACCTTTTTGGTTGTCCATTGTTTCACCCAAATACCTTGTTTATTTCCTAGCAGCGATGTTTGCGAGGCGTTTTTCTAGAAGAGCATAGTCCCGGTGTCCATTTCACCTTGCGCATGGGATTCTGCATTCATAGCATTAATTGGTCAAGATATATCATAGAATTTCTTCAAAGGTGCCCGGCCCCCGACAGGGGTGCGCATGGACGATACGATTCACACCATTCACCAGTTTACAGCCACAATCAAGTGTTCTTAATAACGGATGTCTATATACTCTATTGCTTTGCTCCGAAAATATCCCATGTCTATTATATATATATTCCACCACTTCATGATAAAATGCGTCGACTTCAGCGCCTGTGTGTCTCAGCCATTTCTCATCTCGCCTCATCCGAGTATAATGTACCCCAAATGCAGAATCATCTTTCACCAACAACATCAAAATCTATCTACAACTCCATAAGCTGCTCTATATCAAGTAGCAATGCTACAGTGTTAACCAAAACAGACTATACGGCTGAACCCCTTGGCAACGTCTCCGAACTCAACTTTATTCAAGAAAGGTGAACATGCTGGTGTGCAGAATGTTCATGGCTCTCTCAGCATTCCGTGCGTCAATAACGCAGGAGATGTTGATCTCGCTGGCACCTGTAGAAGGGTCAACATGTTAATCTAGAGCCAAACAATGATATATATATATTGAAGAAAACATACCTTGCGAGATCATCTCAATGTTGATCTGGTGGTCACCGAGGGTCGAAAACATCTTGCCAGCAGTACCCCTCATGTTCTTCATCTCCGCCCCAACCAAGCTGAGAATGGTCATTTCAGGCAGGACGCTGACCTCTCCACATTCAGCACGGAGCTCAGCAACGGCCTGGTCAAAGTTGGAAAACTCCGAGTTTGCCATGTGCACTGCAATCGAGACATGCACCTCACTGGTGGAGATCAGGTCGACCGAGACGCGGTGGTTGCTGAGGATAGTAAACACTCTAGCTAAGAAGGCATGCGCTATCGACCGCTTATTTGAGTGGATGTTGAGAATGCAGATCTTGTCTTTAGCAGTGACAGCGGTAGGCCGTCTTGTCTTCTTCCGCGCTGTAGGATCAGAAGGTTTCCTTGACCTTTGTATTTGTTGGTCCGCAGCCAGGAGCGGGTCTGGCTTCACAATCGTACCGCCACCCCGCGGATTTTTGACATTTTTGATTCTGATGGGGATAGGGGGGTGTGCCTTGATAACCTGATCCATGGTCAAGTGGTGGATGACCTCGGAGCCATAGAATGTGAGTTCTGCCGCTTCTGCCGGGGTGATGGAAGGGATAAGCCTTGCGGTAGGGACCTTGGTAGGATCCGCCGTGAAGATGCCGTCAACCTCCTTCCAGATCTGAAGCTCCTCTGCCTTCAGACCGACAGCGGCGAGAGAGGCGCACAGATCCGTGTACCCACGGCCGACATCACCATCCAAAAGACTGCCGGGGATATTACCAAAGAAGCCAGTCACTACGGGTACGCGGTCCTCGCATGCAAGTATCTTCTTGGAGATGATATCTGCTACCCGACGGTAGAAAGCAGCGTCGAGACGTACTTTTGGGCTGTCAAGGTGCAATGCGTCGGCCAAATCAACGTACTCGGCAGCCACACCCTTGATTACACGTCGAATTAGTTAACTGAAAAAAAAAAAAAAATTTCATCTGAGAATGGTATACGAGACTCACCCTGTCCTTGAGCAGAGATGCCATGAATCTGCAACTTAGTTTCTCGCCAAAGCTCACAACTCGGTCTTTGGCCCTCGAGTTGATCTCGAGATTGAAGCGTCTTGATGCATCAAGGTACTCATTGAGCAGTTGACAGTCCTTGTGAATGTCGGTTTTCAGGACCTCCCTGAGGTCAGCATCCACGATGAATGTCTCGGCGGCATCGACATGGTCAGTATAGATGTCATGGACAACGCGCTTCGCATTCTTCAGCAGGTCATCCTGAGACTCGGCGTCACCTGGGACAGCAACAATGGCACGAAGAAACTTGAAAACTTCCAGGAGCCTGAAGAGAGAGCACGTTGTTAGAAATCCCCTAAGTGATTTGGTAATAGGATGGTGGCACGCTCTGTGATCCGATGGGTTCGTGGGAGTGGGGGGATGCGTGCTGATGGAAGGGCAGAGGGGATGAAGATGAAGCGTTATGCAGTGCGCCAAATTGGGATGGGGGAAGAGGGGAGGGGGGGGGGGTGTGGGCAAATGTGCTTGGTACACTGAGTTTAAATGCACCAAACATCACATAACACGCTGCCCATCAAATCAGCAGTTCTCAGCGTACCTGCTTGTGGTTCCTGTGGCCTTCTTTCCTGTGCTCCTGGCCGAACACACTACCACAAGCCGATTGTGCTCGACATGTGTTCTGCACTCATCATAGCGTCCCGTCAGTTTCTCTTCTTCCGCTCCGTCTTTGAGAAGAGTTTTCACATACCTGACGATGTCCTCTGCAATCTTGTCGGGGAATTTACCGACACTCGTGCCTCCAAATTTTTGCACTACCCAGCCGTTGGGGCTTGCGTTCTTCACGAGCGCCCGGGCCATGTTTCCGATGAACGGCGGTTGACTCAAACTGGTAGGGGGGTGGTTGTGCCGAAAATGGATGGTTCGGTTGAGTGACGCCGATTTTTCGGTTGAGTGACGCCGATTTTTATAGGGGAAAATCACTCAAAAGCTGGCTCGAGTTGATATCGAGATCGAAGAGAATAATCCTGCGAATACCAATGGCTGTAATTGCACCTCTGTCGAGCGAGAGAACTTGTCGAATATATAAGATAAGGGGAGAAAGGAGGTACTGTGCGATTGGCAAAGGGCTTTTGGCGGGGTGGGTCAATATATGTGGTAACCGGCTGGAAAGTCGGAGCCTCTGAGAGCCTTCAGGAAAAGCCTGTGACAGAATGCTGTTTGTGGCTGTGAAGCCCCCGGTTTTCTCTGAAGAAGCAGCTCGAAAAGCAGGACGGACGCAGAGAGAAACAGACTCGGATGCGAGTCGATCCCGTTTCGGCAATGAGAAAAGGATCAAGAGCCAAGGAATCGGCGCGCGTGTTGTGCGGGATGATGCTGAAAGGGGTGTGCCAGGTGGAATGGAATTTCCTCAAGTCGGTCGTGTCGTGTGGTGGTTCCACACTGACTGGACTGGGTTGTTGCTGATCAGAGCAAACACGCCGGGCAAAATGATGGGAATGGGTGTGAACCAAAAGCAACAGAGAGTGAGTGTGAAGGGAAAATATATATATACATGTATAAATACAAAGAACGACGAGGACTCTGGCCTCACCAGCCCACCGAAAAACAAGCGAGTCGAGTTCGAGTCACAGACTAATGAAGGGACGTTTTGAACACCCAGGGTTAAAAATAAAATAAAAATGATAGCTATCCCAGATAATCTTGAACGCACCCGGTATGGGTACGTAGTACGATTACGGGTACGGATGACTCCGGCAACTGCCTGCCCAGTGAGAGAACGTCCTACTTCGGAGGCAGGGTTTTCAAACAGATACGCCCAGAGCAGTAATAAGCCGGGCCGTGGGCAAAAGTGGTCCCCTTTCTTTGTGGCACCCACGTTGTTGCGGCGGTGGGGTAGTGGGTCTGTGGATGAAGTGGACGTTCTAAAGTTTCGCAGGACCGCCACGCTGTAGTGCATCGCATGTGAGAGTTGGTTGCTCAATTGAAAGACGGGCCCCACGCCCTGTCGTTCTGTGCAAAAGGGGTCTGTCGCCAACTACGTACCTTGGTGTAAACCGTCATGATATCCGAGTGTAAATTCGGGTGTCCGGATCACAACAGACACCAATCACCATCGTGCATATCCGGATATTGAGGCCCGTGGCGAGTGTTAAATGAGCTCGACCGCTTCCTCTTCCTGTCGTCGAGGGATAATGTGTGGTCCTCGAAAAGGGATAAAAGAAGCCATATGAGGATAGCAACAACAATAACCTTCAACAAATGAAGATAAAAACACATTAAAATACATTTTGCCCTCTTATGATGCGCCATCTAACTTTCCGCGAAACTTTGCTTCTATGCATACTGTGTAATGTTTCCACGCCTATATCCCCTTTTTGGAGTGGAGAGTGGTCTAGACATCGCCCTCTCTCTCCCCTGCACCTAGTACGCCGGATAATTACCATATGCAAACATCCCAATTTGTATATAGGCCAATAACCTTCACATTGAATGGGCAAAATTAGGGCCTGGCTTCCCGCCCTCCCCGTATCAGCTAGAGAGAACCGAGGAGTGCTCATTGAAGATTCTCCTCGGCATCCTTTTGGATAATAACATACTTCGTTCAACGTCTTATCTCCTTTGCATCGGGAGTCTCCTCCTCCTCTTCGTCGTGCTCCAAATCTTCCTCAATCTCTTCAGCCTCGGTGATATGTGAGGTACCAGATGGACGGTGCTCGTGAGAAACATCTGAACCGCTCATTTGCCATTCCATCAGCTTTGAGAAAGCACTGTCAATGTTGCTGCTCAAATCAGCATAGCTGCCAATCTCTGCCACTGTTCCCTCGCCCGACAGAACAATGATTTGATCTGAACGTTTGATTGTGGATAGTCTATGAGCGATCGAGATGGTTGTGCTGTGGCCCTTGAGCAAGTTGGCGAGAGCCTGGTTGACGAGTGTTTCCGATTCGGCGTCGAGGGCTGAGGTGGCTTCATCGAGTAACAAGATATCTGGATCCTTGAGGAGCGCTCGGGCGATGGCGATGCGCTGCTTCTGGCCACCCGAGAGCTGTGCTCCTCTGGCCCCTACCTGAGTCTCCAGACCTTCCGGGAAGTCACTGATAAAACCGCAATTTGCCTTTTGCGCTGCCGCAATGATTTCTGCCCTAGTAGCGGTCGGTCTACCATAGGCGATATTCTCAGCAACGGTACCGGAAAACAGGACAGGTTCTTGTGCCACCATGCCGATTCGTCGTCTGAGTGACTTGGCATTCATCTTGGAAATGTCGACACCGTTGATACTGATCGAACCCGAAGTTGGATTGTAGAAGCGAAGCAACAATGACGCTACTGTTGACTTGCCACCACCCGAGGGACCGACGATGCACACATTGCTGCCAGAGGGAATCTCGAAATCGAGACCGTTGAAGATTGATACCGCTGGCCTCGTGGGATAAGCAAAGTGAACGTTGGAGAACTTGATGGGTCCCTGAGCCGAGAGGACTCGCGTGCCCACGGTCTGAGGTATGGCAGGTTTCCGGTCTTGCAGCTCGAAAAGGCGACTTGCAGCGCCGACTCCCTTCATGAGTTCCGAGTAGAAGCCGCTGACGCCGAAAAGACTGGACCCTGCAAACACCGTGTACATCATGAAGGAAGTCAAGTCGCCGAGACTCATGGCTCCAGAGCGCACAAGATTTCCTCCCACGATTAGCATGGCGAGAATAGTCATGTTGCCAGCCCAGCCTGTTGACGCAAAGAAAGTGGCCGAGACGATCGACTCCCTTTTTCCAAGGGCAAAGATCTTCTTGACCTGCCTGCTGTATCTGTGCATTTCCTGGACCTCGCCGGCAAAGGCCTGGCTGGTCTTGATGTTTCCCAGCCGTTCCTCCGCTATTTTCATCAGAGTACCGACGTTCTTCTGGATAGCTCGGCTCAGGTTCCGGATAGTGCGGCCGTACAGAAAAGCGCCAAGAGCGATTGGGGGAACCATGACGAGAATGATAGATGTAAGCTTCGGGCTCAACCAAGCCATGGCGACAAACCCGGCACCACCGCTAACCAGAGAACGGAGGCCATCCGAAACATTCTGCGTGACGCTTTTGCCAACAATAACGGTATCCGAGTTTAGTCGCGAGATTAGGTCGCCCACCCGATTGGCGTCAAAGAATTCGGCGTCCTGAACATATGTCCTACGGTAGAGTTGGCTGCGCAACCGGGCAACGACACGCTCGCCAACGATCCTAAGCAGAATGATACGTCCAAAGTTCGCCGTGGCACCAATGGTAAGCACAGCGGCAAGTCCAGCAAAGAACTGAGTCATTGTAAGGCCGAATAGTCGTACATCCTCGGCGTTCTCCTTGGTCGAGAGATCCAGAATCCTTCCCACCGAGAACGGGATAGACATGGTCACAGCAGATGAGATGAGAAGCAGACAGAATGCGACACCGAGCCATTTGACTTCGGGTTTGGCGATCTTGAACAGCCTCCAGACCTCACCCCATCCAGCCTTGCTGCCCTCTGACCCCTTCCCATCTTTTGACAAGCGCGCACTCATGTTTACGTGCGCTGCCTTGGCCGCCTTTGCGCTTCGCTGAAACCCATGAGCTTGAAGATGATGGTCCACCTCTTTCTCCTGCTCTGCCCCGCCTTTTTCCTGTGGCTGCTGCTCTTTACCAAGAGCAACTTCCTTGGTCTCCTGAAATGCCGGCCTAGTCGTCGATATCCGGCGCAACGCGTTCACAGGTGATGCCCAGCGTGGTTGTGTAAGCCATTGGCGCGGTCCAAGCGGTAGGCGCGGCGGCACTGGCGCGGATGCGCAAGGTAGGGGTATCGCGGGGTTCCTCCCGGCTGCGGAGCCGGAGGAGAAGGGGCGGCAGCAGGGTTGTAGCTTAGTGGGTATTAATGGCGATAATGGTGGCGTATGTGCAAACCCAATGCCTCCGACAGTGAAGGCGCGTTTCGGGAGCATTGATGCGCGGCGCAAAGCTGCCGTCGCAACTGCTCCCGGAGCCGCCATGACGAAATCGATTAATATTTAGCTCGTTTTTTTATGTCGTTCGAATTTTCCTTCCTCGTTACTTTGTTCGTATTCGCCTCGCTATCTCAAGAGGGATATTATCGCTTGGGTGGTCATGTCGAATGAACGTCGAAGGTCAGTTGCGAGGGCTCGGCCGACCATGCCCATCAGAATCCTATGCGAACGTGAGCAAAAATCGAAAAGCAGGTTGTAGAAATGCAGGGAAGAAAAATCGCCGGTTCGGATCGCTCAAGGTTCAGTCGTTGGACCGGCGGGCAAATGGGTCCCTTGTCGAGCGAGCTAATTTCTGGGCACTGGATTCCGTCATCGAAATCCCGAGCGGACCGAGAAAAGCGCGACCCACTGTTTCTAGCCTTGGGTCACAGCAAACGCTTTCTCAGGGGCCTTTGTTGTTTTCGTTCTTGGCATCAAGTTCAAATTTGACAATCCAGAATAACATTAGAATGCACTACACGTATTTTGGGTTTCCTTTGCCCCAAATAAAATACAATAGAAATCATTTACCTTTTCCTCGAAGTATCAATTTGACAAGCGTCAACAGCTCCAATCAGCAAGCAATATACAAGTTTCGGCCCACCCTCCTCACCATATACCATTCAATCTGCACCCTTTAGTTTCCCTGGCTATCATTTCGAAGCATCTCCTTGACATCGGCATCGAGGCCATCATCCCCTCCCAAGTCCGGGAACTCATCCGAATTCAGCTTGCGCTTCTTATTTGACCCATTGATAGGAACAGACTGATACTGTGAAGCAAGGTTTGAGAGAATTTCGATGCCTGGAGCTGGGTGATGGGCGTGGAAAGGGACGGACTGTTGATCGCCGTTCCGGAAGCCCTGGTAGGAGTGGTCGGCATCGCTGTGATGAGGTGGTGTCAAAGCCTCGACTTGTGGGCGTTCGGGCTCAGTAGAAGCGCGCTCGCCCCTTGGGCCTGGTTCTTGGCTGTTTGTGGCCTGGCTGCGGATGATGTCCTTCTCAATGTCGTTCTTCTTCTGCTCGATCTCAGTCCGCCGCCCACTGAGCTGCTTCATGTGACCTTCTTCCTCTTCCAAAGCTTGCTGGTTCGTAGCTAAAAGCTTTTCCAAGCTCTGAATCATCTCTCTTCGTGTCCGCATGCTTTCAGCGACTGCCCCTTCGGCATTTGCAAGAGTCTTGAGGAGGCCATTGAGACGAGCAGCCTGAAGAGGCAATGCTAAAAGTGACATGGCTGGGTCGGCTAGCTTCTCATACTCGCTTTGGGCGGTGGTGAGAGCGCTCTTGGAAGGAATCAAGCTCTTGCTAATTGCCTCTTGTTGTGTCAACAGCGGCGCAAGCTCTGGGGGAACTGCAGGGCTTGATGATCGAAACCCAGCTCCAAATCCACCAGCAGCAGCGGCCGCCGGACGTGCTTTATCAACCTCTGGGCCAGGCGTTAGCAAAGGGGCCGCAGTAAGTTTCGGAGCGTTATTGACAACTCACCAGCGAGCTTGCTATAGATGGACTGCAAGACTTCCTTGTCAAATATGCTCCGATCCCTCCATACATCAACCACTCTACGAAGCTTATTCTGAATTTCCGGGGTTCCGCCCTTATATGCAACATACGTTGCGTCCGCAATGAATGGAGCGAAGGCATTCAGAAAGTCCTCTTTGTGGCGAGCTTTGGTTTGCTGCGTCACCTCTGTTGGGAGTCATGTCAGCACTCCAGCACAGTGGGGTGCCAAAGTTTTTGTGAGAACAAAGGCCAGATTCATTATTTTTGAGAAATGCAATCAAGCTGGCAAGGGACTCACCATTCGCAAGATAGATCATGTTGAGCCTCTTGGCGCTGGGTAAATCCTTCAACTTGGTAAGCCACAGCTGAACAGTCTGGGCTGCGTGTCGCCTGCAATTGCAATTAGTATTGACGAGCTTTTCCAGGCATTGTGGTTGTTATGGGTTTCATCATGGTCTGGCGGCTTACCGATGGAACATAATCCATTGTGCTGTGGTGGCTATGCTCTCATGTGTTTCAGTGAGCGCCGAGAGCTTCGAGAGCACTGCATCATCCGTATACGCCATGGTTGGATGGGTCGCTGGAATGAACGGGCGTCGAGCGAATTTCTGGTCACAGAAGAGGATGCTGATAAAAGAAACAGGATGCTGATAAAAAGTAAGAGTGATGGTCGTGATGCGATGGGCTCAATGACGAATGATGTGTTTTCCAACTCCGGAATCAGAAGCTCATCAAATTACGACTCAAGATGCTGATGAATGGATGGAAAGCAAGCGTCTTGAGGTGCCGCACCCTGCAACAATCTATACTTGCAGCAGATTGCCTACTTGGCATCAAGAGCCGATGAATCTTGTACCTTCAATTACAGACACCTCCCAGGGCGACATGCACGGGAGTGATAGGATGCAGCACGCCTCCCAGGTTGTTTGTTGATGGAAGAGAGAAAACGGGAGGTCGCAGGTTGCTTGGAAGCTTGGGAGCTTTCTACTCGCATTCAAAAGCGCTGTTTCAGTGGAAGCGGATTAAGGAATAAATGGGAGGTCTAGCCCCGCTTTAAGCATTTTCTGTCCCCTATCAGCCAATCACTGGCAAACCCTCCAGCTGACAAGCCAGCGCAAGCGCAGCAACCTGGCGCGATCAAGGGGACCTGGCAGGCGCCTTGCATTCACTCTCCAGATTTCCGAACACCAGCATCGACAACCTTCACAACCTCCCGTTGGCCACACACCACTCTCTTGTCGAATATTTTTCCAGGCAACAGCAATTGAGATTCTGCCTTCGGTTTAACAAGATCGACCATCATGGCTGACCGATTTCCCTCCCTCGAGGACTTTGACGCTGGCGGTAAGTTTGGTAGCCGGCACGGTTGTGCTTAGCATCTGGCCTACTGGGCAAAGTCGCTTCTAACACTTGCATGCGCACAGCCCAAACGGAAGTTCAGGACACAGCAGAGGGACCCTCAACCACCAACTTCCTCGAGAGAGAGAAAGCGATTCTCGGCGACGATGCCAACCAGTTCGCAACTGTCGAAGACGCCGGGTTTGACGACGCTGATGACGACCTCCTTGGAGGCGGTATCCCCTCGGGCAACAACAACGCTGCTTCGTTCGACACCCAGTTCCCAGATATCACTAGCCCATCTGAGGTATGTGCATGCCCATGATTCTATTTGCCGAAAACCCAACTCTGCTAACCAAGTCAATTGCCAGGGGCTCGCACCTGGCGGTACCACTACAATCACCGGTCCTTCCGTCAGCTACAACTCAGGCTATGCCGCACATGCCGAGGAAGAAGAAGAACCCGAGGTGATCAAAGAGTGGCGGGAGAAACGTGACGCCCAAAATGCTAAGCGGGCTGAACAGTTCGCTCAGCAGCGCGAAGAGACAGTCAAGGAGGCCCAGCAAAATATCGACGACTTCTACGAGAACTACAACACGAAGAAGGAAAAGATGATCGCGCAGACACGAAAGGAGGAGGAGCAGTTCCTTGCTAACCGCCAGGACACCACCTCTGGTGGCACTAGCTGGGAGCGGATTGCCAAGCTGGTCGACGTCAGTGGAAAAGGCGCAAAGGGCGGTGCAACTGGGTCAGGGAAGGAGCGGTTCCGCGAGTTGCTCGTCAGCCTACGGAAGGATGAGAAGGCTCCTGGTGCTGAAGGGTACTGAACTTCAGAGGCCCATCTTATCGGAA
This sequence comes from Cladorrhinum samala, assembly GCA_033576145.1. NCBI lineage: Eukaryota > Fungi > Ascomycota > Sordariomycetes > Sordariales > Podosporaceae > Cladorrhinum > Cladorrhinum samala. The sequence continues at coordinate 317,867 of MU864928.1, read as the reverse complement.
TAATACATCGAAGGTTACTTGAGGAAAAGTGTGATCACGCACTGTCACCTCCAATGCCAACTCAAGCTAGGCTATGGATATGGTCTATGGCCGCGGAAAAACTACCAAAACAGAATAACACACTTAATGTAACACACTGGGCCGGGGGGGGGGGGGGCGCGGTGGATTTTTTTTCTATCTCGGAGGGTACAGGACTACGCAACTCGGGGCATTTTAGCAGTTCTGGCGTCCAAAGTTATCAAATGGGAGCATGACCTTTTGTAGGTGGAAATCTGGCTCATAGTTGTGATGAAAAGAAAAACACCCGTATCGAGGAGTATATCCATATTTGGAACCACTCGGGCAACCTACCACCATTGAAGGGTACACTCTCCGAACGAACATATTGACCAAACTCGAAAAACCGTTTGAACTTTTCCTTTTCTATTTCTTCCTCTCCAATGCTAAACACATACAAGCCTACGTTAGGCCGTCATCTAAGCCCTTTCTCTCCTTCCCACCCAATCAAGCCTTGCCCCTTCAACGTCGGGTGCATTTAGGCCTTGCCGAACCAAGTCTTGTAGCCGCAGACCTGACGACCCATGGCGTACATGGTGGCTAAGTTACTCACCATCAGCAAACTGCCATCAAAACATGGAAAAACTAAAGGAGCTATGAACATACCACCGAACGTTCCCCACAAGAGGGCGTAGTAAGGAGTGAGCAGGATGTTGCTGCGGGGGCCCTATTTCCATTCTATTAGCCGAAAACACATTTCCTCGCCGGTTATCTTCCCCCACAGCTGCGGGGAGCAAAGCAGAACCTACAATTCTCCAGATACGGGTGTGGGCCTTGTAGGCAGCCTGGTAAGCCCGCTGCTGCTCGGGGACCTTGTTGTGGGCGTTGACGAGACTGTGTGTGTGTGTGTGGTATCATCCAACAAATCAGCATGCGTTCCTCTTCTCTTGTATGTTTGTCGTGCTGTGTGTGCGCGCGTATTTTGTATATGCGTGTGCCTCCTCCTCTGTGTGTGCATGTGTGCGTTTGTGGGTTTCGCAACAAGCCCACTCAGCGCAAATCGTATGACGCTTGCTCTGCTTTTGCGCGCGGGAATTGTCCCTCCTCGTCCTCCTCCCCCTCCCCTCCGTTCTTCCCTATCTTCGTTCTTTTTCGTCCTCCCTCAATTGAACTCGATGCACGCAAATACGGGGTAAATCGTTTGAAAAAGGGGCGGGGCTGCTTACGCCATTTTTTATTGGGATTTGGAAAGGTTAGCGGGGTTTGGGTGTTGAAGGTCGGGTGCTGGTGGTTTGTCTGATGCAATGAAGTTGTGAGGCGAGCTTGGTTGCTGCTCGTCTCGGCTGACGGAGCGCTGCCGGTTGCACGAGGATTGGTCAATGCTCAGGGTTGACTAAGCGATTTTACGTCCTAATTACAGGTGAAGCTCAAGCTCCCCAAAACCCTGTTGAGTCTCCACTTGAGCTCTATATAGGTATCTACTGTCTCCTCTCTCCCTCTCTTTCCCCGTTAGAAGGTGCAAACAAATAATGACTCCACACCTGCGTTTGAACACTCAGTAATTTCGACTGGGTCTTTTAAAACACTCATGTTATTTGCTATAATACATAATACATTAGTCTGTCTTCCTATGACAGGCCCGAGGAACCCTGATCATATAACAACCCTTTGTCTAGTAAACCAAAGTCATAATACACGCGCCCTTTCGGAGCAGTTCCTAGGCCAAAAGCTCCCTCTCAATAAAAACATGTATTCCAAAATCTCGCAATCGTGAGCTTGTAGTTCTTAGTCTGAATTCTGCACGTCGTCACTAGAGCCCCTGTGTTTCTTGGGCTTGATGATGAGCAATATTATCATGCCTGCGATGATTAGTAATAATAGGAAAATAATCTTCCGCTTTGTTGTCTTCTTTTGATAACCCTCGGCGGTTTTGAGTTCCTTTTCAGCCTCCTTCACGTCGGTGGCCATGGATTCCACGTTGTAATCTATCCTGTCCAGCATGGTTCCTTGGTCAATGACCATGTTCTGGAGATCGCGAAAGAGATCAGCTAGCTCAATGATGCTTTGAGCTATGTCTTCGATCTCCTGCTCCCGCTGTTTAATCGCAGCGTCATTCGAATGAAGAAGCTTCTGGTGCGTAGCAGCTTGTAGGGTGGATTGCGAATAGGTCCTGTCCGCATCAGATTCGAGGAGTGATGGATCGCCTCCAGCAAGGGCGTTCGAGGGCGTTGATGCACGCTCGATCGGACTGGCTAATCCGGCCATGCCCTTGAGTTCTGGAAGCAGCAAAGTTAGTATATGCTCCGAATTTCAAAACCCGATGGACGGTATCTTACTTTTAAGATATGCGCTCTGCTTCTTCCGGAACCCTGCGCTTGCTTCTTGCACTCTAGTTGCCAAGTTGACTTGAATATTCTTCGCCATTGTTTCGTCGGCGCGGCTCATCTGACCATTGGCTTTGCCTTCCCGCACCATTTGTTCGATCCGCTGTATGCATTTATGGCACTCGTGAAATCCGCGCGTGATGGCTTGCGTCAACTTCTCGATTTCGCCCTCCTCGGCTTTCTTGGTATCTTCATCATTGAACCCTGGCAGCACATGTTTTTGATGTAGTCGCTCCAGTTTCTGGCACTTCTGGGCAATATCGGCAAGCAACTCTGCAACTTCGTCTGACGCGTCGGCCCACCGTGGGGGTAATAGGTCCATCTCGATAACCGCATCGCCATCATCCACGTCATAAGCTCCAGCGGACAAAAGCCCTCGTCGGTCCTCATCCGCTGAGAACAGCACCCCGCCGCTCACCCCGCCGCTTCCGCCGAAGCGGTCTCCCCCGGAAGATGGCCCATACCGGTTTCGTTGCGGTGGGTGGTGGGCGTAGGACTGCCGGTAGGAAATGTAGCTGTTGAAAACATTATTAGCTACCTGAGTTTCCCGAGTTTCCCCAGAAACTTTACTATCGAACGCGGGTCATCGAGTGCGTACAGATTCGTGCGGTCTCGCCACATGGCGGACGCCGGAAGGGGTAGCGAATCCCTTCAGTTCCCCTTAGATGTAATATAGGTGAGAGATGAGGCAGTCGTTTATTTGTTGCCGTGGATCGGTATTTTGATGTTGCGACATCACATCGTAATCGCTATCGGAATGCGCCTGGCTGGCTGGCTGGGCTGGCTGGCTTCGGAAGCTATGGGCTAGAACAACCGTGGCCAGGGGAACGATGACGACTGACACGAAACCCAGAACACAATTGCCAATTGCTCCCAGGAGACCAGGACTGCGACGGGACAGCAACACAGCTGCTCACCAGCTGCGGACTGGCTGGTAGGGGTGACTGTGGAGTACCAGAGAGCACCGGCAGGTGTCAGGCAAGGAGGCACAAAGGCCTTGGCACAGCTGGGGTGTGCCCGAAAAAGGCAGCAACATGCTCGACTGGACCTGCTGGATCTGACGCCGCACCAGGATAACGAGCCTTGAGGCCCGGGCGTAGGGCGCTTCTTTAGGAGGGGCCCCGCTCCCCTTCTCGAAAGCTTGCGTCTCATTTAATCGATTCTTAGAACGACTCCATCAGCTCGCCCAGACCCAATCTGTCACCGTTTCTCTCTATTCTGCGAACAACTGCTATCGCCAAACACAAAACACATATCTATTTTTTTCGTAACTACCAAATCATTACCATGGTTAGTCCGCCCACACGCGCACCACAGCGTGCTTTCATCTGGAGGGAAGCAAGAGGGTAACCCCGCGGTTGAGGGGCAATCAGGCGGCGGACAAGAGAATCAAACAGCTGGAGTAGAGGGCATCGCAAGCTGACTGTTCCCACCACCACAGGCCGACTCTCTTACTGAGGAGCAGGTGTCTGAATTCAAGGAGGCGTTCTCCCTATTTGTAAGTCTTTTGCCGACCGCTTTCTATCTAGCAGTGACTGAGCAGTACTGACCCCTTAACAGGACAAGGACGGCGATGGTTAGTCCCCCTGTGTCCCCCTTGCCTCGCAATACGCATCCCCACCCCGCCGCGAACACACAAGGCTCGTGTTACGCACAACCACATTTACTGAATGGATAAACAGGACAGATCACTACTAAGGAGCTGGGCACTGTCATGCGCTCGCTGGGCCAAAACCCTTCTGAGTCTGAGCTCCAAGATATGATCAACGAGGTCGATGCAGACAACAACGGCACCATCGACTTTCCTGGTATGACAATTATGCTCAAGCAAACATCAGACGAGGCGCTGACAACCATTATTCCAGAGTTTCTTACTATGATGGCAAGAAAGATGAAGGATACCGATTCTGAGGAGGAGATCCGCGAGGCTTTCAAGGTATGCTTTTACCAGGCCATAGCCCTCGGTTTTCTTCTGGCTCTAATCGACTTTGACAGGTCTTCGATCGTGACAATAACGGTTTCATCTCCGCGGCCGAGCTTCGCCACGTCATGACATCTATCGGCGAGAAGCTCACCGATGATGAAGTTGACGAGATGATTCGTGAGGCCGACCAGGACGGCGACGGGCGTATCGACTGTAAGATTTCCCCTTTCGCGTCGGTCTGATTCAAGAAATAGCGCCTGAACTAACCGTTTTGAAACAGATAACGAGTTTGTCCAGCTGATGATGCAGAAGTAAATCTCTTGCCATTTCTCGTTCCACGATATCCTCTCTTAACGTCTCCTCACGAAATCAAAAACTGCGAGATGTCTTTTGAATTTCTACTTGCATTTTCTTTCTGGATGGAAAGCGAGGGCAAACGGTCAACAGTCCTCGGCTAGCGCAGGCAGGAGGGCCTGATATTCACAAATGTTCAATCCCAAGGAATCTCCCTGGTTCTCGTAATGGACATCAAACACCATCCACACTCTTCGGCCCTCTTTCCCCTTTCTGCGGGGGTCAAAGATCGTGGAGCAAATCATGAGGAAAGTCAATATGGTGTGATGGAAGGGCTGCAAACTTGACGTTCGCTCTCTCGACAGTTTTTGTTGTTTGTCCTGGCCGGGTTGCCTTTCAGTTTTTTCTTGCGCATCAGTTGCGATGTCTTGCCAGCGAAAATATCCTGTTTAGTCATGGCCATTAATAAGAAGCAAAGTTATTAGAGGAGCAGTGACAAACGCGTCTCATTGATCTCGTGGCACAAGACTGATTAACTAACAGCGCATCATCAGTCCAGATGTTGCGAAACCCCGGAGCACCCCTAGATGGATAGATACCTTATTAAAAGAAGAAGAAAAGTTCATTGCACGTCATTGCCGAGACCCCCAACACATTGGAATGGATGGTGGTATCAATCCATTCCCGCTTTCGCTAGTCTGAGCACTGCCACAATCCAACCTGCAGCCCTATAGGGCTCTCACCGTCATGTAGGGAACAAAGGTTGACATGGAGAAGGTGTGGGATCTGACCGCACGTTCTCAGCCGTAAGGTATCTTTGCATGCATCAGATATCTGTACCTTTGGTTGGCAGGGTAGGGGTCCTTTTTTTGCACTGCCCCCTTTTCCCCCTCCTTTACCTTTTGCTCGGAATTCTAAGTTTCCGCAAAGCGGGCCGCTGTCCGAGATCCGGATTGTGGTGTTTTGATCTACAGTTGTTTGGGGGGCGGACCTGGGCGGAAGGGGGGGGGGGGAAGAAACCCTGGGAAAGGCTGGATTGTTGTGAATATATATATATATATATATATATATATTTCAAGGTAATAATTAGGTAGGTGTTTGTTTCTTATGGGACTTATTGGCTTGGTCGTCACTTGTCAGGTATATTTCAACTTTGTTGACATGGTGTCTGGGTGTGTGTGTTTGTGGGTGTGAGTGTGTGTCTGTGTGTGTGAGCGCGCGTGCGAAAGTCGTTAGAAGGGCTTAGAGTAGGACCCTGGGAAGACTGGTGTACCGCCTCAGATTACCCCCTGGGCGGAGAATCCACGATGTCATCAGTGTTGATCACCTTGAGCCTTTTGAATTTCAGATAGCAATATTTTTGAAAGCATTGTCTGTAACCTCTTCAATGCTAGAGATAGACTAGATTCATCTAAAGATTTAGCACAACAAGGAGCCTAAGCCACGCATCTCCCTTTTTCATGTAATCATATTATCCACTAGAAAAGTCACTCCAACCCTAGGCTTGCTCGGGAGAGTCTTTGGTCTTGAGAACGTGTTTAACTGGGCTTCCCAATTCACCGATCATTGTGTCTACCTACGCAATGAGCATATGCCAACCGACCTGCCGCTATGGGAGTAGACATTACACACTTTTGTTAATCGTTTATTCCTTACAAACCAATATTATGTGTAACTGAAGATATTGGTACTTCGGAGGCAAGTGGTGGAAAGCTCATCTTATTAACTGTGCAAGATCGAGACAGGGGAAACTACGAGTGGCTAGAACAACAATGAGATTATCAATTAAGGCTCTACAAGAATCCCGAGTTGTGGGACAACATCGCTTTGTCTGTCTTCAGGATTTTATCGGACACAGGACCCAAGGGTTGATCCGGAGGGGAGGGAATGGGGGATATAGAGACAGAGAGAGAGACAGAGAGAGAAACTTGTGAGATTTTGTTATTCTGTTTGATTCCGTTGATGCGGATGGATAGGGATGGGTAGATTGAAAACAACCTAAGGTAAACACCCCCTCCCCCCACCCCTTTTTTTTTTCTTTTTTTTTTTTTTTCCTTAAATATCCCTTGTTGAAGGCAACGTCTGTAGAACGTGATGCTGAATTCAGTGTTGTAAAGAAAAGTAACTAGACATTAGATACGTCCGTTTCCTGTACTTTGCAATATACTGGACTTCTACAATGTTTCTATTTTTATTGTTGGAAAATTTATTCATGAAAAGAGGTTAAAGAATTGAGAAGACTTTTGGAGGGGGGGGGCCCGTGAGGTGGTGGAGGGGGAAGGAGAGCCCCGCTTTCAGGGGCTAGATCTTAACAAACACGTTGTCGATGCCTGAGGCACTTTGGCCCCCTAACCCAATTGCAAGCTAGGACAGCCGCAGCGGACGCAGCTGGCCCCAATCCAATGCTGGCAGCCAGCGCCAAGCGTCAAGAGCCAGACCCAGAACCAGAGCCACATCGCTGCCAGTGATAGCGTCGCCCTGTGCGCGGGCAACGGTTGCAACTATTAATTTAGCAATTTACACAACAAACTCTGTCACGGCCTCCAGCCCTCCAATTCTGGTCCGATTCTTCCTCCAGACCGCTCGGAGGGCTCCTGTCATTTCACCATGAGCTCTCGTAAGTTTCCGTTTTGCAGCCTGTCCCATCGACAAGCTCCCGGCGGCTGACGTGCACCGAACCCAACCCCACAGTCAAGCAGTTCATCCGCAACGTGCGCGCCGCGAAGACCATCGCCGACGAAAGGGCAGTTATCCAAAAGGAAAGCGCATCTATTCGCGCCAGCTTCAGGGAAGAGAGTGCAGACCACAGTGTCAGGTATAGAGAGGGAACCCCCCCTGAAGATATGGGACGGGAACAAGATATACTGACCAAGGGCATTGCTTCGATGGTCCAGGCGGAACAATGTCGCCAAACTCTTGTACCTCTTTACCCTCGGCGAGCGGACACATTTCGGCCAGATCGAATGCCTAAAGCTGCTCGCCTCGCCTCGCTTCGCCGACAAACGCTTGGGACACCTGGCAACCAGCTTGCTGCTCGATGAGAACCAGGAGGTCCTGACCTTGGTCACCAACTCACTCAAGAACGACCTGTCACACTCGAACCAGTATGTCGTCGGCCTCGCTCTGTGCACTCTCGGCAACATTGCCTCAGTCGAAATGTCGAGAGATTTGTTCAGCGAAATCGAAAACCTGATATCCACCGCGAATCCCTACATTCGCCGAAAAGCTGCTCTCTGCGCCATGCGAATCTGTCGAAAGGTACCGGACTTACAAGAACACTTTATCGACAAGGCGACCCAGTTGTTGTCGGATAGGAACCACGGCGTACTGCTTTGCGGTCTCACCCTCGTCACCAGCCTTTGCGAAGCCGACGAGGCCGAGGGAGGAGAACTCGGTACCGTCGAGAAGTTCAAGGCGCTTGTGCCCGCGCTTGTGAGGACACTCAAGGGGCTGGCGTCCTCGGGCTATGCTCCCGAGCACGACGTTACTGGCATTACGGACCCTTTCCTCCAGACCAAGATCTTACGGCTTCTTCGAGTGCTGGCGCTTGGCGATTCCCAGGTTACCGAGCAAATTAACGATATTCTTGCACAGGTTGCCACCAATACGGATTCGTCAAAGAACGTGGGCAATTCGATTCTCTACGAGGCCGTCCGTACCATCTTGGATATTGAAGCCGACGCAGGCCTGCGCGTGTTGGGCGTCAATATCCTCGGCAAGTTCCTGACGAACAAGGACAACAACATCCGCTATGTTTCTTTAAACACGCTGGTCAAGGTGGTGGCAATCGATACCAATGCGGTACAGAGACACAGGAATACAATTTTGGAATGCCTCAGGGATCCAGACATCAGCATTAGGAGAAGAGCCTTGGATCTCAGCTTCACGCTGATCAACGAGAGCAACGTTCGCGTGCTCATCAGGGAGCTGCTGGCTTTCTTGGAGGTGGCTGACAATGAGTTCAAGCCGACAATGACCACACAGATTGGTGTTGCTTCTGATCGCTACGCGCCCAACAAGAGGTGGCATTTCGACACCATGTTGCGTGTATTAACCCTTGCGGGCAACTACGTCAAAGAACCCATCCTCTCCTCGTTTGTTCGTCTTATCGCCACAACACCTGAGCTACAAACGTATGCGGTGCAGAAGCTCTATACAAACCTCAACAAGGATATCACCCAAGAAAGTCTAACGCAGGCTGGTGCTTGGTGTATTGGTGAGTATGGCGATGCCCTCCTCAAGGGCGGTCAATATGAGGAGGAAGAGTTGGTCAAGGAGGTCAAGGAGCATGAGATCATCGACCTCTTTTCGACTATCTTGAACAGCAGCTATGCTACCCAGGTCACCACTGAGTACGTTATCACGGCGCTCGTGAAGCTCACAACAAGGTTCTCCGATCCGGCACAGATTGAGCGGGTGCGGAGGATTCTTCAAACCCACCAGACCAGTCTTGATGTTGAGGTACAGCAGCGCGCGGCTGAATTCGGAAACCTCTTTGGTTATGACCAAATTCGGCGCGGTGTGCTGGAGAAGATGCCACCGCCCCAGATCAAGGAGTCGTCTCGAGTCCTTGGAGAGGCGGCCAAGAAGACGAACAAGGCAGCCAACAGGAAATCCAAAGTCATCAAACCGAAGGAGGAGGACCTTCTGTTTGATCTTATGGGTGACAGTGGCGCTGCTCCCGTCAGTTCGCCGACCACTACGACGCAGAACGCCGATTTACTTGCCGATATTCTTGGAGGCGCACCGGCCCCGACCACTGCATCCCCATCTCCAGCCCCTGCCCAGTCCAATGTTGCTTCAATCATGGATCTGTTCTCTCAGGGCCCTGCATCAACGCCATCTCCAGCTCCGGCAGCAGCAGCACCTCCTCCAAGTGCCGCTCTTCTCGCGGCAACAAGCTCTTCATCACCACAAGCAGCAGCCCCAGCAGGTCATCCTTGCTACGACAACAATGGCTTGAACGTAACCATCCATATCCAAAGAAACGCCGAAGGAACTATTCAAGCGACCGCCAGATTCCGGAATACATCAGGGGTTGAGCTCTCAAATGTTGGCCTACAGGCCGCAGTGCCAAAATCACAAAAACTGCAGCTCCTCAGCATCTCCACGACCGAGCTGGGGCCTGGTACTGAGGCTACGCAGTTGATGAGGGTGGCTGGATGCAAGGGGGTAAGTTTTGTTTTGTCCTACCTAGACAATATGTTTTTGGCAAGTTGCTAATTTCTATGATATCTATCTAGCCTTTGCGGTTGCGTTTGAAGGTGGGCTACACTCACCCCACGGCAGGACAAGTGATGGATGTGGTTGCCTGGCAGGAACCAGCCTGAGCGTGATGGGATCAAATGATGTGTGGTAAAATATTCAATCAGCAGGCGCCCATTGTACTGGGGGTTTGTGATGATGGGTCCTGGATGGTTGGAGATAGGGGAGTCGAAGGGTTTAACAGCACAGACAAAACATCGCGGCTAAGGATAAAAGCGGTCCCAGTATATCATTTTTAGAGTTCGTGATGACTTATACTGATAATAATTACGTTGAGTGGGTTTCGTGTTGTTTTACCCAAATGTATATGATTCGAGGCTCACAAAATAATGAGATGCTGCTGTAAAAGTGGGTCCAAGTAACACCCAAACATTTTTGTCAGGTTGAATAAGCTTATTTTAGTTAGCGCGGCACTTACCTTCTCACACGCTTTTGAGATTTTCCTCAACCTCAAATGAAAACTCATTGAGCAACTCGACCTGAAAACGACCAACCAAACATACATCAACCTTTCCCGCCGAACAAGACGACCGTGCACCTCCATACTCATTTGATTTTGAACCGGAAGAAAGCAAAATATGTCGTCAGCAAAGCGGAAAATGCCACCAGCCAGCCTCCTGCAGCGTAGAGTCCGCCCAAGATATGAGCCGGAACCAGAATCAGATATTGAGGGTGATGCCAGCGACGCACCGAGTGAGGAGGGCGCTGTGTTTGATGACGATGAAGAATTCACGGGTGATGATGAGGTGGCGAGCGGCAGTGACGAGGTAAGTTTTTTTTCAGCCTCCTTCCACCAGGCGCTCACAAACTAAACCGTGCATTCGGCAAACCCCTTAGGACGAATCACAAGTGGGCTCAGGAGCTGAAGATGAAGAGCTAGGGGAAGAGGAACAAGTTGGTAGTGATGACGAACCCGCTCTAAAGATCGACGCCGCTCAGCTCTCCTTTGGTGCTCTCGCCAGGGCACAAGCATCGCTAGGCGGCAGCAGCAGCAGCGCCGCCACCACCTCACGGCGCAAGCGCCGAGCCAGCCACGGGTCCGAGGCGGAAAGTGCCAAAGCCGGGCCCAGCGGCGACCGCGAAGATCTAAAAACCGCCGCCAAGAGGTTCCAGAAGCCCGCTCGCACGAGCAAGCACGCGCCGACCGAGATGTCGTCCAAGCGGCAGGTATCGCGCAAGCGGGATTTTCTTTCCGACGGCACCCTGCCCAAGGCGCAAGCCCGCGATCCGCGCTTCATGCCTCTGCCCAGCAAGGCCGGAGCCGACCCCAGGATCGACGAGATAAAGTTCAGGAAGGCCTACGCGTTCCTGGACGAGTACCGCGAGAGCGAGATGGCGGAGCTCAGGACGGCCATCAAGAAGGCCAAGGATCCGAGGGAGAAGGAGAAGCTCGAGAGGGCGCTCCTGTCGATGGAAAGCAAGAAGAAGGCGCAGGAGAGGAAGGATAGAGAGCGCAAGGTCATCGAGGAGCACAGGAAGCACGAGAAGGAGCTGGTCAGGCAGGGCAAGACGCCTTACTACCTCAAGAAGCAGGAGGTCAAGAAGAAGGTCCTGGAGGAGACTTTTATGGGCATGAAGAAGGGGCAGAGGGATAAGGCGATTGAGAGGAGGAGGAAGAAGGTTGCCGGCAAGGAGAAGAAGAATCTGCCTTTTGCTAGGAGGACGGCCGAGGATCGGTAAACGGTTGGACACTGAGGAACGTGATTGAAAATATGGTTCTTAATTTATTTATGCGATCAAGCTAAACAGTTTGAGGGCCAAAATACTGGAGTAATAAAATGAACAAGAACACCAGAAAAGAAAAAAAAACAAACCAGCTAGCAATAATTATCTAACTGAATCTTGCTCAAAATAGCCTTGTTTATATATATCTAAGTATGTGATCGACCCTATATAAATATAATACAACAGATGATTCTCGCCAACAGTGTTTTGAACATGTCGGCCTATCATACAACCTCCCTGGTGCCATCACTTCCTGAAACCGCTCTTCTTTAATGCCTCCTCAAACAATTCCCTGCACCTAACCCGGCTGCCCAGCCTGGCGCACAACAAGAAGGCTCCGCTCAGCTTCCTGTGCAAACTGTACGTCTCCTCGGGCGGCGGTGCCAACCTCTCGTGAATCATCACGGGAATCTGCTCCTTCACCCGCTCCGTGATGGTCTGATCGCTGAAATCGTAGACCTCGGGCGCGCTCTCGAGGAAGGGTTCGGCGAGGGTCATGACGGACGTACAGTGCGCGTCCAGCATCGTCTTGCTTTCGTGGCCAGTCAGGTAGCCCAGCTGCTCCGAAAGAGCCTTGACTGCCTCCCTGTCTTGCCTGGACGACGCCTCCAGCAGCCGGACGTAGAGGCTGATAAACCTCTGGGGGTACTCCCGCGACGCGCCGAAATCCAGCAGCTCGAGCTTGTTTTCCTTGGCGTTGTACAGAAAGTTTGTCCAGTTGGGGTCGGTCTGCATGAACCTGAACTCGGTGATTTCTCTCAGGCAGAGCCTCAGGATCTGGGTGCCGATCCAGTCCTTTTGTTCGCGAGTGAAGTCTCTGATCCTCGTGACGCCCACGCCGTCCATGAACTGCATCGTCAGGACGTGCTTGCCGCAAGCTTGGGGATACATTTTGGGAACGGAAAACACGTCATCCCCGGCTCCGAGAAGAAGTTCGCGGTATCGCTGAGCACACGCGGCTTCCCGCTCGTAGTCGCATTCCCACGCCAACTCGGTGCGGGCGTTGTCGATTGTTTTGTTGAGGTAGAGACCCTTGGGAAGCAGCTTGGTCGCTGTGAGGAGGATAGCGATGTTGTCCAGGTCCGAGTTTATCGAGTCCGCGACGCCGGGAAACTGGATCTTGACGGCCACGCGCTCGCCTGTTGATTTCAAGACGGCGCGGTGGACCTGCCCGATCGACGCCGCGGCGATGGGCTTCTCCTCGAACTCTGCAAACAATTCTCGCCAGTTCTCGCCCAGGTTCGCCTTCATTACTTTATCCCGCTGCCACGCAGGCATGTAGTCTGCTCTGTCCTGGACCCGCTGCAGGACTTCTTGAATGGCCGGGGGGAGCATCTTTGCATCTTGGAAACTCATCATTTGGCCTAGCTTGAGGGCTGCTCCGCGCATACGGGAGAGTTTGGAGACGAGCCGTTCCATGTTGGCTGCGCTGAGCATTACCGAGCCGGAACCGCCACCGCCGACCGCGCGAGACAAGCCTTCGCTGATGGCACCTGCGAACATGCCTGCGGCCAAACCGCCGTAGTTCCATAGTCTGCCGATTCGAGAGGAGGGTACGCGCGACTCGCGAAGTTCATAGGCCGGCGCGCCAGAGGATATGGGGGTCGACGAGGTTAGGTCGGCGAGAATGTTGGCGTCTTCTTGAGAAAGAGTTGACTTGGGTTGTTCTGATGGGGTGGCTGGAGCTTCTTCAATAATCCCTTGTGACTTTCCCACACGAGGTTGTGATTCTGGGACCTCAAATCCCTTCTCCGATTCCTCAATGACGGCTTCCGCTGCTTGGGCCTTGGCCTCAACCGCAACCTCCTCTGGCTGCTCCTCAACAATCTCTGCCGTTGAAGCATTGGGTTTATTATCGACCTCGACCAGCTTCGTAGGCTCCTGGACGACAGCTTTGGCGCCCGGAGAGCTCACTTCAGCCTCGGCCTCCGTCAAATCTCCCACAATGGCTTCCGCCTTTTTTGATTCCAGCTTTTCCGGCTTCCCTCCACCCTTCTCTGGGCCGACAACAACAGTCCCCTCCAGATCATTTCCAGCGTCCTCCTTCTCCGCTTCTTTCAGTGCCTCCAAGATAATCGACTTGCCGGTAGTGGTCTGAAACAGCGACCCCACATCCACCCCGGGAATCGCGCCCAAACCAACTGCCCTCCTCCCAATAACCGGCGGCGGTTTCCTGGGAGGCGCGAATCCTTGCTTCAGCAGGGCAATCGAGCCTTCTGCCCAGGGCGCGGGCTTGAATTCTGCTGGTGGAGGTTTGCTTGGTGGCTCATGTTCCTCAATTTTGCTATTTACTTCCTCGGAAATGGCATTCTCTTTGAGTAGTTTCGGTTCGCTCTGTCTGGCCGGTGGTTCTGTTGGCTTTTGCTGCTCTTTGGTTTCCTCCCGAACGCTGCTGTTCTGTTCCACCTTGATCTTCAGTTCGTCCCCCGCTTTCGCCGAAGTATCACCCTCGGCTGCCTTCACCTTCTTCTCCTTCAGAGCATCCCTCATGATACTCGAAGTCCTACCGTACCTCTCGACCTGTTTCGCCCTCAAAGCGACATGCCTGGCCGCGACCGAACGAGATGCGCTCGCCACGGCCGCCAAGTCGACGAGTAAGTCTGCTAACCTCATTGCCCACACCCACACAGTCTCATCTTATGTTTTTTTTTTTTTTCGTTCTTGGTGGAATGAATCGATTGTGATGAGTTCCTACGACTTTGATTCTGACTTGACTCGATCGGGTACGGGTACATCGGCGACAGTGATGATCGGGACAGTTCAAAATAGTGGGGCTCATTCGAACGCTGCGCCAAGCTTGCAAATTTTGGGTTTCCCTGTTGAGGTGGGTTAGGGAAGTGCCGAAGCCCCTGCTAGCGGCGGGTGAAACCCTGTAGGTATTTGGTCGATAGTGAACCCAGTTGGCTGGGACGGAACTTTTGATCACGCATGTTTCAAGATCAAGATGCGACCAAAAATCTCAAATGCAGCAGAAATGAGTAAAAATATACTAAAAGTTTACTAGGCTTCTAGATAATAGGCCTGGTTCGCTAAATGGAGTGCTTCTATAATTATAACCAAAAAATAAAACAAAAAAACTGTAGGGTATCTCAAGCCAAAATCCGCCGGCAACTTTAACACAACCTCACTTCGTTGCATCTTTCAACCGGGACTCGAGCTCCTTTCTCCTAGAAGTCATCTTCACAGTTGCAGCAAACGGCGAGTCCGACGCTCTCCCAAAATTATTCCCAATCTTGCCCCACAATCTCTGGGCAGCCGGCGTCAGCCCGCCACCACTCACCCTCGGACTGCTTGGAAACTTGGGAACTGGTGTCTGTTCCACTTTGCCCGTAACCCCAAGCCTAGCACTAGTCCTCTTAGACTGCGAAATCTTATCCACCATTCGGTGATGCAGCACCTCTCTCCTTCTCTGCTCCTGCAGCTGAAACGGATTCGGGGTGGCATCCCCAGGACCGAGCTCAATGATCGGCAGTGGCGTCTTGCCTTTCTTTTGCTTCGGCGCCGGCTCTGGCTCTGGCTCATCATCGTCCACAAAGGCGTATCCGTTTACACGAGGAGTCTCCCCTCCGCCACCAGCAATGCTGCTTGCGTTCGTTTCCGTGTCGCATGCCCTCCTGTTCCCTGCGATTGCGTTTCGAATCTCTGAAAGGGTGGGCGAGCCTCCGCGCCGGGATCGGTCACCGCCTTCGACTGTATTGATTTTCAAGTTCGGATTTGGAACTCTCGTGTTTTCGTATACTACTCGCCTAGATCCCATCTTAGATTCCCTCTCCCTTCGTTCGGCGACAGTTTCCACCCCATCCATCCTGTCAGGCATGAACATGAGCTCATTACGTGGGTTAGACGTCCAGTGATCCGGCGCCGCTGGTCTCTCTTGAGCGTCCTTGTCCAGAATGGCGAGTCGGTCCTTTTTGAAGCCATCGTCTATCAACGCCCTGTCACCCCGATTTG
Source organism: Cladorrhinum samala (assembly GCA_033576145.1). Taxonomy (NCBI): domain Eukaryota; kingdom Fungi; phylum Ascomycota; class Sordariomycetes; order Sordariales; family Podosporaceae; genus Cladorrhinum; species Cladorrhinum samala. The sequence continues at coordinate 302,327 of MU864928.1, read as the reverse complement.
CCAAAAGTTTTGCCTCGACTTCTTTTTGCTTGAGCTGCTGCTTTGACGGAAGCTTGTTTCCCGTCCACAGCCAGGCATACTTCTCAACCTTTTTCTGGTTTTGCTTGTCGAGGAGCTTGTAGAAGGATTCGTTGTCTTCGGACGTGTATTTCGACTGAAACGCGGCGAGGGACATGTTGGTGTCTACGGCATTTTGCCTCGTCGCATTCGTGCTGGCCGAGGAGGATGCGGCAGAGGCAGGTGTATCCCCCGTGAAGTTGACGGGCGTCTGACTGGCCGATGGGAATGGCTGGCGTAACGGCGTCGCGAGCGTTCGTCGTCGGCCAGGAGTCATGACCTGCTGAAGACGGCGACCTGCATTTGAGATCCATTCCTCATCCTTGGATTCCAGCGCATCCAGGTATTCTTGCTGCGTCTCGCTCTCAAGGAGTCCCGGAAAGAAGTCGCGGGCGATGATGTGCGAGAGGGCGTCCGTGTAGGTGTCTTCGTCCAGAACTCGCTTTGGTCGTTTGATGCGCTTTGCGGGGGGAGGTGGGGGCATCAGCTCCGTATCAGCACGCTTGCGGACGAGCGCGCCTGAAGGTGGTGGTGCAGTCGAGCCATCCATTTTCTTGATGGCGAGCGATTGATGGCTCGTGACGCTTTGGAAGCGGTTGATTGCCTGTGCACCTTTCCGGACTGATCGATGAGGAAGGGCGATAAGATATGCAGCAAACACGGACGCTGAAACATTTTGGGCTATATGCATTTAAACCGCTGTTTCCGGTGTGGATCACATTGTCCCTCCAGAGAAGAGTGGAGGAGCGAGTGGGCCCATCATCTGCCCCCCACCAAATGCATCCCGCATCCCACGAGCGATCCGCAAAGGGAAACCTGGATGCAAACCAGCAGCAATCCCCGATGCAAACATGGAATTCCATCCTTCTTCCGGCCTGCCATGTTTATTTTCCATTCTCCCGGCAGTAGCGTTTTTGGATGATGTTCTCGGTTCATCTTGCGGCCTCAGGTACCCTACATTGCGCCGGACATCCATGGCTTTGGCGGCCGAAGGCTGTGTTGATCTTGCCATGGTGCCCGATTTCGTATCAAGAGAGGTTGGGACTGTTGCAAGTTGGGTGGCCTTCTCACGCGCAGCGAACAACAAATGGTGTGGTCATTGGATTCGTTGATTCATGTGGTTCTGGGTTCGGAAACAGGGAAGGCCTGCCAAGCGGTCTTGCCCGTGTGCGCCTGAGCAAGTCCAATCGTCTGGTCCGGGTCCAGGTCCAGGCCTACCTAGGTCTGGATCAGCAAGCCCTATCGTTGTGTCCCCATTGGCTTTTCAACCGTTCCTTGACACGCAGCCTTGGAGAGCACCCGGGATGTGTCAAGTTTGTCCTCCACTTGGTGTGCCTCTACGACATGCCCCGCCAGCGGTGTTTTTAAGGTTCGTTGGTAGCCGTGGTCGAGTTAAAGAAAGACCAAAAAAAAAAAAAAGGGTTAAATGTTGCCACCATTTTTCCTCGGTGAACTCACGTTCGTCTCCTGAAAGCTTGATCCGCCAGTTTCCCCTTTTCTTCTTTTTTTTTTGTCCATCTTGTTTGCGTCTTAATTAGGTGCCTGCCTTGTTATGATTCGAGGTCAATCCAGAGAGCCCATCGGTCAGCCTGCCAACGTACCCGGGGCTTAATTCCTTCTGTTCTTCCGACTCTGCCCCAGTTTCTCCTCGGACATTTCCCATATCTCGCAACAACTAGTGAGACTTCTTCCCCCCCCCCCACCCCCTTAGGCAACACCAGTAGGTATCGTCCATGGTAGACGTCTAAGTCTGGCTCTGCGCTACAATTACACCAAATCTTGTCAACAGCCCGGGCTTCGCTTTCGTCATACGCTGCTATTCCTTCTGTCCGCACCGACGGGATTCGCCTTCTTTCTAGCCAAAAACGCTATCCAACATCATGAAGAATCGAAAATCGCAAGTCTCATACACAATCAGGGAGAAAACGGGCATTCTTGAGCCGGAAAGAAAAACAGTCGAGCCTGAGACCGACCCCGCATGTCCCATCTGCCAAGAACCTGTTGGCCAGAAAACCCCTGAGGGCAACACCGAGACATGGAGCGAGCTGCCTTGTGGGCATCGATTCGGCAGCACATGCATCAAACAGTATTTAGGCATTGTGGCCGAAGAACGTCCACAATGTCCTATATGCCGACAGAAGGCCTACCATGCGTGCGATCATCCAGTACTTCCAGTTGTGTTGAAGGATAACGGCTTGAGCAAGCAACTGTCAAGGTGGGACAACAACAAGAAGAGGGGACTGCCAGCCCAGGCTGTCGAGCAGATGCAGAACACGCTTTGTGGGTACTGCCAGCAAACGCACACAACATACAAATCAAGAGTTGGCATAAGGCGTCTTGGGATGTGGAGCCGGTGTCTACTTTTTCTCAGCCCTCGGGCGAGGAGGACGAGGAGGATGAACAGTTCCATCCAAGTGCTTCACGGCCGCAATAATTCTCAGAGTCCAGACACAGTGCAGTGGCCCATAGCTGGCTATGACCGATTTAGGGAGAGCGGATGGGCGGATTGGTGGGCAAAGCAACTCCCCACCACCGAAGTATGACACTGGATTTCTTTGGATTTTTATTGCGATAAAGATATGGATTGATGGGATATCGAACCTGGGACACCAATTTATCAGATAGATCTGGAGACAATAGGAAGACTTGGAGCTTCTCAACATGGGCCCGCGGTTGGGCCAGGCGCAAGACGGCGGGGAGAAGATGGATAGTGGGCCTGCCTACCTATGGTAGGTATCTAAGCAGCAGCTAAGGTTGGCCGTTGGGGAATGCTGTTCTACCCCACACTTGGCATTCATTAGTGGGGTAACATATAGGCGGGACAGTGAGGTTGCTCGAATTGGACGCGACGCGGCGGCACAATTACCACTTAAACTTTTTGAACAAATGCAAAACGCATGGGGGCAGATCTTTTGTAAAACAATAATGACATCAAAAACTTTGGAAAATATCAAAAATGCGCTTCAAGACCGATCTCAAAAACATAAGGACTTTTTCCAGTGAGCATACCAAAAAATAAAATAAAAAAGAACTGCAACTCCTAAACCTTCCCAAACATCTTTTAACCACCCCGCGCAGAACTCACGGCAGCCCTCAGCTCGCTCGAGAAGATCGCCTGGGTCCGTCTAGACGATGACTCCGTCCGCTTCACCGTCATCCCCGACACTGGATCCCAAGTGTGGGCATCCCTCTCGGTCGATCTGATCTTTGAGAACTACAACATCCAATCCAATGAACCCAACAACACCATCAATCTTGAACTGCCCCTCAATCCCCTCCAGCGGGCCCTCAAATCAGCCATGGGCAGCAACCACGCCAACCTCCGCCTCACGAAACGCGACGGCATCCCCATGCTGTCCATGACGATCCACACGCTCACCAAGGACCCCGCCGCCGAAAACAATTCTCGCCATCCCAACCCTCCTCCGCGGTTCCCCCGCGATCACGACGACGAGTACGACGACCCCTTTGCGCAATCCGACTTGCAAGCGGAGCTGCAGATGAGACGGGAGCGCGAAAAGGTCATCACCCAGGACATGCCCGTCCGGGTACTGCATCCGGACACGGTCGAGACCATCATGCAGCCCAAGGTCCGCGAGCCCGACGTGCACATCCAGCTCCCGCCTCTGCTTCAGCTGAAGGCCATCTCCGACCGCTTCACCAAGCTGGCGATGACGACCTCGGCGTCTTCGTCTTCTGCGAACCGCGCGGAAAAGACCAACCCGAAACTGGAGCTGTCAGCCAACATGCACGGCAACCTGCGGCTGCGCCTGTTTACCGACGCGCTCGACATCACCTCGGTCTGGGATAATCTGGAGAACCCCGAGCTGGACCCTTCGCAGCTGACCGTCCCCGTCGAGCAGCACCCCAGCGTCGCGTTCAGGGAGGGAGGGCCAGACAAGTGGGCTACCGTGAGGGTGGACGGGAAAGACTGGAGCAGGGTCTTGAGCGTGGGCAGGTTGGAAGGGAGGGTGATTGCTTGCTTTGTGGACGATCACGCTTTGATCCTCTATGTTTACGTGCCGCACCATGACGATCCCGGTGGGGTGGAGGATGTGGTTACTGTGAGTAATATTTATTTTTACAACATTTCTCTGGAACCTCTGAGACAGAAATATGCTAACTTGGATATTTACAGTATTACGTTTCGTCTTATAGTGCGTAAGGGAGGGGTGGGTCGAGCTGGGAGGGTTTGGTGGATAGGTAATAGATATTTGCATAGCATAGCAATGGCGCTTAACGGTATCTGCTCTTTCTTTGGGAAAAGGAGCATGGGGAAAAGGAGAGCGGGAATTTAATGGGTGGAATTCTCTTCATTTTATATTTTATATGGATCACGAGACACAAGTTGCCTATTTTGGGTTGGGCCATGTTGCCGGCTGGTATTATAGGGGTAACTGGGAATGTCGTTGCATATATGCGTGTGCCAACGTAACCCGGTATGTAGCATTTTGGCTGTCTCGAATAATCTTGCAAAAACAACTTCAAGAATCGTAAAGATCTGTTCGGGTAGTGGAGAACAATGAGCACCAATACTGCTTCATGTCCAAAGACATAGATAAATAGGCAGACAGATAGACAGATATGGTAGCTACTCTTTAGTATACAAACATGCAGGGCTGTATTACACTTTGACTTCCAGACGTCAAAGAGGAAAAAAAGAAAGAAAAAAAAAAAAAAGGAATCAATCATCCAAAAAGCCAAACCATAGCCTCTTCAAAACTCCTTTTTATACGTAGGTAGTTGTCACGGGCTTGATCATTAACATGTGTCATGTCCGCATTATTATAATTCCATCGTTTTCCCACCTCCAAATCCTTTCCCCTCCCCATTCATCCAATCTAGACTTCGTTCTTTATCATGATTTCAATCGCATCAAGACTTATTCATGACATCCACGTAACGCGCACTCTTCCTCGGCTTCTTTGCGCCAGGTTTCCGCGGCCCAGCAGCTCCAAGCAAATCATCTATGCTGCTTGAGTTGCTTAGCGGGCGACTCGCAGGCGGCGCGCTAGCAGTACTAGTGTTAGACACCGACCTAAGCATGGCGACAGGTCCCGGAGGCGGCAAAGAGCTCCCCTCGGTAATAGAAGGGCCAAGGGATGAAGCCGAGTGCGGAGGCGTCAAATTACCAGCGGAAGCTATTCGCGGTGGACCGCTGACAGGAGGCGCACTCGCGCGACCTGTGTCTGGACCCATTGGAGGACCTGCGGAGGGTCCGAGCGAAGGGCTCGAAGTAGCGGAGCGAGGAGCACTCTTTGGGGGGGGAGGCGTCGCCTTCTTGGCGTTGTCTTCCGCGCCGCCGTTCTTGTTGATCCATCGCTTGAGCTCGGGGTCGTAGTAGAACGAGTTGGCCTCGCCCAGTTTGGCTCGGATCGGCTTGTTGGGATTTGCGGAGTTGAGGTCTCCGCTGGCGGCTTCCTTCTTGCTGCCCCCAAACCAGCTTCCAAAACCCCAGCCCTTCTTGGCTTGTTTGGCCGCCTCGGCACGTTTGGCTAATGACACATGTTAGCATATAATCTCCTACTTTTGCTGGGCATACTGTGCGGAGCTTACCATCTTCTTCTGCGGCCTTGCGAAACATCTCAGCATTCTCACGGTCTTTCTCCTCCTTGGACTTCTCTCCAGCGTTGGCAGCAGGCTGTGGCATTGAGAAATCATCTTCGTCATCATACATAATGCCCTTTTTCTTAGCCTTAGGCTTCGTTTCTTCACCAGAGTCGCCATTCTCGGCCGATGGCTCAGGGCCGGGCTCAAATGAAGGAGGCTCGTAGCTATATGGCTGATAGGATGGAGGCTCGTAGGAGCTTCCGCCATTTGCCCCGTCGGAAGGCTCTTTCTTCTCATCCGCAGGAGCTTCGTAGGGGGTAAACGAAGGCGGTTCATATCCGTATGACGGAGGCTGATACCCAGAGGGCTCAGATGTTTGGTTGGGCGGCTCGGACCCTTGATTAACAGCAGGATTTGGTAGACTGGCATCGGCGCTTGCCCCATTGGTAGGTGTAGATGGGTAACCATAGGGCTGATATCCAGATGTCGCGGCAGCAGGTTGAGATGGCTGTTGCTGAAATGGAGCACCACGGGGTGACTCCTGCGAAGGGGGATATCCAGTGCTGTAAGGCGTGTATTGCGCGGGAGAGCCACTGCGGACAGGATTATAAGTTCCCGCATTGCCAGACTGCAACTCCAATGATCGACGGGGAAGTTCGAATGAGGTTCTGCTGTATTCGCCCGAGGTGCGTTCCATTGATGATCTGGGTGCATACGGGTTGCTGGATGGAGTGGTGGGTCCTGCTCCTGGAGCATACCGGGATCCAGCCCTGGTAGGGGGCGCCGACGCGGGGGCTGGTCCATGTGATACAGGAGCTACCGGCATGCCATAACTAGGAATAGCAGGACCGAATGTCTCCAGATTGTTGGCCGACGGGGGCCTGCTGATGGTTGGAGTGCCTCCAGCGAGTTTGGCGAACGGTCCAGCTTCTACTGCATCGCCTGAAGCGCCTTGAGTTGTGCCGTCGTTGTCATCGCCAGCAACGAACTTGTTGAAGCGGTTCCACATGGAATCTGAAACCTTGTTCATGCTTGGCTTTGGAATCCAGGAGTTGGATTCCTGACTTGGGGCTTGTTTCAACCTCTTCATAAGATCCTCGACTGCATTCTCCAAGATAAGGTGATGATAGGGAGACCTCTTCGTCTGCGCCGTGATGGCCGCGGCGATAACCTCGCAATATTGCAGAGCCTTGTCCCTTAACCCGTATTCTGCAAGTGCATATGCGTGCTGCAATTTGTACGCAGCGAGATGGGGGTTTGTGACAGCCACGTTAGAGCCGCCGGCAAGGCTTTGACCGTACTCGTAGACTTCGCTCAGCAACAATGGCTCGATCTCCTTGGCGAACTGTTCTGTTTGTCTCTTGTGGTCGGAGCCGACGAGGACGAAGTTTGAGTTTGGATCATCGAGGCCACCAAAAACAGTGTGGTTCCGTGCGAACATGAAGCAGATATGTGCTGCCTCAGCTCTTCCATAACCGGACAACAAGACACCGAGTGAATTAATGGATCGGGCATCCTCAGCACTCCTGTTGCTGAGAATGAGACTGAGGGTTTCACGCCACTTGTCCAGGCCCTCCATTGCATTCTTTGCCGGCCCTGGGGCTTGGTCCTTTGCGACCAATTGAAGCCCGGCACGGGCGTGGACTGGCACAAGTTCATCAACGGTTTCCTCATGGTTGCCCGACAGAGCTTGGTACAAAGCAGCAAGAGATTCATTGTTGTGACCCGGAAAGTTGACTTCCTTCTTCACAAACTCTTGGGCCACTTGTTTGTAGATGTTTGGTGCGAGAGCATTCGAAAGAAGGAGGGCATGGCCCCAAAGGCGCTGGTCTACGGCAGCCCAGATTGCTTGCTCGCTCTCCCCCGCGAGGAGATGCTGCCTGATTTTTTCCATAGTAGAGGAATCGACTGCATCGGATCGCATCCCAGTCGCTGGTGAGTCACTCAACCCAACCGTAGAGGCGCCACTGAGATAAGGAACAGCGGCGTCAGCAGCCGCAGGAGCTGGGGAGAGGAGATCCCTGATGGCCTTGTTGACAGTTGGGTTCCCTTCCAGCACACCGTCGTTTTCTACAAAGACTCGAAGAATCTTCCACAAAAGCACCCGCTCTGCTGCTCTCTTGTCCTCATGGGTAAGCTGGTAGATGCCAAACTGCTGGGGCAAGGCACGCTCCAGCGTTTCGATACCAGCGGTCAGCCAAGAAATAGCTTCCTTCTTCTTGGACTTGCCTTTAAGTGGACCCGGGAACTTGGCTAGCCGTTCTTCTAGGGGAATGACGTCTTTGGCATTCTTGACCTTGACATCTCCCGGGCTCCGGACCACAGCTGGCACGCTCTGATGGATCCCATAGCGTGGCACCTCCTTAGGAAACATCGTGACCATAGTACCACCAACCCCCCAAGAAATGAGCGGCGAACCGCGCCACCTTTGAAGTGGATCATTCTCCCGACCGTCAGTTGGGGGGATGACATTCAAATTCAGAGAAAAGCCTCTGGGGCGCGAAGAGGTCGCCAAGGGTGCCGGAGCCGGAGCCGAACCGGGCGGAATAAATGCGGCTGCTGCTTTAGTCGGAGAAGCCGACTCTTGCACAGATGATGGACGGGGAATTGGTTCAACAGACAGCGGAGCCCGATGTCCATACAGCGCACCAGGCGATTGCGTTTGCGACCGAGGCGGCGGAGCAAACTCGGGAGATAGCACTAGAGGGCTGTGGCTGGACATGGCTCTTTTGGGGGGAGATAGGACGGATGATGCGGAGTGAAGCGGAGGCGGTGGCGTCTGCCTCATTGACTGAGGAGCGGGTGCGTATCGCGAATCCGGTGGCGACATTGGAGGTGGTGAGAGCAACTTCCCAGGAGACAGCTCAGCCTGAGCAGACGTGTCATCCTCCTCAATTTCCCGAGTTGGTGGCAGGGACGACACTCTTTGAAGTCTAGGATCATACAAAGAGCTCACGCTGCGCTTCTCGGAAAGGCTGGCATTTTCCACCCGGTTGAGGTGGCCAGGAGCCCTGGCCCTTTCATGCGTAATCTCGAAGTGGGCTAGGGGACTAGAGGTACGGGGTTGGTGAGGTAGGATTGGCGGTGCAGAAGCCGTGGAATTAGGTGCATACACACCACTACCCTGCCGTGATGGAGGCGCTGGAGAATACCGGCTCACGGCTGGAGGAACACCTGCACCCGGAAGAGGCGCGCTGGGGGGCGCAGGGGAGTATCGGGCAGATGCTGCAGCAGGCGGTGTGGGAGCGAGACCGGTAGTTGGGGAGGTAATGGAAGCGTATGGATTCACACGAGGTGGTGCTACTAGCTGGCCAATTTCTGGCTGGGCTTCATTGACAGCTTGTGGTGCAGGAGGGGGTGCTGCATATGGGTGTGCTGAGGGCGGCGGGAGAGCATTCGGAGGTGCCCCGTACTGCGCTGGCTGCGTTGGAGAGGGCAGGTTTTTGATGCTATGGCGAGACGCGGGCCGCGGCTTGGCAGTCATAGGAAGATCTTCAAAGAACCCTTCTTGAGATGCCTTGTGCGATCCCGGGGGGCCTTGGGCTGCCTGGCTGGAAACAGGACGTGACAAACTGGCAGCTGGGACATTGCTTGGTGGTAGTGGAGGCGCTTGAAGGCTTGCACTCCTTGGAGGTGGTGGCACGATTGCGGATGGTGGAATAGGCGCCGACGTGTTACGGAGCGCACTCGCACGCTTCTTAGGCTTTACCACCTCCATAGGAAGATCGTAAGGAGAGGTATATCCACCTTTTGCCTTATCCACGAAGCTTTGTGCTTTGCTTTTTCCCTGAATGGGAGGTTGGGCGCCATAACCGTAGTTGGTAGGTGCTGCGGGCGTTGACACTGCTGATGTGAACGGTGAAGGAGCAGGAGGCTGGACAGTCTGGATCGGCGCCGATGGCAGATATGGGTTCCCTTGAGTTGGTGTTGTGGCAGCCATTGAAGGGAAATAGGGATTGACTGGCGTGAGCGCTGAGGCAGTTGGGGTTTGAGCCGGCAAATAAGGATTGTTGACTGGCTGGCTGGCGGGAGCTGGCTGATATCCAGGCGCAATAGGGGCAGCTTGGGTCTCACTTGAAGCCACTGGCCCAAGATCCGCGTCGTCGTCCAGGAGGCTCTCATCATCGCTACCAAGGAAGGCAGCAGCGTCAATCTCCTCTTTTAATTCGGTCTCCTCATCTAGCAGGAATTCTTCTTCCTCATCATCCCCAAGAATTTCTTTCCACTTTGCATCGAGGTCCTCCTGAGTCTCACCTTGTGACTCGACTTGCGTGGTTGACGGGCTTTCGTCTGTCTGGGGAAGTGCCGGCTGATCGACCTCCGCGTGAGGCTCGCCCTCCTCAATAGTTTCTCCGATGGGAGTATAACTTGTTTTTGAAGGCCCAACGTCCAATGAGTTTAGTACTTCCACAGTCGATTTGCGCTCGAGCGGCTTGGGTGTGAGGTCGTCCTCTCGATCGACCCCGTTCTGCTGGACACGGCTGAAAAAATCGTCCTCTTCTCCTGCTTCATCCTCTCCAAAGAAATCGACCTGACCTCCTCCACTGCCGTTCTGGTGAGCCGGAGCCGGTTCGGTTGGAGGGATTAGCGGCAGCCCTTCGTCAAATCGAGCCTCCGACGACTCATCTGCTGTCGTGGAAAGCTCGCCGCCGATAAGCTGGTGAGACGCATGGGCATTGTCTTCGGCAAAGCCATCCTCAAATCCGAGGCCAGCAGCATTCTCTCTGCATTCCTCCTCTTCAATTTCGCGAATCAGATCTTCGGCCTGGGTGAAAGGTAGCGGTTGCTCGAGTTCTCTCGGAGCTTCATGCTCCAGGTGAGCCGTATTAGGGAACGAGTTCGTCCGTTCGGTATCGGGCAGAAATTGCAAGGGATCAGTTGTCGTCTCTGGGCGGTTCCATTCCGCATCGTCATCGTCATTGAACATTATTTCTTCGGAGACGGTCCGAGTGAAGGACATGGTGCTGAGATGCTTGGAAGCGTTGGCGGATTTATTAAACTCTGCATCGGGGTCTTGCTCTACGGACTGAATCGTCTCGTGTTGCTCTGTGCTCTCTTCTGGAGATGTAATAGGAGCTGGTGCTGGTGCGGACGCTGTCATATCGTTTGCGTCCTCTAACCAATTGCTGTTGGTGGCGTCGCCATCCAGAAACCAAGCATCTTGCCCATCGTCCTGCTCATGTAGATGGTCGTTCTCAGCTGTCGATTTACCGTGGGCTTGTGTAGCATGATCTTCATCGACAGTATTCGATAGAGGCTCCTCGGGGAGATTCTGAGGAGGATTCGCCAGAGCTGCGTTCGGCATCATCGCAGGATGCCATGATGAGTTGGGCGCATCGGACGTCATGGTGGAGCAAGTCGATGATGACGGTGCGCTGTTGGGCGCTGTTGCGCAAGAAGGAATAAAACGACTATAAGAATGCAAAGTCAATAATTAAATAGGACGTAGAAGAGACAATTGTTGAGATAGACTATGGATCATTTCAACGGGGAGGAACAGAGCACGAACGCGTCGCTAGTAGAAACATGTATTCCCCTGTCTGGTAAAATCCCTAAAAGCGAAGGGGGGGGGGGGGAGGGAAAAAAGATGGACGTACTTATTATCACACACACACAAACGGCGAGCGAAGGAGAAAATAACTAGCAATGAATCATTTTGATCGTATTGATGGAATGTGGTCCTGTTCAAGCCCCCAAACAATGGTAATCGAGACACAATCTTCGAGGTTGCAAATTATCGTGAAAGCGACCGGGACCTGCAAATCTTGAAGAGGCGCTGCAAATCCGAGAGGTGCAACAAGCACTGGGCTAACAAAAGAGCAACGCTGTCCTTACTGCAGGTGTTCATGCCCGGGAAGCGTCCGGATCCTGGATGACAGCTTGCACGGCAACTGGGGGCCTTGATCCCTTATCAGCAGCAAAACGCTGTTAAACATTTACCTCTTCTCGTGGGGTTTTTGCATGTGAACTGCCAATAATTAGGCGGGAGAACTCGGCTGATCTGTAGTTCTGCTCTAACAGATAATGGGAGCACTTAAAGCCGAGCAAGATCTGGCTGTACCGTCATGCGCTAGGGGACCGCGGGTTGCAGAAGACCCCTGTCAATCTACCTCCCAGACACAGAGGCTCGGAGGCGCTGCCGCTACGCAAGAGCATTCGTAACGACCTGAGTGTTGGCAACTTTTTGGGTGTAGTGTTTCGGTCTCGAGTTCTGAACTTTTTGTGTGCTGTGGCTTGCAGCATCTTTTTAGCCTTTAGGGGTTTTTGGACTCTGTCCCGTTTCTTTTCTTGCCCAGTATAATATGTTTGACCCCCGCTAGACAACGACAACGAACAACGAGCGACGAATCTCTTTCACCACTCTTTGTCGCGAATGTGCCATCCTTGCACAGTCAGGTTGAGGGTCAGTGTGTGGGAGCATCTGCCATTGCCCGCACTTCCGAAATTCTAGTGGGGATAGAGAGGTGACCAGCTGAGGATATATAGAGTGAGAGAGGGAGAAGGCACGAATTCGAGATCGCCAAAACTCTAAAAGGGAGAAAAAAAAAAAAAAAAAAAAAAAAAAGCCAGCGTCTCATGCGGGATGCCTCCCTCTACCTCCCATCACCCCACCAAGCCGCCAGATTCGCCGGTCGACGACTCTGACTCCGATCTCGAACTTGATCTCGAAGAGCTCGATCCTACCGTTACCCACGAACCCGCCCAGCAACCCAAGGGAAGGGGCCTTCTGGGGCAGTCACGAGACGCTGCCGCTGAACGACGAGCTCCAAGAATAGCACTGCGCACTCTTCGTATGGGTGGCCTACGCAGAGGTGCTAAACGCAATGGATACGGCGAGCTGGGTCGTAGCAGGGATACCGGTGAGGAGGATGCCGAGGCGCTGTTGAGAGACGATGACGACGGGCAACACCCCCGCTATTCGGACGCCAGCGCCGGTGGTGGAGACCATGCACCGCTGCTCAGCGGAGAGCATGGCGGCGGTTCGGGAAGGCGGCGTCGGTCTTTCAACGAAAGCTTGCGCCGAAACATCAGACTCCCCAGTTTCATGTCGGGAGGCGGACAGGATCACGGAAAGAGCAAAGCCGACGATGACGACGAGCCAAAGGAGGATGATGACCCCTCGGCGGCAAGACATGTCGCCGTTGGGTCTTCGCAGCTGATTCGGTTCCCGCCCAACATCATATCCAACGCTAAATATACAGCCTGGAGCTTTCTGTTCGTAACTCTGTACAACGAGTTCTCGTTCTTCTTCAACATGTATTTTCTGCTGGTCGCCCTCTCCCAGGCAATACCGGCGCTGAGAATTGGCTATCTCTCGACATATGTTGCTCCCTTAGCCTTTGTTCTGATGATTACCCTAGGGAAGGAGGCATGGGACGACATTGAACGACGGCGGAGAGACAACGAAGCCAACTCGGAAGAGTACACCGTTCTCCAATTCGATGAGCCTGGACATGGGGGAAAGTCACGACCAAGCAAAAAGCTGAGGTCGAATCATGTCAGGACTGGCTCCAGGAGAAATATTCCACAAGGTGACAGGTTGTCGGATATCCGAGAGGAAGAAGAGCAAGCCGAGGGTAGCGGTTTGAACAAGTTTCTCCCATCCTATGTTTCGGACGTGAGCAAGAAATCGCGGGATCTCAAAGTTGGCGACGTGCTCAAGCTTAGCAAGGGACATCGTGTGCCTGCCGATGTCATCATTCTCAAAGTCCTCTCGAACGACTCAGCCGCTCAGGAGGCGGAAGAATACGCCGAACCTCAAGAAGAGGCCTTGCTGCTGGATCATCCTGTTGATTCAAACAACGGCGGCCCTAGTCAAGCAAGCGGAGATAAAGCCGAACAAGGCGGCGCCGCTGAGGGTAGTTCGAACGGCGAAACCTTTATCAGGACAGACCAGCTCGATGGTGAAACTGACTGGAAGTTGAGATTGGCCTCGCCGCTCTCTCAGAATATGGCCACCGAAGACTTGGTCCGTCTCCGCGTCACCGCCGGCAAACCGGACAGAAAAGTCAACGAATTCGCTGGCACGCTCGAATTGCTTCCTTCACGCCACAATGCTATCGGCGGCGCGGCATACGCCCAAGATGACGCCGAAGTAATAAAAGCTGCACCATTGTCAATCGACAATACAGCCTGGGCCAACACCGTTATTGCTTCGCACGCCACAACGCTTGCTGTCATAATCTACACTGGACCCCAGACCCGTTCAGCCTTGTCCACAGCACCTTCTCGCTCGAAGACTGGTCTCTTGGAGTATGAAATCAACTCCTTAACCAAGATTCTCTGTTTCCTGACACTGGCTCTCTCAATTATTCTAGTCGCGCTTCAGGGCTTTGACAATGCTTGGTACATTAAGATCATGAGATTCTTGGTCTTGTTCTCGACCATTGTCCCCATTTCTCTTCGTGTAAACCTCGACATGGGTAAAAGCTCATACTCGTACTTCATTCAGCACGATCCCGGAATCGCTGGTGCTGTGGTCCGAACAAGCACTATTCCAGAAGACTTGGGGAGAATTGAATATCTGCTCAGCGACAAGACAGGAACCTTGACCCAGAACGAGATGGAAATGAAGAAGATACATGTGGGTACCGTGTCGTACGCTAACGATGCAATGGATGAGGTTGCGACCTATGTTCGACAAGGCTTCCACTTCGCTCCCTCGGTCGATCCTGCCGCCGACACCACGTTGGCAACTCCCTCGTCGTCTCATGCATCTGCTGGTAACGTTGGGGCTACAAGGACACGGCGAGAGATTGGGGCCCGTGTTCGCGATGTCGTCATGGCTCTCGCCCTCTGCCATAACGTCACTCCAACGACAGAAGAAGAAGACGGCCGGACAATAAACTCGTACCAGGCCAGCTCGCCCGATGAGATTGCCATTGTCAAGTGGACTGAATCGGTTGGATTACGTCTATCGTCCCGTGATCGCAAGAGCATGGTTCTTCAGTCTACTGAGACTGGCAGGCCAGTTGTCAAGATTCGCATTCTCGACATCTTCCCTTTCACATCCGAGGGAAAGCGCATGGGTATCGTTGCTCAGTTCTATGACAAGCTTGATGAAGGTGTTCCTGCCACCGGGTCTGGTGAGATATGGTTCTACCAGAAGGGCGCAGATACCGTCATGAGTTCTATAGTTGCAGCAAATGATTGGCTCGACGAAGAGACGGCAAACATGGCGCGGGAAGGTCTCAGAACGCTCGTCGTTGGCAGAAAGCGATTATCAGCAGCTGAGTATCAGGAGTTCTCGGCCAAGTACCAGGAGGCTTCCTTGTCCATCAGCGGCCGCGAGGCTGGAATGCAGGCGGTTGTTTCCCGGTATCTCGAGCATAATCTTGAGCTTCTCGGGGTCACCGGCGTAGAGGATAAGCTGCAGAAGGACGTGAAGCCATCTTTAGAGCTCCTTCGCAACGCCGGTATCAAGATCTGGATGCTGACAGGTGACAAAGTCGAAACGGCTCGCTGCGTGGCTGTCAGCTCCAAGCTCGTGGCCAGGGGCCAGTACATCCATACCATTGACAAGCTGAGACGGAAAGATGTTGCCCAGGAACACATCGACTTCCTTAGGAGCAAGACTGATTCCTGCTTGCTTATTGATGGCGAGAGTCTCAGCATGTATCTCACGCACTTTAGGACAGATTTCATCTCGGTCGCTGTCATGCTGCCTGCCGTGGTTGCTTGCCGTTGCTCGCCCACGCAAAAGGCCGAGGTAGCCAAGCTCATCAAAGAGTACACCAAGAAGCGGGTCTGCTGCATTGGCGACGGTGGCAATGATGTCTCCATGATCCAAGCAGCTGACGTCGGTGTCGGTATCGTTGGAAAAGAGGGTCGTCAAGCCAGTCTTGCGGCCGACTTTTCCATCGAGCAGTTCTATCACCTGACAAAGCTTCTTGTGTGGCATGGCAGAAACAGTTACAAGCGCAGCGCAAAGTTGGCGCAGTTTGTCATCCATCGTGGCCTGATTATCGCGGTGTGCCAGACCATGTACAGCATCGCGTTAGACTTCAAGCCTGAGGGTCTCTACAAGGTTTGCTTACACCCGACGCAGGATATAGCTAGAATGCGTGCTGACTCCAACTCTCCCAGAACTGGCTCCTAGTCGGCTACGCAACAGTTTATACCGCCGCGCCGGTGTTGTCGCTCGTCCTGGACAAAGATGTGGATGAGAACTTGGCGAACCTGTACCCGGAGCTCTACAAGGAACTGACGTCTGGCCGGTCGCTTTCATACCGCACTTTCTTCGTGTGGGTGTTTGTGTCCATCTATCAGGGGTGCCTGATCCAGGGCCTGTCGCAGCTGCTTACCGAGGTGGATAGCCCACGAATGGTGGCAGTAAGCTACACAGTTCTGGTGGTCAATGAGTTGATGATGGTTGCTATCGAGATTACGACGTGGCACTGGGTCATGGTTGTTTCGATTGTCGGGACGTTTCTCATGTTTGTTGTTTCGGTGCCATTCTTGGACGAGTATTTTGATTTGCCGTTCTTGTTAACCCTGTAAGTGTTTTTGGTATCCTTGGACATGATTGATAGGGAATCTTTGCTGACGGCGTTTACAATAGGGGTTTTTACTGGCGTGTGGCTGCTATTCTTGCCATGTCGCTGATTCCAACATATGCGGCCAAGGTCATTCAGAGGACGATGAAGCCGCCATCGTACAGGAAGGTTCAGGGAATCTAGAGTCTAGGGGGTGAAGATGTTTATAATGTTATTAGCGAGGCGAAAGGATAAGTTCATCCATCCATTTTATCCATTTCGACCTTGTAACAGCGACGATATGATTTATTTCTTCCAGAGGAGCATCTTCCATTCAGGGGGATCATTAGTAACCTGGTCAATACTGCATTGTATGGCGTTGGTCGGCTGGGTTGTTAACTATCCAACAATGAAATAGTAAACTTGATATACCTGTCTAAAGTTTTTTTTTTAAGCACTTTTTTTTTTTTTCCTTGGGTGAAAGAAACTATTCAAGGTTCAAAGTGCGAAGTCTTCTGGAAAAGAACCTCCTCATACGACTCCCCCTGCCAAGACTATTCCATCAAGGTGCAACCAGCACGGGCCACATGCGGCCTTGGCAACCTTCGTTTCTTGGTCGTGTGCCGGTGCCAACAATCCGCAAGCGTCAAAGACACCGTCCTCCCCTGAACCCTTTTGAATTTTCAAGAATTGACAAAACTTTTACAACACAACTAACTTTTTTTTTTTGGTCTTTGTTTTCTCCCACCCTCAGGGTCAATAATTCTTGGTATCACACGATTTAAAACATCAACGACCTGGGACGAATCTATAATGATTACTTACTCCCTACCTCTCTTTTAATCTTAGTATTTGTCCGCTAGCAGACGTCACTGTCACTCTTGTCGTTTATTTAGTTACAACGAAAGCTTCCCTTGAAACGGCCCCCCCCCCCGCCCTCCCAAAGAAAAAAACACCACGGACCTTGCCTCCCGACCATTCATAACTCGAGCGGGATCGCATACAGGATAAAAAAATAAAAACGAAATGATTCTGTCATCCGGTCGATACAAATAATAAGAACATCATACAAGCAACCACGTCCCACCGACCTCTACACCGACTTCCAGGGGCGTGGATTCCTTTTACACAACCCCCCACCACTCCCCCCTATCCCCCCGAAAATAAGGGAACCTTGAAGAAATGCCACCACTATACTCCTCGGCCGGCGGCGCGGGGCGCGACTCTCTCGAGCTGGCCTCCCTTGCCAGTTCCTCGGGCGAAGGAGGTCTCGACACAGGCAGCGATTCCTCATCCCGTCCAAGCATCTCCTCGTCCCGCCGCGCCTCGCTGGAGCGGGACGACCCCCTCGACAGCGCCAATCCGGCCAACACCCGACGAACCCGTCCCGACCGTTCATTTTCCGTTACATCCACCTTCGATTTCGCCTCGAATCTATTTCCGCTCTCCTCGACCGCAGCAGGCGGAGGAGGGTATGCGCCGCTGGGAGGGTCGGGGACCTCCCCCTCGGGACGGGACAGGAGAGGAGGCGGAGGAGGCGGCAGAGGAGTGCTGGGCGGCGCCGACGGGTCGTTGGAGAAACACAAGACCTTGACGTATCTGAACGGGCTGAGCCTAATAGTGGGACTGATTATCGGGTCGGGCATCTTTTCTTCCCCCGCCCAGGTGAATATGAACATGGGCTCCCCCGGAGCGGCCTTGATAGTTTGGGTGATTGCCGGGATATTGGCGTGGACGGGGGCGGCCAGCTACGCGGAACTCGGGGGCGCGATACCGCTCAATGGAGGTGCGCAGGTCTACTTGAGCAAGATATTCGGCGAGTGTTTTGGGTTCTTATTTACGTGGGTTGCGGTGCTGGTGCTCAAACCCGGCAGCGCGGCGATTGTTGCCATAATTATGGGGGAGTATCTGGTTAGAGCGTTCATCGGGGCAGAGGCCGAGACTATGAATGTTTGGGTGAGCAAGTCGGTTGCGCTGGTTGGACTCAGTTTGGTTGCGTTCTTGAACTGCGTGTCGACGAGGTTGGGTACGAAGCTGAACGACATGTTGATGTTCCTTAAGTTTGTGGCGCTGTTGGGTGTGACGGTTATCGGGATTGTTGTTGCGGTTACTGGGTATTCCGCGAAAGGGACTACGGCGAATGTCGAGTGGAAGGAGCACGAATGGTTTGAGGGGACCAAGATGGATGCGTCCGCCTGGGCGGTGGCACTCTATGCTGGTCTTTGGGCTTTTGATGGGTGGGATAACGTGAGTTTTTTTTTTTTTTTTTTTTTTTTTTTTTTTACTTTTTGCAAGTTTTATATATGAGAAGTTTCCCGATGTATTTTGCTAACTTACATGTCCTTACCTCCTAGACCAACTACGTCGTAGGGGAATTCCGGAACCCTAGTAGGGACCTTCCCCGCGTCATTCATACAGCTATGCCCCTCGTCATTATCTGCTACGTCCTGGCAAACGTTGCATACTTCCTCGTCCTCCCCATGGACGCTATTAACTCGACAAACACCGTTGCTGTAGCCTTCGGTGCCAAGGTCTTTGGGTCAGTTGGCTCTCTGGTCCTTGCGCTCATAGTCAGCGCCTCGTGCTTCGGCGCACTCAACAGCGCCACTTTCACCAGCAGCCGCCTGGTCTATGTAGCAGGGAAGGAGGGCTACATCCCGGAGCTCTTTGGTCGGTTGGGCACCGGCACTGCTCACGAGGAGCACCTCGTCCTCTCGACAGTCCGTACACGTTCCTGGTTCACCAAAAAGATGGCCGCTCTCTTTGGGGATGAAGATACAGGCCTTTTCTTCACACCCATCCCCGCACTAATACTGAATGCTTCGTTGACCGCGGCGTACATATTGGTCGGGGAGTTTAGTACCTTGCTAACATTCTACGGCGTGGCCGGGTACACGTTCTACTTTATCACCGTGCTTGGACTCATTGTCCTGCGCGTCCGGGAACCTGATCTGGAGCGTCCCTACAAGACGTGGATCACGACGCCCATAATATTCTGCTGCGTCAGCTTGTTCCTGTTGAGCCGAGCAGTATTTGCGCAGCCGTTACAAACGCTATTAGTCGTCGCGTTTGTGATTGCGGGCGTGCCGGTATACTTCTGGCGGGTACGGGGCAGGTCCGCTGACAGGAGTAGGTTAAAGAGAGAAATTGGCGGTGGGAGGAAATGGTGGAAGTTTTGGTCTAGGAGATAGATGATGAGAGATACCCCTTAACTTTTTGTCTTTTGACATGAGCATTGCGTTTTGCGGTCTGGGTTCATGTATGTACGCATACATACGTAAGCATGCATCACCCGGTTGTGATTGAAAAAGCGTACCGTATAATTCTCGGAAACAAAAATGAGTTGTAGCATGTTGACTTTGGGGTGTGTGTGTGTGTGTGTGTGTGTGGGCGCAATCATTATTGCATAATGATCAGATCACCCTTTAGGTTGTTTTTTTCTTTTGACCCCCGAAAACATACATGCTTGCACCTAAGTGGATAAGATTGTTTTTGGATCAAAATTCGTTATGATTTCATTCCTCGTGAAAAACAATGAATGCCTCGGGGCATATCAACAAAAATAAGAGATTATATACAGATAGGGAGAGAAAAAAAAAAAAAAAAAACAATAATTATTCCACTTAGGCTCCGGCAACATCGGCGACAACCTTCTTGGCTCGCTCACCATATGCCTTGGTGGCATAGTCACCGCCGTGGACAATCAAGTCCTCGGGCTTGTAATCGAGCTTGCCAGACAGGTAGCTCTCGAGAATAGACTTGGTGCCCAGGGCATACCGCTTCTGGGCATCGAGCGAGGTGCCGGACATGTGAGGGACCATGGCGTTGCCGCCACCGAAGGGGTTCTTGGCGGTACGGAGGATGTGGTCCTCGGGGGCGGGCTGAGGGAACCAAACGTCACCGCCGTAGCCGCGGAGGTGACCAGTCTTGAGAGCCTCGGCGACGTCCTCCTTGACGACGATGGCGCCGCGGGCAGTGTTGACGAGCCAAGAACCTTTTTTGCGTGGAAAACCATGTCAGTAGGCAATTAATAAAAGAAAAGAAGAAAGAAAACAAAAAAGAAACATACCAGGCTTCATCTTGGAAATCAAATCCTTGTTGAACAATCCCCTGGTCTTCTCGTGGAGCGGGCAGTTGATGGTGACGACGTCGCACTGAGCGAGCATCTCCTCGAGGTTCTCAACCCTGCGGCAGCCAATCTCCTTCTCCTTCTCGGGAGAGAGGGGCTGGTAGTCGTAGTAGAGCAGCTCCTTGCAGTCGAAGGGCTTGAGGCGGCGCAGGACACGCTCGCCGATGCGTCCGACGGCGACGGTGCCGACGACTTTGCCCTCGAGATCGAATTCGTTCTTGGCCGCCTCGGCAACATCCCACCTGCCGGCCTCGACCTGCTCGTGGGCGGGGACGAAGTTGCGGACCAGGACGAGGATGGTCATGACGACGTGCTCAGCGACCGACACGACGTTTGAGCCCGTCACCTCGGCGACGGTGATGCCACCGTTGGTCTTGTTGGCGGCGTTGAGGTCGACATGGTCGGATCCGATACCGGCGGTGATGGCGAGCTTGAGCTTCTTGGCCTTTGCGAGGCGCTCAGCGGTCAGATATCCGGGGTGGAAGGGGGTGGTGATGATGACCTCGGCGTCGACGAGCTCCTTGTCAAAGGTGGAGTTCTCGCCGTCCTTGTCCGAGGTGGTTACGAGGGTGTGGCCTTGGTCCTCGAGCCACTTGCGGATGCCGAGCTCGTTCTCGGTTGTGCCCAGGAGCTCCGGGACCTAATTTTTGACCGAATTAGCATGTCATGTTTGTTTTCCTTTTTTCCCTTCCTTTTTTTAATTCCCGCGATTCTGGAAGAATATTGGTTCTCATCTGCAGTCCAAACCGTACGAGGGAACCAAAGATTCGACCCGCATATGGAAGGTATGTTGTATGCTTGATCCCCACTTTCCCGAATGCTCTCCGAACGCCAACTCAAAGAACTGCCCACCCCCTCCCCCTTTTGACCCCGCAATCGAACATCATTCCATCATCCACGTATCTTGTTGAGATGGAGAATAAGGGAAAGATGTCCGTGCCGTCAAAAAGAGGATCAAAAACCCCCAATAAGTTTTTACCGGGAAATATCTAAATTAAAAAGAAAAGAAAAATTGAGGGGTGGAATTTTTGTTTACCTGCTCAGCATGCTTCCCACCATCGTACAATACAGCGAGTACTTTGACCTTTTCACGCTTCGTAGTTAGCAGGCGGGCCGTCGTCTTTGGAAGGAATTGATATTTGTTCGCGGAGGCAGGGAAAAATGGTTTCCTGGCGGTTTTGTTGAACAACACGCGAGGAACGGCAGCGGTGACATATGAAGAACGCTGAGAGGAAATAAAGGAGGACAATAGGGGATAAGAGGAGGAAGAAGAGGAGCGAGCAAGGCTAAGTACCATTTTTGCGATGACTGGAGGCGAGATTGTACGATACACAACCAAAGTCGAACGAATGAATTCGATGTCGAGGAATCCGGAGCTGAGAGATGGAACAGGGCGTAAAAAAGGGGGGGTGGGGTGTTGGTAATGAGAAAGATTCAAGAATCTCGAGCACCAGAGGTGCCGAGCGTGGTCTATTTATACAAAACCAACAAACCGTCCTTGACTTCACCTTCCCCTCTTTCAAAGCCGATCAATCTCCTGAGTAGTACGCCGTGTCACTCGAGGAGGGGGGGAAGAAACCGTTTCAGTCCGAGCCTGTCTGTCGCTTTGATCCTTTGGCCCCTCGGGCCCCTCCTCTATCAATCATGATCATCCCCCAACGCCCGACCTTCCCGATCCAAGGTGAGGGGGTGAGGGAGGAGAGAGGAGAAGAGGAGAGAAAGCGAGACAAACCCGGAATCCACTCGATTGGCCAATTCGGCCGAATACAACATCCACGAACGCACCATTCCGTCAACTGACAGTCACTGGATTGGCCAATTCCAATGAGAGAGCAGTTTATGGGGGGGGGGGGTGGTTTGCTTTATTAGCCGGAAGCAAAACATACGTACATGCATACAAATATACATACATACAGGCAGACATACATATACACGTACAGGTAGAGACGAGCTTTTGGTCGGCTTTCAGCCATTGAGGTTGATGGATGTCCTGTACCTTTGGGAGGTGATAATGGCCAAAGTCACCCCGTTCAGCAAACATGTCAATCACTTGAATCGTTCCCGCCTTCATGCATGCTCCGTTTATTTCCCCTCGCAGTTTTTATTTCCCCGAATCGCTCCCATGCATGACCTCTTTCTCTATCTTGAATAGTGCCAACTACTCGGTAGTTGATTTTGACCCCAAAAGCTTGCTCCTGTGGCAGTTTCCCGGAACAGGTTCGGTGATGCTTCGGAATGCTCTTGCTCTCCCCCCGCTTTCCATATTCCGTCTATTCCCCTTTCATTTTGCGGGGTAAAACATTGGTAGTGACGCGAGTGCCAGAGGTGCCTGATTCTTCCAAAGCTTATTTTATTTTGTTTTGTTTTTTATTAAAAAAAAAAAAAAAAAAAAAAAAAAAAACGTTGTGCCGTGGTACAGTACATACAATACATACGTAAGGTGGGTAGGTACCTAAGGTAGGTACCTACCTACCTAGCTAGCAAGGGTCCATTGCAGACCGTATTAAACCAACTCATCGTACCACCAGAAACCAAAAAGTTAGATTAACCTGTGGTAGGAATATTGCGAAGAAAAAAAAAAAAAAGGAAGCTTAATGCAGGCAGTGGGGTTCGAACCCACGCATCTCTCGATAATGGTGAAAAGTGAATGAGAAATCTAACTTAAAACCATCGCCTTAAACCACTCGGCCATGCCTGCTTGCTTTTGAAGCGAGATTTTTAGGCGAAAACATGTTCTATGTCATAATCTCGCAGCATCATTTGGCTACGCAGAAATCTCAATCATATCTTGGAGCGTTCTTGCAATCGTGAACAGAGCGAGAGAGAGAGAGAGACCTTTCTCTCCATCATTGGCGTATAATCTCAAAAGCGACAAGATGAAACCACGTTTTCACATCTCTACTAAACTACACACGATGTAAACATTGACTGTGGTTCGGATCACCATCTGATGCGCGAGGTCTGCTGATGAATACATGAGAAGAAATAGCTTCATCCACTTCGACTGACTGAAACACGAAGGACTCTTCTTTGCGGAGTTAGGTCGGGCCAAAAACATACCGAACAACACCGAGCAAAAGGAATTACAGTTGTTTCGACTAGAAAAGTCTATACGGCCTTGTTGGCTCTTAGTCTATGTACTGTGCCCGAAATCAACAAACCAAAGCTGAAGTGGTCTAGACCCGATAGTCTCTAATCCTTCGGACGGTGTATGAACATCATGTCTCTGCCCAGAAACTCCAATGCCAAAACGGAAAATCATATGCAATGTAGCACCCCTGTATCAACCGCCATACCTAGTCTTTGCCACAAAGAACCTAAAACACGACACTAAAACACAACCTTCCTATAAGCCACAGGCACGCGCCTCCATAGGCAAACGCTTAGGACATCCACCCACCAGGCCCAGCGGGCCCAGCGCTGTACGGGGGAGGCGGTGGAAGTGGTCTCGCGCTGTCTCCCCCCGAGGAAGCCGAAGCAGCGCTAGCAGCGGGGGCAGGGGAAGCTAAAGACCCCGAGCCTCCTCCGGTCGATGTCGCCGCCGCCGTTGTTGTGGATGTTCCCAACCACACAGCAGACTTGGCCATCATGCTAGGAAAATACTGTTGAACAAACGACTCCCTACAATAAAGTTAGTGTGCATTTCCTTCCCAGAGTAAAAGATCAAAGAAAAATGACTCACGTATAGTAAGAATGCTCAGAGTTATGCGGTTGCACAATGTTATGCGCCAACTCGTGAGCTAGCACAACCCACCACCACGTCGCCGCTTCCATCCTCCCCTTCCCTCCGTTGCCAGCACTCTGCGCGTGCAACTGGTTGAAAAACCTCAGATTACAAAAGATGCTCCCGCTGCTGTTGAACGCAATCGTGCTTCCCTTCTCATCATAAAAGATGTGCACAGCCTTGTGCGGAAGCCTGTATACGTCACCCACGTCCCTCAAGATGCTCTCAAAAGACTTGATGGCTTCGATGTTCGCCGACAGGAAGCTCGGCACGTCAACCGACAGGTTGCGATCTACAAACACCCGCATCCCGCGCGGCGCCTCAGCCGCAAAGGTGATATTGTGCGCCTGGGTTTGGTCGCAGTACGTCGCCTTTTCCTTGACGTCCTGCTGAGTAGGCGGGGAGAACAAGGTTGCCGAGTCGTGGGCGCGGGTGGAGTTTATCGCATTCAACAAATTCTGCTGAACAACAGCAGGCGAAGTAACCCTCCCCTCATCTTTGGGCTTGCTTTCGCCTGCGGGCGGAAGGGTCTTGACCTGCTGGTCTTGTTGATCAGGCAAGAAATCGTTCAATCTCTTTCGAGAATCGGAATCACCGTCGGTGCTCGAGTCCAGACCGAGCCTGCGAGTCAATTCCGAGAACAACCCCCTCTTAGGTTTTTGCTGATGGGGCTGTGGAAGGGCGGCAGGTTCATCTTCAGGTGAATCATGAAAACTCCCCGGCATCCGATCACGCGAAGTCCGCTCAGGGGTTTTGACCTCCTTGGTGGCGCGGGCCTGTTGTTCCTCCCACTCCTTCTTCCGTTCGCGAATCTGGTTCTGTTCCGCCTCCAACGCCTTGCGACGCTCTTCCTCAGCTATTCTGGCCTCGGCCGCCTTTACACGCAGAATACGATCGACGTTGTATCCACGGTCTCGCAGCTGCAGCAAGTCAAGCTTCAAGAACGGCTCGAAGAAGAAATAAGCCTGCTGGCCAGGCCTATTCAACAGGAGCTGGCAGATGGCCTGTCCGACCTGGTACATGTCAGGCTTGGCTCCGCTGGCCACGTACAGAATCCAGCTGTTCCCGCTCTGGGCACTAGCCGCTGAGCGCTTTTCGTTATGCGTCTTGCCGTGACCCTGGAGTGAGCGACGAAGACTGACCGATGCCACAGCCATAACTTGCAGATTCTTCTCCAACCATCTCGTGTCTCTCTTGATGGCATCTCGTTTGACTCTCGAGTACTCATGCAAGAATATCTTGGAACGTTCCAGCACGTGTTTGCGTAGCCATTCAGCCCCATCCTGCCTGGGAATCAGAGCACCTGGTATGACGTTCTCGGTGACTCTGCTGCCCAGTGTTTCCGACCCGAGCGACATATAGAAGTCCTCTAGTGAGTCTTCCTCGGGCGCGCAAAGAAGAGAATCTTTGAAAAGCCGGTAGCTGATATAGTCATCGAGAATGACAATATCCCTAGGGGCAGCGAGCTGGTAGTGCTTGACGGGTGCTTCTTCCTCCTCGTACAGATCCGACTCTTTGCTTTTACCGGGAGCTGACAACTCCCGGGAGGCGAGTAACCAAGTCGAGGTCTTCATCTTCTTGTACAGCTCCCTGTCTCTTTTCAGAGTCGCCAGGTCATCAGCAAGAGTCCTCAGCAGGCCTAGGTATTTATCTGGGCTCTGCATGACACTCAGGAGCCGCGCCGGCTCGCTACAGGCAAGCTGGGCGATTTCATGCTTTGTTGGTTCGCTCTTGGCGCCACACTTGAACAAGAAAGTGTTGGCGTTGGTTCCAAAATCAACAAAGTCAAAGATGTCGCCGTATGTTGCAGAGCTCCCCAGGTAGCAATGCTGAGGACGAACAAAGACGAGAGTCGTCTCTGATTTACCACTAAGCGATTGGTCCCTCTTTCTCATGACGGGGACTATCGGTGAGTCCTTCAACCGAGTGATGATACCGGTGTTAAGGTCAGTCAATCGAGTGCTAAAGTACTCAAACAAGGTGATAGCCATGCTGCGGTCCCTTGGGGGGTTTGTAAGAAGCTTCTCAACGCATCCAGAGATTGGGGGATCCCGTCTGACGCCAAACTTGGTTGCGTGCGGGTGCAGATCTCTCCGGAGGATGTTGTACCCAAGCACAGCTGCTCCTTCGTTGATGTAGCACGCCGATGGAGGAACCAACTGCTTCTCATTTCCCTGTATCGGGAGAATCGCTTTGGTGGTGTTGGAGAGGTCAAAAGAGACGTAATTGTTCAAGTGATGAGTAGAAATGAAATAAGTCATGGCATTGGTCCGAACGGTGGAATCCGACGACGCCATCATCTCGACAAGCTCTGGAACGGACGGGTAAGGACGCAGACCAAGCGAAGAGAGGAACTGACCCTCCTTGCTGTTTATTCTGAAGCTACCCGGAGGCCCGGGCCACTGG
Source organism: Cladorrhinum samala (assembly GCA_033576145.1). Lineage (NCBI taxonomy): Eukaryota > Fungi > Ascomycota > Sordariomycetes > Sordariales > Podosporaceae > Cladorrhinum > Cladorrhinum samala. The sequence goes on along the minus strand of MU864928.1, from coordinate 275,986 downwards.
AGAATAGGCAAGCCAAGGGTTCTTAAAGCATCTTTCGGCTCAAAAAGCTCTGATATTTTGTACAGCTTTGTGGTTCCCTTGGTTGATTCCAACCCCTTCGGCCCATCCTCAGCAGGACAGAGAGGCGATTCTCTCAGCTTCTTCATGTCAGCAAGCGGAATATCCTCGTTGACCGAAGCGAGGTATTTTATCAGCTCCATATGGCTCCATTTGGCATGGACAGCACCGCCAGCAGAAGGGGTAGGATTCAACAGCCGGGTAAAGATGGTTTCAAGGTCGACCGTCTTCCTCACGCCCAAGGCCGTCAAGAACTTTTCCTTGATATTCGTGCAACCCTCCAAGATTGGGAGGTCATCAAACAGCTTGACGGAGGGGAAGAAAGATTCCGCGGGCTTCTTCAGTCCCATCTTGGTAGGCATAATGGTAACATGTCGGAGGGCCGACACTACCGATGACTTGGATGATTCGCTCAGATTGTCCCAGTTCTTTGAAAGCACCGCTAGAACTTGGAGTGCGAACTTTGGCGACTTGGCGAGGTTCTGCTCATCCCCTTTGCTCGGCCCAGTTTCAATCAAAAATCTAAGCCAGGGCACAATGCCCAATGGAGTCCAGCCGAGGGCCCCGAGTCGGACCTCTGGGATGCCAGCTGTAAACACATGCGGCAGAGTATCAGGAGGCACTGGGACCGTAGCGGGAATCTTGTTGTTGTGAAAGTACTTGATCGATCCCAGCGCAATAATATCGCCAGATTCTCCACCGTCGCTTACAGTAGCAACCGTCACGTCGAGGAGCCGTTGAATGCTAGGGCGATCCAAGTCTGCGTTGGCAGCGCCGGTGGCTGCCCACTGTATAAAATGCCTAAGCTGTTCCTTGTCAAGTGCTTTGGCTGAGAGTTCAGAGCAGATATCATCAACAGTGATGTCCTGGATCAAGTCGAAATCGATGAGCTTTCTAATAAAGGGATCATCCTTCATCTCCTTGAGGACTACAGGAATTCCTGCGACGAATTTTCCCACTTCAGGCGACGAGAGCCGGACTTTATTCGTCGGCAAGACGCCTCCCGACGAGAAGACCTCGATGGACGGGCGTCTCCATGACGTCCAAAACGCCTCTTCGATATACTCGGCGACTTTGGAGCTCGGCGTGGAGTCTTGGAAGGTGTACGTTTTCAGGATGTGGAGAGCTTCGGGAATATACTTTTCTACAGCTGCCACCGAAATATTTGATCCCTTCTTGTTATTATGCTCCATCGAAAGCCGCTTGACCTTGCCGTCCAAGTCTTCCATCTCGTTAACGAAAGCTAGTCGTGCCATCATACCAGCAATCCGGAGCATTTCAATATTCCAGGTACGAACCCACCGGGCATTCAGATCGATAGCCTCACGCTCGACCGTCGGAATAACGGAGGGTGCCGAGATATGCATGCCCACTCCGGTTGTCTGGGTAGTGGGGAAGCCGATAAAGATGCGACCACCCGGCTTCTTGCTCGGCAGAACGGAAGCGAAAATGTCAGCCACCTTGGCGGCCTGGGTCGAAGAAGAAGATGCTTCGGAAGCCATCGTCTCGTCGTAGGACGAGGTCAGAATCGAGATTTTTGTGACCTTTGGTGGTGGCTTCTTGGTCGCGCGCTCCAGCTCCGTGGCAAAAGTCGACGGGATCTGTGTTGCGATCCGAGCAGATGTGACACGGAGGAAGATGCTAGATGTCGACGTGGCAGTAAGATCTTCCGAGATGGCATCTTGAATCTCCTTTTCTTCCTTGGCGGCTTTCCCCAAAAGGCCTGAGCTCGTCGATGCCGATGTGAGCCTTGAGAAGAAGTTTCTCAGGGATGGAACCTCTGAACCATACGACGACTCGTTCGTTCGACTCGCGGATGCGGCAGCCTGAGCCTTCCAGCCAATGACACTCATAAAGGTACCGTCTATTTGAGTGCTCGTGCGCTCGGCCGAGGCGAGCTTCATAAAGCCATCCTTGGTGCCGGTAATGAGATTTTTTGGAATGGTGATATCCAAGGCTGGCGAGGCCTTCTTTTGCAACGACAATATTTTCCAGTCGTCTATCCAGAACTCTATGTGTTGTAGGGCGACAAATGTCAAACTCGTCGCAAGGAACTGGCTGACAGACAGCAAATTCGGTATGGGCGTGGTCGTGTTGCGGTAGTCGAGGACGAACGCCGTGTCAGAGGTCGCCTCGGCTGGGGGGATTTGCAACTTCCTTGTGAAAAGCGCATTGCCCTTCCAGTAAAACGCCATTGCCTCGCTGCCGGAGCTGACAAAGGGCTCTTCGCAATCGGCAAACACGCTGTAGAATCCGACACCAAAGGCACCAATCTTTGTCTCGTCGGGATTACCTTCAGCTATCCTCTTCAGCCTCCCCCAGTCCGTCTTGGTGAACGGCTGGCCATTGTTTTGTACTACCAGCCGCCGCAGGGTATGGTGCGTTAACGCATGTTTGAGAAGATCGGAGGGGTTTGTTGTCGCTGGAAGCGGGACTTGGGTCGACGGCAGTGTTTCGAACTTGACTTTGACGGTCGTTGCCTGCGCATCCGCGGCGTTCTGTATGAGTTCTCGCAAGGTCGTCCACTCGCCCGAGTACCGCGCAAGCACCTTGTCAATGAGAGCGCGGGTATCGACAGTGACGGCTTCCTCGTCCTCGCCGTCTTTGAGCGCAGCGGCGCGCAGCCGTGCATAATCCATCGGAGGAAGTAGGTGGGGGTGCGCAGGACAGTTATTATGGAATCAGTCGATCGCGAGCCCTGGTTTCAGCAGAGTTTATCAACGATTGACACGACTGAATCTAGAGCGTGTAGCGAAGGAGAAAGAACAAGACGGAAGAAAAGATGACAAAAAAAGGTTGATGAAAGGCCGGCAGAAAGGTACGTGGTGGTGTCAACAAATCGAGGGGCAACTTTGGGATTCAGCCTCGGCCGCGTGGGCTACGATAGCACCTCGACACCCTTTGCCACTGTCCGATCGAAGCGTGATTACCTAGTTAAAGTAACTTATTTTTTTGGATTATTTAAGCCAGACACTATGCACAAAACCGAAGAGAGCTGTTACGCATAAATGTGGGTTTGAAAAATATACACCAAATATCTTCAACTCCCGTCATCCAATGTGATGGAGGTGAGTGATGGGATGCAAGCGGCAAGTCCCCTGAGGCTGAAGCTGTGACGTTTGTCTTTCAAGCGGTCGGCAGGTGTTGGTGCAAGCAACTGCAGGGACCAGGGGGGTTTCAGGTATGACAGGTCCACGAGGACCGACCTCCGGGGATAAGAGGCTTGGCAGCTTTTAAACTCCGCTCCCACAAGACTAGCTTCCCCTGTGCCCCTTATTGTGGTCATTGTTTACACCCCTATTTTTCTACCGGCATACCATAGATACATCTGAATCATCACAGAGTCACACAACTAGTTGCTTTCTTACCATTGAATCAGAAAAACTTGCAGTAAATGACCCGGCCGACGGTAATATCTTGCCAGGCTTTTACTATCAGGACCACATCATCCCCCTGATGAAGGAGCACTGCGTGAAATGCGTAGCCTCCATGGCGACAATCTCTATTTACGCCAAAAGGGACGCCTCAGTTTTTATTCGATGGTTGATAGTCACGGGTGTTAGCTGGGGGTTCTCCGCGGCGTAAAACGCTATGCTGGCTTTCGCGAAATTTTTTGGTGCGGAAAGAGGAGGCGAGATCGAGTGGACGGTATTCAGGCTGCCTATGCTTCTGGGAGGAAGCCATGAGGTTGCTATGAATCAAGATAGAGATAAAGAGAAGGGCATGTGGGTGTGGGAGTTGTCTGCTCTTAGCAGGTGAATGGTTCTTGACTAGGAAAAGGGTGAGTAGAAAAGGTGAAGCAATCATGTGTCGATGAATCCCATCTCCGCATTATATGCGCCTTATACAATTTCCGAGCAGGATGTATTTTTGATAGTACCAGAAATTCTAATACCCCACTGTAAAATTCACAATGTTTGTGGTCAGCCATCTTTCTCAGGACTTGACCTTTTCGGCCTTTTCCTTCATGCTGACACGATCATAAAATTCGACCCCTGGGAGATATGTTAGGGCCAGCAATTGACATTCAGTAAAGCAAAGCATGTGACAGTATCGTTATATCAAAAACGTTTACACCCTTTAGAGCCTACTCAAGCGAGAGGATATCGAGAATCAGAGTGATACAAGAAAACTGCGTTGCTTGTTCATCACTATATGTAAAAAAAAAAGGAGGGACTACAAGGGGAAGTCTTGCCGTCCCTTTACTCCCTTCCAATGACCTGCGAAGGCCACAAATACGTGTCGACGGGAGTACAGTTGACTTCCCGATCCTTGTAGACCTCGCCTTCCTTCCACTCATTATTCTCAGTCGACTCCTCCGTGCACTCCAACGCAACCGCGGTCTCGCCCTTGGCAATGAACGTAGACCTTTGGCATTGTTAGTATTGTTCTCCAACTCAATTTTTCGAAGTAAAATAAAATAAAATAAAATAAACACTCACGTTTGCCCCTCCTGCTCACTGCACAAAACAACCTCCTCAACAACCAATTTCCCTCCCTCCTTATCATACTTGAACTTCACGGACGCACCCTCAGGAGCACCCTCCGACAACGTGCAAGAGTAATCCTGCTGCCCATCAAACCCTACCGTGCTAGCAGCTACGCAGTCCGCAGTGTATGGCACGGCGGTGCTGGACAGGGTGAAGCCCACATAACCCCAGGCACTTTGTTCAGAGCTTGGGGACGGCGTGATGTACGACGCCGAGTATGAGAGGTCGTCGACGGTCCATTGCAAGTCGAGGACGCGGTTCCAGCAGGTCTCTTCGAAAATTGTCTGGCGAGCTTTGACGGCCCGGGCAGCGGCGCCGAGGGAGAAGAGGAGGGTGGGGAGGAGAGTGGTGCGGGTCAACATCTTCGTTTAGCGTATACGGAAGGCGTTCGCAGCGAAAGAGATTGAGAGAAAAAAAGAGTTTGTAAGATCGGTGGCAAAGAGAAAAGAAGATGAGGGAAGAGAGCCTTGGTGAATGCGGCTCGATATTAAATAATTTTTTCAAATTGTTACCCTCCTTGCATATATGCCCCCTGATGAGATATTCATCTTCCAAATAAATATTACCAGTACCCAACTGACTATCAGTATCGTGTTACCTTCCTCAAGCAGCATACTTTCTCGCTTTTTACCAAGAACACTCGACCATTCTTGTCGAGAAATAATTAGCAATGCGTATTAATTGGAATCAATAACGGTTCGTGAAGCTATTCTTGGAAAGCTTAGGTTACCGTTGTGCTACTTTGTCCTGATACCATCTCCCAAGACGTCCAAATTGTGCTGGTACCGAGGACCTGGTCTCCATTTCACCCAACGGTACACCGTCCTGTTCAGATGGTAGTCTACCGGCAGAAGTTCACATATCCGGGGGAGCTTATTCCGTAATGTAACCTCCCATATGCAGGACCCAGATATTAGCAACACCGGGTTTGAGGTGGTTGGAATGCTGGAAATAGCAACGCCATTGCTAGGGCAATATATGTCCCTGTAAAATATATCTATGATTGCAATGCCTGCAGATGAGGGTTTGTTGCGGGTCACCTGTTTCTAATGAACCGACTGCTGAAAGGAGAACATCTGAGCGGGTAAAGTGGTCTAGTATGAGAAAAAACAGAAGAAGCAAGAAATCAAAATACAAATACCAGGATAAATATCGAGAAGAGTGCAAACAAGTGGCATCTCCGATGACGAAGAAGGAAATTAACATTACCAGAGACTAGACTAGCAACCCTGTGTCTGAGGTAGAAGCATTCAGCGTCGGTAGGTAGGAGGGCAAAATGTGCGAAGAACCAAATGCAATCCTAATCAAGGCATGTGTGTCCAAAGTTGAGGCATGCGTTCGTCCATTTAGAGGAATGATGCATACGGAGTACAGAGTACCTTGACCATCATATCTGTGCAACTCGCCTGAGAAAGCTGTGACAATCCTGATAGATAGCAGCACCTTCCTAAGCTGCTTTACGTATAAGATCCGCAGAGCACATATCGCCGCGAAGAGCCCGAATACTGCTCGCCAGTCCTTGCGATTGGTGGAGCGGTACCGGGTGAACGAGCCAAACCTGGTCGGCAAATACGGGGGCCAAGAGGCGGAGGTCCCTGTTCGAGCCAGGCGAAGTAAAAACCCCCAAAAGGGGGTTTTCGTAACCGTGGTGCACCTCTAGGCATCGTGAGCTGCCCGGTGAGCTTTTTTAGTATTTTTGCTTTTAAAAAGATCATTCGTTGCCCAATTCTCTTGATACAAACACGGCATTGAGCCATGCTAAAGTATGTGATGCAGGAATTAAAATCAGCAGCACGCCCCCAAGGAAGTATTGTATGCATGTATGTACATACAGCCGTTATGGACGCATTGGAGCGCAGTTCGCGGCGAGCCGTCTTCAGGGGCCTTTTAGGAAACCTCCTAAGCCATTAGATAATTAGTTCATAATATCGAGAAACTTGTGATCAACATGATGACCCTTGCGAGAACCGTTGGGCTAAGGTTGATGTCAATAGTGCCAATCATGGCCGCTTCTTCGTGGCTTGTGAACAACCTGTTTGGACCAGCCTTGGCCAAAGACAATGGGCTCTGGCGGAGCTACGAGTTCCTGCAAGGGCTTCCACGAATCAACCATCTCCTACTTTCTAAACGCTGCTTTGTCTCCGAGAGCATTACCTGGAGTAGTAGACGGGATATCTGCGAGGTAGGCGTAGCATATCTTTGACCACTTGTGCCACGTCACCATGACTTGATGGTCTCGATCAAGCCGGCGCTGCTGGTTTTGCCGATGCAACATGCATGGGCCCAAACATATTGGAAGCAATTGTTTCTGGCTTGCTTGGCTGAAAGTTCAATCTTGGAGTATCCTGTTTTTTGCTTTTGGCTCTTGGTATCTTGGAAGTCCTGAAAAGTAACTTCTCCATCACCCCAGGTATGCAATAGAAGAGGGCATAATAAGGGATGTTTGCTGATGAACTCTTCGAGCTGCAGAATCTCTGCGTTGACAAATATCAATGTCATGGTGGCTCAAGATTTCAATTATTATTAGTCGGTTAGCAACTTCAACCGGAGTTAAACCTCGCCCTCACAGCTTCCTCCATTCCAGCCTCAGCCTCATATATATATATATATATATACTTGACAGATCACCTCGCGGCAATTGCATGGTCGGCCCTCTTGCAGGATGCTTGGCTTGGCGGTTGCTGAAGTTTGACTCCAGCAGGCGGGAGAGATGAGCCTCAGATGACAGACATCAAAGCAGCTCGCCAAGACGCCTGCTGTGCTGTGGAACACACCCTAAAATTACCCCACATGTTTTTTTCCACAGCAGTCCCCCCACTTCAAAGCTCTCCTGCAGCTTTCAGAGAGCAACTGCATCCTGGCAATCGCATGACGAACAAACAACATTGAGCCCTTTTCTTTCCCGAAACACCAACGATGTGATAACAATGCCGCTGGTCCACGGGAGGTCAGTAGGCCGCCCTCTGTCCAGATTGGGCTCGCTATGCCCAAAACGGCCATGCTACAGCTACCATTCATCAATCCTAAATGCGCCTCGAAGCTTCGCTATTACAGCTCAGAGATACTACGCTGCACCGAGACTGGACCTGCCTGCTCTCGATCTGAAATGGCGTCAGAGATGGGCTTCTCTGCCGAGGGATTCAACCCGCGAAACCGGTAAAGGGGACAAGGGAAAATATATTCTCCCCATGTTCCCCTACCCCTCCGGATACCTTCACCTTGGACATCTACGGGTCTATACTATTGCCGATGTTGTCGCCAGGTTCCACTCTCTTCGAGGTCATGATGTGATGCTTCCAATGGGCTGGGATGCCTTTGGTCTTCCTGCCGAGAACGCCGCTATCGAGAGAGGAATTAATCCTGCCACTTGGACGAGGAGCAACATCAATAAGATGAAGGAGCAGCTCGACATGATGAACGGATCTTGGGACTGGTCTCGTGTACGTATGCGCTTGGGGTGAGCGTGTCAAACCCGGACCTGTTGCTGACTTCGATCCTCCCTGCAGGAGCTGGCAACCTGCGACCCGAGTTTCTACAAACACACACAAAAGATCTTCCTACTCCTCCACGAAAAAGGGCTTGCTTATCAGACCGAGGCCGAGGTCAACTACGATCCCGTCGACAAGACGGTCTTGGCTAACGAACAAGTCGATGCAAACGGATGCTCGTGGCGATCTGGTGCCAAAGTCGAAAAGAGAAAGCTCAAGCAGTGGTTCCTGCGTATCTCCGAGTTCCGCGAATCCCTGCTGCAGGATCTAGAAGTGCTCGCCAAGGATGAGGCTTGGCCCGAGAGGGTCTTGACGATGCAAAAGAACTGGCTGGGCAAGTCTGCAGGCGCAACCATCAAGTTTCGGGTCAAGGCTTTTGAGCACGAAATGAACGCCGCTATCGAGGTCTTTACGAGCCGACCAGATACTCTCTTTGGGGTCCAATACTTGGCCCTTGCCTCAAGCCACCCTGCTGTTACATGCTTGGCCAAGAAGGATCCCGAGCTTCAAGCTTTCTTGGACACTCTGCCCGGTTTGCCCCCAGACTCCAAAGTCGGCTACCTGCTACCTCACATCAGTGCTATCAATCCCCTGGAATCCGATGAGGCGACGCCCGATGCTACGAAGAAGTCGATTCCCGTCTACGTTGCGCCGTATGTGCTTGGAGACTACGGCGAAGGAGCCGTCATGGGAGTGCCAGGGCATGACGTTCGCGACCATTCTTTCTGGAAGCTGCACCAAGAGGACCAACCTGTAAGGATTGTTCTTGCTGCTTCAGAAGACGAATCCACGACCGCCATGGCGAACGAGCCCTTTGTTGACCACGGCGTGATGACATCTCAGAGTGGTCAGTACAAGGGCAAGTCATCCAAACAAGTTGGCCAGGAGATCGTATCCATGCTCGAGAGGTTGGGTCTTGCCAAACCGGTTGACAAGTGGCGCTTGAGAGACTGGCTCATTAGTCGCCAGCGGTACTGGGGCACACCTATTCCTATTGTTCATTGCGACTCTTGTGGAGCTGTGCCTGTCCCCGAAGAGCAACTTCCGGTAGAGCTTCCGGAAGTTGACGATCACTGGGCTGGTAAGAAGACCGGCAACCCTCTGGAAACGTTGGATGAGTGGGTGAACACATCGTGCCCAAAGTGCCATGCGCCTGCCAAGCGGGATACAGACACTATGGATACCTTTGTGGACTCGAGTTGGTACTATGCTCGCTTTATTGATCCTCACAATACCGAGCAGCCATTTTCCGCCGAGAAAGCCAAGACTAAGCTTCCTGTTGATCTCTACATTGGCGGTATCGAGCACGCAATTCTTCATTTGCTCTACGCTCGTTTCATTTACAAGTTCCTCATGACCTCCTCGCTTGTCTCGGGCGGGGGAGAGGCTTCAGCCGATGTTCATGAACCGTTCAAACGGTTGATCACCCAGGGTATGGTTCATGGAAAGACTTATACCAACCCGGCCACCGGCCTTTTCTTGAAACCTGACGAAGTTGACCTCAGCGACCCCCTGAGACCCAAGGTTGTTGCCACGGGAGAGGCAGCCACCGTTTCGTACGAAAAGATGTCCAAATCAAAGCATAACGGCGTGGACCCCACAGGTGTCATTAATCAGCACGGTGCAGATGCTACAAGAGCACACATGTTGTTCCAAGCACCTGTCAGTGAAATTCTTGATTGGGACGGCGACAAGATTGTTGGTGTAACTCGATGGATGGGCCGTCTGTACGACTTGGTTTATAAGCTGGGGTCTGTGCCGGGAAACGCTCATGCTGTCACACCCAAGGCATATTTCGAGGAATCGGCGAGCAAGCTTGACTCGATGAGTGCCAAGGAGCTCGCTCAGTGGGATGCCGACTCCGCAACCTGGCGGGACGTGCAAAAGACGATTGCTTCTACGACGGCATCGTACGAAAAGGTGTATGCTCTTAACACTGTCGTTTCCGACCTGATGAGTCTGTCAAACACCATACTGGCTCACCAGGACCAGGCGAGCGCGAACATTCAGAGAAGTGCCGTGTCAAGCCTTATCAAAATGATGGCGCCTATCACTCCCGTATTTGCTGAAGAGTGCTGGAGTATTCTTGAGCCCTCCGCTGGCTCCATCTTCCAACCCGGAAAGGTCAAGTTCCCCGAGATGGACGGCACGCTTTATCTCCTCCAGCCGCGAAAGCAAACCTGTGCAGTGCAGATCAATGGCAAGCTGAAATTTGTGGTTCAAATTCCCAAGCCTGCTGGGAGCCTCAAGGGTCAGGACTTGACCAAGTGGGCGGTGGACGAGATCCTCAAGACTGAGGAAGGAAGAAACAGGCTGTCAAGCAGCGGAGTGGATATAGAAAAGGCCAAAAAGATTATTGTCATCAAGGAAGGAAAATTGGTGAATTTTGTTGTATGATTAGAAAAAAAAAGGCCTATCTTACCTTTTCTTTTTTTTTTTTTTTGGTGAAAGAGGAGGGAGGAGGACGGTAATTCAAAAGCATGAATATTCCACTGTAAAAAAAAAATTAATATCTAAAATATTTCGCCGAGGGGTTTTTCCTTTATTAGTCTAAAAGTCTAGATAAATACACAACCCTGCCATCCCCTTCCCCTTTTACTCTTATTCGTTGTCCCCATATTTCCGTTGATTCGCCCGCATCTCTGACTCCGTGGACATCATCCCTCCATATTTCTATTACCTTGTAATCCGTTCCTCTTGTATCTCGTTGAGCCTGGGCCATCTCGACTACCCTCACGGCCTGCTCCCAACCCGCAACTTCCAGCACCACCCGCTTGGGCTTGAGGTCCCCCGCGATTTCCAGTATTCTCGCGTAGAATACATCTTCCTCTCTGCATCCATACTTTTTGCTCACCTCGCTCGGTACCGAATCCGGAACCAAAGCCAGCCTCGGTTCGTAATGCCTCACCGACCTGGCTGTCTGGCTCCTAAAATCCGAAGGCGAGATATAGGGAGGGTTGGCCGTCAGGACGTCAATCTCGGCGGCATCGGGGAGATGTTGCGCATAAATTTCCGAAGTAAACTTGGTGGAAAAAATATCTCCTCGGATGAATTGAATGCTGGATGATGCCGAGGGGATCAGAGCGAGGTTATGCGAGAGGTTCTGCTTGGCTAGGGAGATTGCGCGCGCGGAGATGTCGATTCCCGTGCAGGAGAAGTGGGAGGAGGATTTCTGGGAGCAGCAGAGAAGGAGGAGCGGGATGCAGCCTGTTCCTGTGCAGAGGTCGAGAATTGTGAGAGGGGAGGAGGAGGAGGAAGAAGAAGAAGAAGAAGAAAGGATGGAGGAGAGGTGAAAGGTGTAAGATTCTGTTTCTTGTCTTTTTTTTTAAAAAAAAAATTTAACAATAATAAAAAGTTAAGGAATTAGTCTTGATGGATAGAGAAGAGCGTATAATTTATTTATTTTATTTTATTTTAAAAAAAAGGGGGTGGGCGGAGGGGGTCTAAGATTACTTACCGTGGGATAAGGACGCCTTTACGACAGAGAATCTCGAGCGGCCCAAAAGGTTGGGTTTTGAGAAGATATTGTAGAGGCACCCCACGGGAACGTTCCTCGCAGAGCTGCCATATTCGGATGCCGGCCGGTATGACTGAAGGTGTGCGATGGACGTGATCGCGGATCCAGCGAAGCTCGTTGGCCGTTGATTGGAGGGTCCGGCAGACCGGGAGAAGGAGGGAGGCGACTGGCGATATTTCCCGGCGGGCTCGCCAGAAGATGGAGGGAGGAAGACGGGGCATTGATCTTGCTTTTGTGTTAGCTAACTGAGAAATGGGTGTAAGTGAAAGAGTGAGAGGGGGAGAGAGAAGGCTTAACTACAGTTGGCTCTGAGACCAGGTGATTACGATGAATCAAATACTTACAAAAAATTTGTAGTCGAATATCGATGCTATCTAAAACCACTATCTGTTGAACTTCTTTCCTCCCTATTCGAGTTTTTTTTTTTTCTCTTCTCGAGACCAGACTTTTTCCGTGGATCAAGGAGGTATAAATCAAGGATTATTTCCATATCGGGCTTATTCCCCGATTGATGCATATCGAGCATTATCTCAGGCGTAGTAGTATTTGAATGACAACTCCGAATTTAACGCCGAGCGAGCGCAAATGGCACTTCCAAGATTTAAGACCAGATCCATGACATGGAAGATGGACGATAAATCCGTCAACATGCGACAACAAAATACAAAAATTCCTTCTCTTTTCCCGCCATCATGAATACAATCCGGCGACTAGGACAAGCCAGCGCCAGGGCAGCATTCGCTCACAGGACCTATGCCACTAAAGCGCCGTCCTTCCCGACAACGCCGACCTGTCCCTCGCCAACATGCTCTTGCGCGCCGACTCCCACGCTGCCCGAAGGCTTCGAGATTGATCGCAAGACCAAGATCAATGGCCTGATATCTAATTATGCTCAGCATGTTCTTATTTGCACCGGCAAAGACGACTGGCCGTCCCGCATCGAGGATGATAACAGCGGCGACAACCTAGCTGCCGACCTGCGCGAACTAGTAGGCCGGGGAGGTAAATTCAGCGATGTATGTTCTCTTCTTCATTTTTATTTTTTTTGGTCTCGCATGCCGAATCACGAAAAGTATCACTGACTTAAAGGCGCATTTTCCCACTCAGCCCTTCCACAACATCTCAGTGCTCAATTCTTCCTTCCCTTCCTCTCCGGCCCCAAAATCCCGTCTAGAACTTCAAACGACATCTGCATATCTCCTTCCAGATTTCAAATACGTTCCGTTCCTACCGCGCGTGTCATTCGATAGCGTCGAGGCGCTGGTAAAAGGTTACCTGCTGCCCGAAAAGCTACATCCGATGCACGACGGCCTATCGCCGATTCACAGAGACAGGTTAATGCGCCAGACAGCGTACCAGAGCCTGCTGTACGGGGTCAAGGATGTGGAGGACGTCATCGTGCTTATCTGCGGGCATGGAGGCAGGGATCAGCGGTGCGGTGTCTATGGCCCGCTACTGAGAGGAGAGTTTGAGAAGAGACTCCCCGAGCAGGGATTGGAGGTGTTGACGGGGCCCGTGCAGATCAGAGAAGAAGATCTGAAGGAATTACCGGAGCGAGAAGGGGCCGCAGAGAGTGAAGGTCAAAGGCCGACGGCTCGGATTGGCCTGATTAGCCATATTGGGGGACACAAGTTCGCAGGGAACGTAATCATCTATCTGCCCCCAGGTATGAAGACTGGGGACGGGGAACCGCATCCTTTGCGTGGTCATGGAATTTGGTACGGCAGGGTAGAGCCTAGACATGTAGAGGGAATCGTAGCTGAGACGATTGTGAAAGGGAGAGTGGTTGAAGAGCTGTTTAGGGGAGGGATAAAACAAGATGGGGAGATATTGAGGTTGTAAAGTACCTGGCTTATCGGGGTCTAACTACTTAGGTAGTAATTACTTGATTAGTTGCATAAAAAAGCACGGGCCAATATTTGATGTTTAATTCAAGATTCATACTTCTTGATCCATATCATTTTCACTTTTCGATTTCACACCAGGTGAACTAATCCAGAATTTCGAAAATCAGAGATGCTGTTGCATCTCTTACGGCCCGCTTCCCGCTTGGCTAGGGGAGGGTTGCCGTCGCGATCCCGTCAACTCCAAACCGCTATCCTATTAAATCGCAACTCTCGTTCGCTTATACCTTCTCGCCGGCAACTCCAGACTGAGACTACCAACCCTAAAGATCAGACGAGCCAGAATGGTCAATCTGGACAAGGGGGGCACCAATCTACGACCGGGGAGGAAAAGCCAAGGGGGAAAAAGTCATTTCCGTGGAAGACGACTGCCACTGGTGTCCTCCTGACTGTCGCTGTCATCACGGATTCTCTGGGGCCCGAACCTTTCTATTCCTCCTGGACCCAGTCTTTGACAGCCCCTCCGCTCTCAGAAGTTAGATTCAAGCCATTCAGGGTCGTTGCCCGTGAGCAAGTCTCATCCACAGCCTTCATTATCACCGTTGCTCCCAAGAAACTGCCGTCGGACCTAAGCCACCACAGGGATGTCATGAGAGAGTTGCTGCGCCGAGGCGTTTGGGCTGTCGAGGTCAAGCAGCCCCAGCTGCAGGTGGCTCGCGACTACACGCCGCTGCCGCCTCTGAGTTCCCAGGAGGAGGAGGAAATGATCGAGAAGTGTCAGCTGCGCTTTTTAGTTCGCCGGATGGAAGGCGGCGAGGTGAGCAAATACATCAGCCGTCTCCAGGTCGGAGACGAGATTGAACTGCGCGGTCATAAACTTGGCTTTGATGTGACCAGGAGGCTCGGTGATAAGGGCGAGAAGGTAGCCTTCCTCGCCGGTGGGACTGGCATAGCGTCTGCTCTCCAGGTTGCCAGGACGATTCTTGAAACTCCAGGTGACAAGCAGCGGCAGGTCAGCATCATCTGGGCAAACCGCAAACGTGAGGACTGCGTCAATTCAACACCAATAAAGCGAATGCTGGAGCAAATGAGGAAAATCTACGGTGACGCCAAATTCAGATACGTCTGTACTGTTGACGAGGAGCGATCTTTTATCGATCCCAAACTCATAACGCAAACCGCTGGTATTGGAAGCTCATCCAAGAGCGCGGCCGTAAGCCAAACACCAGGAATGACGTGGGAAAACTGCACCTACCACTCTTCAACAAAACTCATTACATCTTCGGCCGAAGACCCGGAGACTAAAGACATTACTCATGCATCGGACCGGCATGCCATGAAAGACAGACAAAAGGTTGATCCCAAGGCCGCTCCGCAATGCCAATGTCCTGGCAAGAATCTCTTAATGATCTCGGGCCCCGACGGCTTCGTGGAGCATTTTGCCGGCAAGAAGGTCTGGGGACAGGGCAAAGAGCTGCAGGGTCCAGTAGGGGGCGTTATCGGCGAGCTGCAGAGAAGATACCCAGAACTGGCTGAGAGGTGGCTCGTTTTGAAGATGTAGAGGAGAGCGACATTTGAGAATCAAACCAAGCGTGGTCCTTTCGTGGCCCATCCTCCACATAATGATGCTATGGAAATCGACTGTTTCCATTGAACTTCGATAGATATCTAAGAGGAATAATAACACCCAAATAAATAACTTAGCGATCGTGGTCCCGGTAGCGATCTCTCCTGCGTCCATCGGCATCCCTATCTCTGTCTTTACTCCTGCTGCGACTCCGCTCCCGTCGTTTACGGTGATCCTGTCCCCGGTTTGAATCATCATTGCGACGCTCCCTCTGATCGTGCCGCCTGGAATCCGGGCTGCGACTCCTCCGTCGATGATGATGATTATGGCGATCGCGCTCCTTGTCATCAACCGAACCCTCCCGCCTGCGATCTCTGCTCCGATCTCTATCGCGACCATGGTCCCTATGCCTATGTCTGTCCCTGTCTCTCTCCCTATCCCTGCTCCTACTCCTGTGCCTTCTTGAATGGTGTCGCCTCTCTGAGTCGCGGTGCCTGTTCCCTTCCTTATCCTTCCCACGACTTGACTTCGTATCTTCACCAGGGCCGGCCTTACCGCCAGGGGTTGCTTCTCGATCAGGAATCTTGGAGCCTTCCACCGCAACAGCATTGGCGCCCGATGCATTGCGCGGCGCGATAGGCAAACCCAATGCACGCGCGATCGCATCCTCCTCGGCCTCCTTGATCTTGCGGATCTCTTCACGGCGCTCGCGGGCAGCCTTTTCTTCCTCCGTCTCGTTTGAACCTGCAGCGCTCGGTTCCGATTTTGCGTACCAGGTAAGATCCTTCCCTTTCGCCCAACGGCCGACGGGTGCCTTGATGCTGTGGCCTAGGTAGTTCTCTCGATGTGTTGACGTCGCGACATCGTCCCACGAGAAGTTGACGCCACCACGTGAACCTGTTTTGCGTACCGTGGAGAGAAGGTCCATGGCTGAGTTTTTTGTTTTCTCGTAATCTGACGGATGCTCAACTTGATTTATTTTGGGTTTTGGATTTGATGCCCTTCTTTGTTGTTCTGAAGGGGTGTGTTGTTGGAAGGATGACATAAAAGATTGTAAGGCAAGTCGGTACGTACCTTTAGGGAACCACTGCCAAGACAGGCCAACCCCTGCCGCTTGATTGGGGAAGTGGGGTTCAACGATCATCATTGAGTGAACTGGAAACAACATCTCGCAACGGATTTCCACCGTGACCTTGCAACCTCGCAACCTCGCAACCGTGCACCTCCTGGATTCCTGATCACTGAGACCCCAAAGACTCGGCGCAACGAATTGACACGCATTCGCGTGCGAGATAGCTCAAAAGCCGCCGCCGCCGCCGCCGCTACCACCGTCAACATGCCGCGCGAAAGGCAACTCGACGAAATCGGATGGAGAGACAACCCAGATGCTCTGTTCATGGGGGGCATCCATAACAACACCGTCCTCTATTACTTTGCGCAGTCGTCATTCTACGACAAAACCTCCAATAACGAGATTCTTTTCCAGCAGGGCTGCAACAACCCCAACATGGCGCAATTCCTCGCCACCAGAGAACTATTCGAGGGCCGCCTACGAACCATGTCCGGCCTCGAATTCGTTGTCGCCCAAGAGCCAGCCGAGACGGGTCCAGGAGCAGGCACCGGAGTGTGGGTGATTAACAAGCAGACGCGCCGGAAGCGACAGGGCGAGGAGGACGAGATTATTGTGCACTCTACGTACTTTCTTTGCGACGGAACAATATTCATGGCGCCCAGCCTAGCAGATGTTCTCAGCATGCGAATAGTAGGAGCTCCCCTACCCAACCCCCACCACCATTTACACTTCAACACTAAACTTTTAAAATCCAGGCACACATCTCCCACTACATCTCCCAAATCCTTCCCCAGGCCTCCGAAGTCCAAACCTGGTCCCCTTCCCACGGCAGAGTCTACAACAAACCCCCGGTCGACAAATCCACCTCAACCGCCACCGCCGACGACGAAACAGCCCCTCCCGAGCCCGCAAAACTCCAACTCCGCCATCAAGATCCAACCGACGACGTTCCTCCCCCTTCCCTCTTCGACGATATCCTGATGATCCACGAGCACCACGGCCACCACTACATGGACGAGAATCCCATCACAGGCAAGCCGGGAGAATTCATTCTCAGCTCGACGGGAAGGCCCAAACTCAGTCTTTTGCCTGCTCCGGCCAACAAGGGAATACCGCCCAACTTGACTGGGAAGTTACCTGCACTCAACACCAAGGCTGCCCAGGCGAGCAACGAGAGCCCTGTCAACGCAAAGGCTACCAAGAGCCCCAAAACGCCTGGTGGTGGACCGGGCAAGTTAAAGAGGAGGAAGAGTAAGGTTGCCGTTACGCCCTCGTAAGCGGAAGGTAGCCCAAAAAAGGGATTGAAAGGGAAGAATAGAGAAAGAGATGAAATGGGAATGTTTTTGACTTGGCGTTATGTGGCAGGGGGTTCGAGGAGTTTTCTTGACTTTTTAACCCCCTTTTTTGGTGGGCCAAAATACTATAATGATACCCGTAATAAGAAAGAATAAGTTAGATATGTCTATTTAAATAGATGAAAACCTGAGCGGTAACTTTTTTCAAGTACCTGAGCAGCAAGTAAAAATGAAAAGCGCAAGAGTGGCACCGGGAGTAATAAAACTCAAGATATCCATTATTGATCAGCCAAGCACATAAGTTGAGTATCACGCTGCAGTGGTAGGCGTTTGAATAGCTAGCCGTAATCCAAGAA
Source organism: Cladorrhinum samala (assembly GCA_033576145.1). Lineage (NCBI taxonomy): Eukaryota > Fungi > Ascomycota > Sordariomycetes > Sordariales > Podosporaceae > Cladorrhinum > Cladorrhinum samala. The sequence continues at coordinate 258,300 of MU864928.1, read as the reverse complement.
ATCGTTCTTAGAATTAATTTTTTTTTTTTTTTGGGGGGGGGGGTGTATTTGTTTTTGGGTATCCCAAACGGACATGCCAGTCAGAAATATATATCTGAGCCGTTTTTGGTCAAGCAAGCGGCCCTTCGTGCTTTTTTTTCTGTGACGCCGCGAATAGTTTTCAATCCACACGGAGGCAAAACCTTCGTGCTCCCTAGAGCATCGGTCCTCCCTCGCTTCCACACTTCCAGCCATGCCAAACACCCCCCCCCCCCCGCTCTTCAAAAAAAAAATTTGAAGTACGTACCCAACCGAATTCATTGCTCGAGGTTGCTATCTAGATAGGGAGCGCATCTTGACCCTCGACCGTACAGCCAGGTTGATTGGAGAGAGAGAAGTTGACTTGGCAGGTAGAGTTGGTCACTGGTAGGTTCATATGCTTATCAAAAATAGGCAATGAAGAGCGATGGAGAACTAACATCCTCAGGTATATTAATTTAACTTTCACCCATTTACAATGACGATCCTTCTCTCTGAAGCAGGTGGGACTGCATGTAACCCCTCCGCGGTCTTTGATACGTAGTTAGTCATATGTACCAGGAGACATGATAGGAGCAAAACAGCAGGACATAAATGACCCCGGCGATGGCTTTCTTTCAGAAAAGAACAATGTATTTGGTGTAAAATTAAAATCATCAAAAAGATTTCATAAACAGCCTCTCTTTCGAGAAATTCATCATTTGAAAGCAGTGGGATCAATAATAACAGGAAGGAAGGCGGATTTGCTTACCAATAGAGAGTTGAAGTCGACTTGAATCGTAGCGGTAGCCGAGTCTATTTTGACACATATAATGCTAGATCTAGATTGGTACTCATTAGCTACTTGTTGTGATGCCAATTGGACCAAATTGTCAACAGCAGAGATGAGTGTTGCTTTTCCTTCTTCAGATAAAGAACAATGTAGGTGATGGGTTTATAATCATTATAAAAATCATAAACAGCCTCTTGCGAGAAATTCATCATTGTAAAAGAAATAACAACTGAGAGAGGGTAGATCTCAGGATGATACATACCAAACAGTTTTGTGACATCAAACAAAGCGCAGCATGTGCGACACAATCGCATTCTGAAACCAAGTTAACAAAATGAAGTTAAACAATCGAGACCAAACTTGGTAGACGTGAGCAATGGAAAGGGAAATAGAGAGATGTAGGTGACGGTACGTAGTCATAGTGGTGAGTTGTGATGAAAGGAACAGAGGAAAAAGCGACCTACCCTGTAACATGAATGCCCCCAAACGCCAAACTGGCCCAAAATGCACAAGGGGTATATAAGCTAAAATGAGAGTGTTAGCCATGCGGAATAAGTCGTTTGATTGACACATGGGAAGAATAAAAGATGCCTGACGTTTCAGGAAAGAACAATGTATTTGGTGTTTGGTAAAATCATCAAAAAGATTCATAAACAGCCTCTTGCGAGAATTCATCATGTCATGATAACAATAAAGAAGGGAGAAGGGAGGGGAAGATACATACTCTTTGTACAGCAATAGACAGAAAGGAATTCCAAAGAAAAATTAGGTAGTTGGTTCATCGCCGTGTCATGTCATCACTCAATGACCCATCCTTTTCCAGCCACCTTGCGTTGCTTGACCTTACGGGCAGGCAGCGGCCATCCCAAGCCGCCTCCCACCTCGGCACGGAGGTATGGTATGACCCAAACCTCCTTGGTCTTGCCATCGGCGCTCTCTGAGCCTTTGACCTCCTTGATTGGCTTGCCATAAGTAATCAAAGGGGTTCCCTTGGCCAGGGATGCAACCTGTCCTGGGGTCAGATCCGTCAGCGCATGCATACGCGTCTTGGGCTTCTTCTGCCCATCAGCGCCGGTGTTGGCCGTCTTCTGAAGATAGGCATAACAAATATACTCGGGGCATTCGTCGATACTGAGATGTGCGAGAGGAGAGGATGGATGGATGTAGACAAGCTTTTCGAGAGGATCTTCCAGCTTTTGGTCGGCATCAAGAGGAATCAGCGGTATGTAGGGAATATCAATCGCCCGGCGTGGTTTCCGGTACAGCTCAGGGGGGTTCGGGGCCTTGTCGGCACGAATGGCGACTTGGTCGATGAAGCCTGCCGCAACCATTTGTTTGAGAGCCTGAACCTGCTTGGGCGAAGGAGGATCCAGCTTCTCGGGAAGCTTGAAGTTGGCGAACGCAGGAATATTGGTCTTGAGAAGGTTGGCAATTTGTGACTGCAGCTGACGAATTTCCTTCAGGATCTTGTACCGAACAAAGTGGCTCTCACACCAGGCTTCCGTAGGTTCATGGGCGAACTCGCCGACGACCTGAAGTAGCTTGATGGCGTCAGACTTGTCATCAAGAAAGCAGAAATTCTTGTGGACGGCGTTATATGCCCGCCGAATTTTAGCTCGCTTGTCTTCGGCCATGACATCTTCATTTGTGCGGAATTCCCCTTCCTCCTCTGCGGCGGCGGGGATGGCTTGATGCTCGTTGACAAAAATCTCTCCTGCAGACAAAGCAGCGACCAAGGCAATTGTGTAGGGCAGGCAGTCGTGAAGATGGCCGACAAGCAAAATTCTTGAGAAGCGAGGCGATAATGGAAAGATGGACATTGTTGATCCGATCTGTGTGACTTGACCGCTGGTTGAAATGGCTGACAGATAAGCCAGAAGCTTTTCGGCCTTGATGAGACTCTGTCGGTCTGGCGGAGTGGGAAAGGGAAAGTTGACAACGTGCTGAAGGTTCATCGACTTCAGTTGCAGCACCACTCCCTCGATGGGCATTCGAAGAAGTTCCGGCTCAGAAAACTGAGGGAAATCTCTCTCATAGACAGCAGAAGAGTACACCCTCCAGCAGTGACCGGGGCCGGTACGGCCTGCACGACCAGCACGCTGCTGGGCGCTTGCCTTGCTAATCCAGTCGATCTGGAAGCTCTGAACTCCGGTCAAAGGGTCATACCGTCGCTCTTTTGACCGGCCGCAGTCGAAGACATATCGAATGCCAGGGATTGTCAAACTCGTTTCAGCAACGTTTGTCGACAAGATGACCAGGCGGGAGTCGCCCGGAGGAGGCTCAAACACCTTCATCTGCTCTTTGGTGGGAAGCATGGAATAAAGAGGAAGGATGTGCATCCGCCTGGGGCCGGTGCCCGACTCTTCATCTTCAATCTCGAAATCCTTCTCCTCTGCCTCCTCGTCGGAGAATGAGTCCATCTCGTCATCTTCATCCATGTCGTGAACAGCGCGATCATCAAAATCACCAAAGTCAATGTCTTCGGCCTCAATCGGGGCTTCCTTTGCGGAAATCTGTACCTTGGGCCCGGATGCAGAGTTCATGCCCCCGCCAAAGGCACCCTTGAGTCTTTTGCTGAGCTGGGCAATTTCTCCCTGGCCAGTCAAAAAAACAAGCATTCCTCCAGGTGGTAGCTTTCTGTGGCCTCTGCTGATCTTCCGGAAGACATCGTCGACATAATCGGGGCGGGTCTTGCGAGCGAAGTGGATTGTTACCTCGTGTTGACGACCCTCGACGTCGATAACTCGTGGTGGCGTCTCGAACAGAGATTTATTATTGGTGAATTCCTCTACTCGAAGAGTGGCGGACATGATAATCAGCTTGAGCGGCTTCACTGAAGGATCCTCTGTGGCAAGCTCTGCTCTCAACTTGACAACTCTGCTAAGCATAGCGATGAGAATATCCGTATTGACACTTCTTTCGTGAGCCTCATCGATGATAATGGCCGAGTATTTCTTCAACGCAAAGTCTTGGGCGGCTTCACGCAAGAGAACACCATCGGTCATGAACTTGATCGCCGTTTTGGGATCCACAGTGCCCTCAAAACGAATTTGGTAGGCAACAGTGTGAGAAAAGTCTCCCATTTCCTGAGCCACACGTTTTGACATACTGACAGCGGCAACACGTCTTGGCTGCGTAACGCCAATCATGCCTGGCGTGGGTCCGTTAGGATCGCCATAGCCGGCCTCGAACAGGAACTGCGGTACTTGCGTGGTCTTTCCAGATCCAGTAGCACCGCAGATGACAACGACATGGTTATCATGAATTGCTTCCATGATCTTATGCTCCTCGGCCACAACAGGCAGCTTGTAGCGGATCTCTTGGATCTCTGGATCTCTCGTCACATTGACAGCATACGCTTTTCTGGTGATATCTTTCGTTGGCTGCAACTCGATAGGCAGAGGTTCATGCTCGACTGGTCGCGGTTTGAAGTTTGCGGGCCTTGGGATATCTAGCATGGTGGAAGTGCTAGGGGTGTAGCCCAAGGCCTCATTCCGTTGCTGAAGTGCCCAAGCCTTGAAGGCAGATGACCTCTCCTTTCGTTGTTGTTCGGCGCCATCGTCTTCCGATTCGGAAGCAGACAGCTCATCTGAGGCACTTTCATCCTCATCGTCATCGTCATCGTCCTCTTCGTCTTCATCCATCTCTTCATCAGAACCCTCCTCGCCGTCTTGGCTGGCAGATTTACTGTCGTCAGACTCCTCCGAGTCCTCCTGACTTGACTCGTCCTCGCTAACATCGCTGAAGCCGGCAAACTCTTCCGAGTTGGACTCCTCATGGACGGTAGGTGCTTCAATAGAGAACTTGGACTTGATGCCCCCTCGTTTTTGCTTCTTGGCAAGCACGGGACGGCCCGACTCGTCAAGGTCGAGCGGCCGTTTGAGGCCAGATCCTGCTGCGATATTGGGTGGCTGCTGAGGAGTAGGTATCGGCGCCGACTGTTGTCCAGCTCCGGTAGTAACAGTGGCGGCGGAAACGGTCCTTGATTTCTCTGTATCATCTGCCTCTGAGTCACTTGAGTCCTCCTGCAACTGGGCAGGTTTTGGCGCCTCTCCCTGCTTTACTTCGCGTTTCTCGTATAGAAGAGCCGCGCTAGATTTGTCCAAACCAAGGCCGGCATTTTTCTCTCTGATGACGCGCCTCAATGCCTCCTTTTTCGTCTCCTTGGTCTGGCCAATGGACTTGGCGCTGGTGAACAAGCTGGTATCGATCTTGTTGGCGGAGAGCCTGGAAAGCAGCTCGCGGTTTTCATCCTTTTTGAGCTTGTTGTCGATGTACTTTTCTAACCGCTTAGACTTCTTGCTGCTGACTTTGACGCCGTTCGGTCTCAGCTCCTCGCGGAGCTTGGCTCTCTTCACCTCGGCCTCGGCCTGCTGTGCCGGGGTGATCTCGATGACATTTGAGTCTGCATCGAGGTCGACATTGCGAACGCCGTTCTCTGCTCTTCTTTGCCGATCGATCACTTTACGCTTGTGCTCGCGCGGGACATATTTCTTGACCATTGTGCCGTCCGGGAGCTAGGTCCCTTGATTGTTTGTGGCGGATCGTGTTCGAAGCGAAAAAGTCCATTGCTTTTGAGCTCTGAAATAAAATCTTGTCCGCCCGGCAGAATTTTGTGGCGCTAAGCGACTTAAAGCTTCCATTGACCCCACATTGATTTTGGGTTTTGGTGTCACAGTGTGGTCTACAGTGTGGAAGCATCAAACCACCACCACACGCATCCTTCACTGTTTGTCGTTGCCCTGGGTTTAGCTGTAAGGTAAAATCACGTCCAACTTTTCAGAGCCGACACCCACAAGACTTGCAATCTCACAATGAATGGTGACGCTACTCGGCACGAGCCTTTTCCGGCTCCCTCCAAAAAAGTAACAGGATTGGTTGGAGGTATTTCTACAGAAATTGAGTCAATAAGCTTCTCGGACAAGATCATGATCATAGTCTCCCAAGGCGGCCGTCTCTCTCAATGGGTGAGTGTGTTTACCAGTTGCGATGGCTGGGCTGTCATGTTTTGCTGACGCCAGATCAAGATCCAAGTTCCATTGGGTGCACCATCTTCAGCAACCGTGGATATGCCAATGCCGGGAACTGGCTTAGGCGCACTACCATCAACACATTTGACTCCCACAACCCTGCTGGGGGGCGGCCATCCAGATCGAGAGACTCTGGGCCATCTGTACGCTGGGCAGATTGCAAGTAATTTGGCACTGCGGGACCCTGATGAAAAACGAAGTCTGCTTCTAGGGCTCGGTCTGGAAAAGGTGGAAGGTGGGGGTGATGCATTCTTTGACTTGATAGAGTTGGTTCTGCAAGTTTTATGAGTTCATAATTAACAGCTTTCTCTGAAATATTAACAAAGTCATCATAATGCTCCCTAGACTAGAACTGTAGTAGGATATGAGACGTTCAAATCGTCAAACTCCATCCGAGTTCTAGAAGGATATTGTTAGTAGTGCATCACCAACGGAGTTGAGGACCGGTCACGTCGCAACCCTAACCCGTCAACAGAAGTGCTGCCCCACTTGCCTTGCAGTTGCAGCTCTTTGCCAAGATTTCTGCTGTTGAGCCACCACTGCCACTAATTTCAGGGCCCACACAGCAGCTGCGCCCCGGCAAAAATCCGGATTAGGACCAGGTCTCATGTGTGCCCACCAAAAAAATACCCAGCCCTAAAATCCATTCGGCGGGACCCGAAAAAGCAGTTTTGCGAAAGCATCACCGTCGACGACTTCCGGACATCGACACTAACCAGCAGTCACCATGGTATGCCCCTCGCCCGCTCGATTTGAAATTGTGCAAGACGAGATGCTGACTTTCACAGCCTACCCGGTTTTCCAAGACGAGAAAGCACCGCGGCCATGTGCGTACCGATCCTATCCTCCATTGCAGCTTTGGGAAAATGAATTGCTGACTCTGTTCTCCTCCAGGTGTCCGCCGGTAAGGGGTACGTCGCGACTACAATCCGATCGACAATTGCACCGATATAGATCACACTAACAACATATTACAGTCGTGTCGGCAAGCACAGAAAGCACCCGGGTGGTCGTGGTATGGCCGGTGGTCAGGTACGACAGCAAAATTGGAGAATTCAAAAATTGGCATGCAAAGCAATGGGCTAACGCGACGAAAAGCACCACCACCGTACCAACCTCGATAAATGTACGTTTCCAAATCAGCGAACCCCGATGGCAGTTTGGGACACGTTTCTGGGCATCAGGAGGGAACGCTCGTCGAAGGATTCATGCTCCTGAATTGCCAGGTTGGGATATCTCCCTCGAGACAGAAAACTAACGGGTTCTATTAGACCATCCCGGTTACTTCGGTAAGGTTGGTATGAGGCACTTCCACCTTCTCCGCAACCACCAGTGGGCCCCTACCATCAACATCGAGAAGCTCTGGTCTCTCGTTCCCCTCGAGACCCGCGACCAGTACGTTCAGGGCAAGAAGACCGACTCCGCTCCCGTTATCGACCTTCTCGCCAACGGCTATGCCAAGCTCCTCGGCAAGGGTAAGGAAATCTCCTGGTTCATTCTCGAATCAAATGTTCGGTTGGATTTGACAATTAATGGGCTGACATTTGCGATTAGGCCGTCTCCCCGAGATCCCCGTCGTCGTTCGTGCGCGGTACGTGAGCGCTGAGGCTGAGCGCAAGATTGTCGAGGCAGGCGGTGTTATTGAGTTGGTTGCTTAAATAGTCGGACGCGGTTATGGAAAATAAAGGACTAGCGATTTGACATTACGGTTACGAGGGAAAACCGAATTAGTGAAACCCAAATGGCATACGGATCGGACGGTCAGCACGTCAGCAATGAAGGTTGGGTCCCCGAGTCTCGGTTGGTTTCAGGGGTGATGAAGAATACACACCCCTTTTTGCAGCATTAGGGAATGGGATCTTTCTCTTTGCATCACGGGGTTTCTGGCCATCTTTGTTCCGTATCAAGGACTGAGCAAGAAGCTCTCACATTTCTGGGTTACGCCCGAGAAGAATCGCCGTTTCCAAGAATATGAAGACGCAGAGAAAGTGAATGAACAAAGGTGATCTAAACATGAAATAGGAGCCTACCAAACCTGCCGTACACGTAACTTACCGGTCTTATTTACAATCTCGACTCCTAGAGCAACTCTACCAATGCCAGATTCCCATTCCATTTCCATCTCCAGGGCCATTAACAATAGATATTTGGGGGTGAGACCGCTAGGAGGAGGGTTTAATACTTTAGTTCTCATTAATCACCAGTAGTAGCTGTCCCCAACCTGGGACCGTTTTTTCCTCTTTTCTTATTCTCACAAGAGGTTTTGTTCTCACCCTCGAGAAAGGTAAAATGGTAGCTCTTTCTCCCTCCTTCGCATTCTGACGAACAGGATGATACCCGCCCGGTATCAAGCCACTGAGCCCAAAGAGTGACTTCCCCGAGCCCAGCGTAAATTCTCCGCCAGCTTCGGTGTAAGGAACAGAAAAAGAGGTGGCGGTTTGTTGTGGGTGATATTGAGACCGATGAGTGGGTAGTAATAAGAGAGAGAAAACTTGGTGGGCTGGTTTCGGCAGTATGATTGTTTTTAAATCACTTATTTTGCGTCACTCATGATCTCCAACTTTATCCATGCCGCATATATATATATATATATATATCTTCATTCAACATCCTCAGCCTTCCTTGTCTTTTCTTTCTTTACACTTATTCATATCCATTGACGAATGAAACCCAACATTGACGGCGATACTTGCACAGCTACGAGAGGTTTTAATTTTTTTTTCTTTTTCTTTTTTTCCCTATTAGAAGCCTTTTGGACACATATTCAAGTTCGAAAACAAAAGAAAAAGTATTTTTAAAGAGTTAAAATTGATATACCTGCAGTCACGCTCATCTAGATAGTGTTTAAAAGTTTCAAGTTGTTTGTTCAAATAAACATCAATGATAACTTCAAGCCGCCTGACTCGCTTGTATGTACTAAAATCAGACCATTGAAGAAGGGTTCAAGTTGTATTCAATTTTAGTAGAGCGAATGAACAAACATGAAAACAACTGCTTGGAGACTTATCTAGGTAGGTGGGTACTCGTGAGAACACTTAGCTTTCATTTCGGCATAGTTGAGCTTGAAATTTTTAATTTTTTTTGGTCTTCATATATACCATGCTGCACAGGTGGTTTGGTGAAAAAAAAGAGGGAGGGGTTCCCACAGAGACGAATATGAACCAACACACAACGACAAACATCAATAAACCAAGTACTCGGGAGGCAGGGTGGGGGGGTATTATATCTTCAACAGATAAACAAAAAACACATCGAGGAGACAGAAGTTAAGAAAGAGAGATCAATAGATATAGAGGGAGACACACCACACACACACATACACAAGCACACGCAAATCCCATATGTCCTTTCCAGCCCTCATCCAAGTGCCCATTTCTTATGTTGGCCCCTTCCTTTGATTTTGTATCCACAATTCCTTTCCCTTACCCTTCCCTTCGTTTCCTTGCCACAGCCATCTCTCTCCCTGAAGCTGGATTTGGAAATTGCTACCTGCCTCTACAACAGTCCCCCGAACCCGAAACAATCATGGTACTACTGATTGATTCGAAGTTGTAAAGTTCAGTCCGCGTTTTTTCGTTTATGAATGAACGCTCTATTGCTGGTTCGTAAATAGAAGAATTCAAAAGTAATTCTGCTTTATACAACTGATAACCATCATTATTGAAGCATTTACCGCTTGCGATCACTATTACCCAATGTGTCAGTTCAAAGTGTTTGATGTTCGAAAACCGGAGCTGGTACTTACGTGCTCAGCCTTCTAGAAAGGGATTGCAACTTCTTATCCTGCTCAGCTTCCCTTGCGGCGCGCTCAAGAGCCAGAGCACGCTCCTCGTTCTGCTGCTTCTGGACCTCGTCATGGCTCGGGGGAAGCCTTTCATTCTGAATATCAACCTTTCTGGCATCTTCGAAGCTGCTGATAGCATTCTTAATACCCTCGGCACCAAGCATCAGCGTGCCGGCTGGCAGACGGCCTCCAGAAACAGTCTTGAGTTCGGTGACGCGCTCAGACTCCTCTCTGAGTACCTGGAAAACACGAGACAATCGGCCAATCGCCAAGATCTTGTTCTTGATCGCCCGCCTCTTATACTCAATCGACTCAGGATCTTGGCCGCTGGCGCTAGACGCCGACGGCAAAGCCGGGGAAATCGGGCCAGGGGAGGAAGCAGATGATTCCTCCCTGAGTTCCTCTTCGGAACAGGTGCTGAGAATTGCAATAAGCATGTCCGTGATCTTTTCGCCCACGAATGGCAAGGACCAAGTGAAAACATCCATAAAGTTGGGGAGCCAATAAGGGTGAGGCGTGCAATTGAACTGACGGATGTTCATGACATTGTTCTCGTACTTGAGCACTGCTGCCTTGTTGTTGTAGACGTCGAGATAGTTGGGTGCCGAGAAAATGGTCATAACACTTGGGAACCCAGTAGTACGAGTCTTACGATACATGCGGTAGCCAGCGTCCTGGGCTTCGTGGGCGCGAATAACGGACAGCAGGTTGTTCTTTTCCAGGAAGTGGCAGGCGGCAGGGTACGAGAAGAAGTATGAACAGCCGCGGACGTGGTTGTGCAAGAAGTAATCAGTCGTTTTCTCCTGTCCAAAGTCTTCCAGGGGATCGGCCCAGAGAATATCGCACATAAGACCCTGCGTGGGAGGCTCCCGGAACCGGTCAATCTGTAGGTTTTCTTATTAGCACTACCTCTTAGCTGAGGGGGGTGGAGAGTAAACAAACATTTCTGATGTCATCTAGAGTGTGCAATTCTGGGCTGAGTCCACCGTGAATGCACAGGAACTGCTTGTTCATAACAGCAGCCAAGGGCAGACAGCAGAAAGACTCCATGCAGGCCTCGTAGATGGCTTCCGAATACTTGTGCTTGCATTCCAACTTGAAGGTGAAGTAATCTGTCAAGTGACGGCACTCGTGGTTTCCGCGGAGCAGCCAGAGGGTCTTGGGGTAGTGAATCTTGAGGGCCCAGAGATAGAGTACACACTCGATACTGAAGTAACCACGGTCAACGTAGTCGCCGAGGAAGAGATATCTCGTCTCGGCCGGGTCCCCACCGACTTCGAAGAGCTTCATGAGATCGTAGTATTGGCCGTGAACGTCTCCACAGACGGTAATAGGGGCGTCCATCTCGAGGAGGTTTGGCTCGGCACGGAGCAGCTCGGTACCCTTTCTGAGAATCCATAGCGCCTGTTCCTCAGTCAAGCGACCCTCGCGGTAGAAGTGTTGCTTTAGAAACTGGATGTTGGGCTTTTGGTGGGTGTCATCTTCGAAGAACTGCTCGTCGGATGGCTTATACATAGCGGGTGCCTGGACATCTAATCGAGAGGCGGAGGGCCAGCGTATTAGTTTGGGATGGGGTGGTCGCATGCGCCTGAACCTTATCTCCACATACCTTTGCACACCCGCTCCATGGTGCTGACCTGGGTACCATCCTCCATTTGGTGAATGGTAAAATCAATCTCGGGAAGCGGCTTCTTCTGCTGTATAGCACGGATGGCATTATCAACCTGCTGTGTACGAGGATCCGCAAAGGGCGACCCGGTCGCGCTGGCGTCTTCGGTATCCATCTTGGTGACTTTGGTGGCGCAACGCCTCTACAGATGGTGGAGTGAATAGGTGGAATTAGATATGCTATAGTGTAGGATAGGTGCCGTAGTTATGCTTCCCGTAAATGAGAAGCTTGTTATGTCGATTAGGGAGATCGGGTGGTCGCTGGGTCGCTGCGACGAGTCGAGCGAACGATCAGGCTCTCTCCTGAAAAATATATGGATATGGGCGGGGTGCCGCAGGTGTCGCTAGATTATTGGCGAATAAACGGATGATGGGGTATCACGCCAGAGAAGAGTCGCCCAAAAAAATGATCCCAAAATTCAGCAACGTCGCGGGAAAATAGGAAGGGATGACAAGACAGTGAAAAGGGCAGGGCTGAGGATAGTTGGGCGGTCGGCGGTCGGGAGAGGCAACTTTCCAGTTGGGACCTGGACTGCTGAAGAGTGGAGGAGGGTGTGTAGCTCCAGAAAGCTGGGCGTTTGGGACGGCGGGTGGGATGTGAGGGGTACCTAATTCTTTCACCGACTCGATACAGGAAACATGCATCCCCTTGAAAGGTTGAAATTGACTGTAATTACACGGCTCAAAGAATTCAATTCAAACGTCTCATTGCAGACGAAAAATTCAATCGAAATACCAAAAATTGCGGTTATGGTTATTCGCCGCCGCGCTGCTTGTAAATCAATCACCAACCACTTCTCCATTATGCGCCCAATCAATTTTCCACCCTCGGTGTATTGGTTAAGGAACGCAGTTCAAGACCAGGCAACTTTTTTCCGGTATCTATTCAATCAGCAAACGATTGGTCTGAATGCAGCACAGAGGCAAAATGCGACAATGGCACACCACGTGAACACCAGACATTCCCACTCGAGGAGGATTTGTTGCTGTATTTGTATCCTCTCGCTTCATCCCCGGCACTCTACAGGTCTGGACCTGCCAGGGGAAGCGGATGGTTTTGAGGGTCTACAGCAGGCAGACTATGTTGCACCAGCTGGCGGCCAACTGTTCAGGGTCTTCTTTGCACTTACACTAAAAGACAACCAAGAGACTATTAGAGTCATGAAAAAAAAAAAGGTTTCACATGTCAAAAATAACAACCAAATAATAATAATTATATGTGTATAAGCGCATATGTGATTCTCACTCTTGAATCTAAACAGCTTCTCCTTTCTATATCTGCGAAAAAAAAAAGGGTTGTTAAGTTTCCAAACCCTATCTGCAAATGAGATATCCACCCATCTCATGGTTATAGATCTCTGCGATTACGGTGGGAGATTTAAATTATTTTTCAGTTTCCGCCAGGATATAAATGGTCTATTTTTAACTCAATAGTATCCCCTCCTAGACTATAGTATTTTTCTAGTTCTATTGTTCTCTTTTTCTAATCCCAGCTCCCCTCTCATCCCGCTCGAACATAATCTCCTCTCCTCTCAACCCCGAAGGGGGCTCAAGGAGCACCATATCCACCATCAACAACCATGTCATGCCCCGTGGTATACGAGCTCGCATCCGACGCCAAATACAAATAGGCTCCCTTCAACTCATTCGGCTCGCCCTCTCTGCCCATGGGGATCTTATCCCTCCAAGTCTTCTTGGTGTCTTCATCACAAAACTTGCTAATCTCGGTGACGATATACCCAGGGCTGACTGTGTTCGCCCTGGCAAAACCAACCCACTCAACCGCCAAGCTCTTCACCAAGTGAATCACGCCTGCCTTGCTGGCATTATACGCCGCCTGAAGCTGCGGAATGTTGACGATGCTTCCGCTCATGCTCGCAGTAGCGATGAAGCTTCCGTAGGTATAACCGGGAACATTTCCTTCTTGCTTCTGCTTCCGGAAATAGGTCCCCGCCACGCGCGCGCAGTGGAACGTCCCGTCCAGATTAGTCTCGATGAGCTGCTTGTATCTCCTGACTCTCTCCTCGGCCGGTCCGTCAAGCATCGGACCATCTTCCCACACGATACCAGAGTTGGCAACGAAAATGTCCAGGCGGTTGTTGAACTCGGAGACGATGAGGTCGACTGCACTTTGGACCTGTGCGAACGATGTCACATTGACTTGGTAGGCTCTGCCTGTTGTTGAGTGGGGTTGGGTTGTGAGTATTGGACCGATTAACAAGATGAAAGCGAGGGAAAAAAAAAAAAAAAAAAAAAAAACGGGAGAAGGGGGGAGGAGGATGCAGGGAGAAAAAAAATGGAAAAGTCATTACATTTAACGCCATAGTCCTTTTCGATTTCAGCAGCGGCTGCTTCTGCTTGGGTTTTTTTGGTGTTGTACCATATAGCCACGTTCGCTCCCGCCTCAGCGAACCCTTGGGCAACGGCAAGACCAATACCTGCGGTGGCTCCCGAGACGATGGCCGTTTTGCCTTTCAAGGAGAAAAGGTTCAAGACGCGGTTGGAATCGGGGGGGGTTGTCTTGAAGTGGGCAAACTTGCCATCTTTGATGTCCGCCATTTTGGTCTGGCTAGGGGCGTTGTAGAGAGGTGTGGATGAATTGGAACGGTTCAAGAGCAAGTTAAACCAAAGAAACTAAAGTGGAAAAAGAAAAGGAAAAAGATAAAAACATGCGAAGGCATGAATGAAGATATATCAGCCAGCTGTGTACCGGTACTACATTCAACCCCACCACCAAGTCTTTCGGGTAGACCATCGTGTCTCTCCCATCCATATCACCACTCAAACGTGATCGCCACTCAGTTTGACCACTCCGACTGCTTCCTAATCGGCCGATATACCGGTAATCCAATGATTTCCCGTTTCTTAACCCCTAGTCCCACCTCGCTGTACCGACGTGTCGAGATGCGGTGGGGCCCTGCCGAGTCGTAACTTGACAAACAGCTCCGCAGATGCGGTGCCCAAAGAAAGGCGGAGATAAAGGATTGTAGGCGGGCCGGCCATTTGCCCGGGACACTGTCAAAGAAAAAGAGCGGACTTGCCAAACAAAGTTAAGTGTGACAAAAGAAAGGCATAAGTAACTATCATCGCGACGTCGGAACTTCTAATCCAGACATTTGTTGCAGGAGGAGTGTGTGACATGGTCCCTGGTAGTGGAACAATCAGTGTTTGCTGTCATTGTCGAGAACCACTCGAGGGTAGAGTGGATAGCGGGGTAAGCGGTTGGTAGGGTGGGGTTATGGATCGCTCGTAGACTACATACATACACTACATAAAGGAGGTTGGAAAGGACGGGGGAGAGGGGCATCGGGAATGGAATCTCCGGAATCGGAGTTGAAGTGAATTCAGGAGAAGGTACATACATATATACATACGTAGATATGTACGTACATGTAAACGCGCATATGCAGGGTCAGGTACGGTATATGTACATGACATGCAATATATCAAGTTCTGATTTGTGATTGTCCAATGCGAACCCCTTTCTGTGTTAAGGTGGCATGCGGCTGTGGCAATGAGCATTGGTACGTAAAAAACAAAAAGGCTAAGGTACAATCAAGGATGAATACTTATCCTCGTACGCTGTTGTGGACCAGCTGTTCATTGAAATTGCTGTGTTTCCATCTTGAGATGAAGTCGTCCCGGTTGACTGATGGCAAAGCTGTTAGCAGAAGTGTTCTTCAACTCTTCAACGACAGGAAAAGAGAGGAATATAAAAGGGGGGGGGGGGTTATGCAAAGTTTACTTACTATATCCTCCACATATCCTCCTGATGCCCTCAAAAGCGCTACGACCATGGAGAACACGCCAATTATCAAAGACTGCCGTTTGGTTAGTGATTAAGCACAATGAAGGCTCCATCATTGTCGAAGGGGCACATACTCAAGACACTGCCTGGCTTCAACTGAATCCAACACTCCATCTCCTTCCGTCTTAGGATCTCATCCCACTTTCTTGCCGCGTCGTACCATGCCGTGGCGCTGATTGCTGTATTGTTCCAACCACTCGGCCGGTCCAGTGGCAGCACGCCCCTGTCATCATTATTCCAACGGATCCTCTGCAAAACTTTCCCGTATCTTTCAATCACTGGAAACAACTTGTACGGAGTGATGGAAATGTCCTTGTTGCCGCTGGCGTGCCAAAGTACCCCTTTAGTGGCCAGAACATTGAACGCCTCGGGGTCTTCTTCCTGCAAGATTTTGGCCGCATGGAATCCATCGACAAGTAGACTCTTTCCTCCTTCGGCGGCCTGCGCAGCCTTGTCGGCTCCTGGTGCAGGCGTGTGGGACAGGAGGTGGAAGGCCTGCAAACCAGCTGGCTCAGTGAAATAGGTGGTGTCAGTATGCGCTGGGAGAGCGAGATTTGTATACGCTGTATCAGCCATGGCCAGGTCCGGCGTGAAATCGTAAAATCCGCCGTAGTGTGTCTCTCGAATGAAGGCAATACGCTCAAGGAGCTCCTTGGTTTTTTCCGGATCGTCAAAAGGCGTGCCAGTGACGAAGACAAATCCATACTTGATGATTTTATTCGTCATGTCGGCCAAGCCTTGCTTTGCGCCCATGACAGACTGATAGTAGACCTGCGGAGGTGAGCTTGCTATCTCGGCGCCGAAATAGATCCGCTCGTGGCTGTTTACTAGGTTAGACCGTCGGCCAGATGTGGTGTAGGCGTTGATGAAACCCCATGGATAGAAGCTTTCGTGGCCATCAGACCCTGGAAGAGATCAGCATCAGTACCTGCTGTGTGGGATTTGCTGGCTGACATTTGACACGAACACCAGTCTCCTCGCGGATCGCTTCGCTTGCCTTGATATCGGCTGGGATGTCGAATGTCTTGAAGTTCCGTTGCATAGTATCCTGGTTTACGCACGACATGCACCGACAATTGTCTCTGCGGGGGAACGTTTAGAAGAGGGTCTCGCAGAGTGCTGATCAAAAGCAACATCAAGTCGCTCACCTCAACCAGAACCACGGTAAGACATTCCGGTTCTCTTCAACCGGCGTCTCCAGTTGCAGTCCATCGGGTCGATTGTAGATGGCAGATGGAGGGACCAAACGACCACTGTCAGATTTGGAAACATTCGCATTGGGTGCAGGATTTTGGTAGGAAGCCGAGGTCGATATGCGACGCAGGACAGTTGAAGCCGATAAAGGTGACCTTGGGCTATTGTGAGAAGATCCACGGGTTAATATATTGCTTTGTCCACTCATCTTTTTCTCAGGTTTTTTTTTTTTTTTTCTTTCCCTTTCCTCCAAGATTGCAACTAACCTGACAGCCCAGATAACTTTTCCGGGTAACGCCCGTCGAAAAACCCTGAATGACTTCATACCGTTTTCGAGTGCCTTGAGTGGTGTTGCAAAGGTACCTCGACTCAATATTTGTCGATCATCTTCAAAGACGTTCTCACTTATTGGATGGACCTTTTGGAGCCGAGGGAAGGGAACCCTATCAGCGGGTGAGCAAAAATCAACCCCGCAACGAACCAAGCCCCGCTAATACCCGCTCGTTCACAAGCAACTTCATTCATTTATCCATTTTCCATGCCACTATTTTACACGGTAGATGATTGCCCGCACTTATATTTACAACAATTCGTCACGCGTAACCTCGGACGAGAACCTCCTACCCCTTTCTCTTTTTCCCCTTAACCCCCCGATCGGACCCCAGCCCAGGTCTCTTTCACGCTGAATGACGAAAAAAAAAAGGCATCTATAGTACATACATATCTGCTTTTGTGCTCTACCCCACTTGTTGAAGTTCATGATATTTCGATCGAGTCATGTCGATCCTAATGAAACATGGAGATAAGAGAGAGGAAAGAATGAGCTTAATAATCCGTGCTCATCTGTTCACTGGCCAGGCATCGGGCGGTATTAGATTGCGCGATCGGGATATGAACGCAGTGGAGCGGAGCTTGAAGGGTCGAGCCTAGGCCCAGGACCTTGCGGTCTTGTGTTTCTGCCGAAGAACTTCTTCGTTTTTTTTTTTTTTTTCTGCCTCCCTTTAGAATGGGATATTGGGAGCGGGCTGCGAACTCAAGGTCTCTTGCTGCTCCATATCCATATCGCTCGACTCAATGGAGATGCCGACACCGAGCTTCGCTTGTTGCTATAGAATAAGTTAGCATCCATAATCGATTCGTGCGGGGGGGGGGAGAGGGGGGGTGGTGTATTCTGTACCGTAAAGAGATCAACGTCGGCGGCGAAAGTCATCATGATTGGAGGAGCAACACGCTTCTCGAGCAAGCAGCTCAGCTTGCCTGTGGTATCAACCTGAGCGCGGTAGGTGGACATTCTGAAATCATACTTGGCACCGATGGTAGTGGTTCCCTGCTTTTGAATACCGCCTCCCATCATGGGGTTGCCAGGAGCAACAGAGAGAGTCATGTCAACACCGGCTTGGACCTTGTCGGAAAGACGGCGCCAGTAGGAAGTGTTGAGAGCGCCCTGTGCCTGCAGCTGGACGCTTGCCAGCCAGTCTTCCGACTTGTACCGCGCAACATAAGAGACGGCGGAATCCGGTCCCTGGGTCAGACCAGCACGTTGCCATACGGCCTCGAGACCCAGAGCGAGCTTAGAAGTGATAGACTGCAGGTACTGTCCAATGAAGACACCCGTGATGCCGCCCTCCAAAAAGCCGGGGTTGAGAGCCTTGACTGAGGCTGTAAAGTCGGCGCCCGTGTATTCGTGTTCGAATTGAGCCATATCCTGGCCAGTGCCGGCAGGGGCAATCTGGAACTGCGTTTTGGTGATGGACGATGGACCCCATCTCCAGTTGAAGCGTGTTGAAAGAGCACCTTGGTCATCAATGTTACCCTGCGCAAACATCTGGTTGGTGCCATAGAGGGCGGCAAATGTGTACGGGTTCAGACGCTCGCCCAGAGCGAACTGGTGGGATACTTGGAATCTGCCAGCAAGGTTTTAGCACAAGTGTGCAGGCTATGGCCCTTTCAGCGATGGCAACTTACAAGGGGCTGAAGCCGAAAGCCTTGGTGAGATCGGCCCGGAGACCAGTGAACATGAAATTGGTAAGGAGGGTGTCACGTTGGACCTCTATGTACGGGCAATGGTCAGCACAACCGCCGGGAACTAGAAAATAAGAGTCCGCTGGTATCCATACCCTTTGCAATATTCTCTACCGTGCCGGGATTCGAGAGGCCAAGCCTTGATCTCCTTTCCTGGAAGCCATTGTATACATCTGTGAGGCCGGCGAAGACGGGGTTCTTGTGTAGGAAAGCAAGCGGCGCATCTATGGTGGAGGCCATTGTGACAGCCGCTGCAGCTTTCGCTGTCGACGAATTTCTTTCCGTGCGGGTGCGGGGCTGCAGGTTCTGGAGGCAATCGATCCGCGGTGGGAAGTCGTCTGGATACCTGATCGTCTAGAGGCCCTGCTGAGTCTCTAGGGGAAGTCGCTGCTGGCTTCTCGATGCCGGCCGCTAGGTGGGTTGAAGCTTCAATCCAGGTTTTGACAAAGGAGCTTGCCGTGCTTGCCAAAAATTTCGCGGTCCGAAAGAGTTCAGATGGCCCATGCGGCAATGCTGTTTCTTGGCCAGGTGGGTCTCTCACACCCCAGACTCCGTTTGGCCCTACCGAAGCACTGCGTACTGTGTCATGCCAAAATCAGTGACGACAAGCTCTTTTTTGGCAGCCGGCACCGGAGAATCCTACCACCGACCCCCGACCGACCGATTAGGTTGTTTAAATTAGAGTATGTCATTCGCTTTGAGAATGTGATTCTTCCATGATAGGCACCCTATCGGATGCATAGTCTCTAGGAAATCTATGAAATACGATGCTTCTCATGGTGAAGCGTGCTAACATAACATTTGCAGTAAATGGGCGAGCCTCGATTATCGATTGCGCAGCGAATACCGAGCAAGACGGTGACGAGGAGGCCCGGCGTTATCCGTGACTACCGGTACCACGAACTACAGCAGCTCTTAGGTACCAGTCGTCTGGACTCCGAGCAGCGAGGCTAGGTGTTAACCAGATTTCTTCCTTTTCTGGCAAGACATTTTCCCTTTGCCTTGGTTGTTAGGTAGCCTGCGCCCCGAAATCTCGAGAATTGTGCGAGTTCTTTACATCTCTTGTTGTTCACTTGTTCAAGGCATCTTTTGAAAAAGCTTGCGCACTCTGACTGAGAAACCCCGCCATTCCCAAGTCGGGGTGGAGCTCAGCCTGGCACATCTCAGTGTGAGACCCCTGCTGGCGCCTTCTCTGCCCCCAGATTTTAGCGAATGAATGCTTATCATCCTTGATCCTCTCCAGGACACGCCCGAACATTTATCTTCGAAAGAAGACGTTCCCAAAGTCACGACTCCCGCCGCCATTCCGAGCTACGTATCAAGGAAAACACTAAAGGCTCAGGCATTGCCTATTTGACCACAGATCAAAGCTTTGCTGCACCGAGCCTGGAGAGGCGCGGTTACGTATCTCTATCTGAGAACTGGGTATTCTATTGTTTGCTTCATTTTTGTCTCACTCACCTACCTTGACGAGAACCGACAACATGGATACGCTTCTGTAGGTTGCTTTTCCCACACAGATTTTATTCGTTTTGGCTTCTCGGCTCGTCCAAAGACCCGAGCCCACTTGCTACCCACAAACATCCAGAGCATCCAGAGCTGAGGTTTAGACGAGAGTCGGTTGCTTGGAGGCTGTTTTTATCTACTAACTCTCGCTACCAGCACGGCTGAGATCGCTGCGAATGCGCCCCGCTACCGCCGCAAGAGCTCAACATTCATCGATGGCATTCACGATCCGGCCGATCAAAGCAACATGGCCCCAGCCCAGCTGTACAGCACCATGTCTGGCAGACTGTTTCACTCCGGAAGAATCGCCATCGTAATGGTTGGGCTGCCAGCTCGTGGCAAAACGTATACGCTCCTGAAGGACCCAGCTATCCAAAGCTCTTTACTGACAGGTCGCTTAGCCACATCTGCGTCTCCATGGCCCGATATCTTTCTTGGTATATGATCCGTGTTTTTTTTTTTTTTCCTTTAAGCAGTCAGCATGATACTAAGATAGCTACAGGCTTGGAGTCAAAACTCGCATCTTTCACTTGGGCGACTATCGACGAGCTACTGTTGGTCAAGGAGGCCATGTGCCTCAGGACTATTTCTACCCCAACGCATCCCCTTCCTCCGTAATGCTTCGCCAAAAGATTCTCAAGAAATGCAGGGAGGACATATACGCGTGGCTGAACCATGAAAACGGCCAAGTAGCTATTTACGATGCAGTGAACCCCACTGCGACCGGGCGCCGTGCGCTCGCAAAGGAGTTCGCCAAGCATGATGTTCAGGTGAGTACCCCTTCGAGGGTGTTTCTTGAAGTCTATTCTGGACACGAGGGAGGACCTGACGGAGGGCAATGTGCCGCTGATACGCTCGACAGACTCTCTTCATTGAGTCCTTTGTGGATGATCAGGAGATCTTGAAGGAAAACGCGCGAAACGTCAAGATATCTTCACCCGACTTTCACGGCATGGACCCGGATGAAGCGGCCCAACGGTATCTGAAGCGGATCGAGACCAAGATTCCAGTCTTTGAAACCATGCAGGAAGAAGAGCTCAATTACGTGAGGATGATCAATGCTGGTCAGGCCTTCTTTTACAACAACGTCAGCTTCAACTACCTCTCTCACCGCATTGTCTTTTACTTGACCAACCTGCATGTCAAATTCCGAACGACCTTCTTCGTCCGTGCCGGTACGGCTACCGAGGAAGATTACAAAGCGGATGCGCCGCTGTGCGAGGAAGGGTGGGCATACGCTCATACCATGACCGAAACGCTCCTCAGACATCGTGAACAAGAACGTCAAGCGGCTATTGAGCAGGGCGGTTCCGACGTTCCATTACGCCCCCTGACTATCTGGACATCAACGCGCATGCGTACGATTCAGACGGCTGAGCCTCTAAGAGAAATGGGTTACAAAGTGCGACATCGATCTCAGATGAGCCAGATCAACCCAGGTGTGTGTGAAAAGCTTTCAGAGCGCGCAATTCGCAGCCTGTACCCAGAGGAAGTAGAAAAGCACGAGTTGGATCCCTATCATCATCGTTATCCCCGCGCAGAGGTAAGCGAAGCCGGCAAACTCCCTGACAATGCCCATGTTTTCATATTTTCCTACTGACAGACAACAGTCATACCATGACCTAGCTGTCCGTCTTGAGCCCATCATTCTCGAACTCGAGCGTGAGCAAAACGACCTCCTGATTATTGCCCACGAGAGCGTCTTGCGAGTCTTGTATTCGTACTTGATGCACTGCAGCACCATGGAAATCCCCAAACTCAAGTTTCCCCGCGACGAGATTATTGAGATTATACCGGCGGCATATCAAAACGAAGCCAAGCGGATACACATTCCTGGGCTCGATCCTAAGATGATTCCCGGGTCTCCAGAGGACATTCGTATCCGGGTCCCCGATCACAGCGCGCAGTTGCCTCCGATTCCAGGGATGAGCAGTCCCATGGAAATGGAAGCGGCATCCCCCGAACCGGTGCTCACGCGGCCACCAGAGAAGATTGTGAACACTGCCAAGGAGATGGTCTCTGATAAAGTGACCGACGAGGACTGATGAACCGGAGAAGAGGGGATATATATTTGTCTAATGATTGAATCAATCTGGAACCTGGTCATGACTCGGTTAGCGATTATATGGTTGTACTGGTTTAGGTTCACTTTGGGCCTGCGTGTAATATGCTCTTAGTAAAGTGAGTGAGTCGTACTACTTTGAGGATGGGAAACACAGGCAACATAACCGATTATCCTCGGCTCGATTTCACACAAATTAGTTGTAATTATGACGTCGAAGCTTTTCATTTTGATACTTTCCGAGTCCACTCACATCTAGGGTGAAACCGATGTCGACCCCTAACCCTGATTCTAGGTTGCTTTGGCTACTTTGTATACTATAAACGGCAATGACGTCGCAATTGGAGGTTGATTTAGCGAAATTGTGACCCCGCGGTATAAGCGAGCTCCAAACACACCCCGCAGCTTGTGTCGATTGCATGCAGGCACGGAGGACGGCCCTGTTGAGGAAGTTAATGAATAGAAACCAAGCAGAGAAAAAAATTCCAAAAAGGAAAAAAAATCAAACAAGCGCAACCGAATCATGAGCACTAAAACTACCCTCGTGACCGGAGCCACTGGGCTGCTCGGAAGACAGGTTGTCAAGGCATTTGCTGAGAATGGTTGGACCGTTAAGGGAACTGGGTTCTCCCGGGCTGACGGCACCTCCATACTCAAGGTCGACCTGGGCAATGCAGACGAGGTGAAGAGGGCGCTGGGTGATTTGAAGTAAGTACCTACCTACCTGCTTCATCCAGGGTCTGCCTTGAACCGCAGTCTGTGAGCCTGCATGCCGGCGTATCATCGTCTTGCTAATATCTGGTTACTCAAAAATGAAGACCACAGGTGGTCGTGCACTGTAAGTTCTTGTACCCCCGATATGGGCTACACAGTTCGGTCTAATCTTTTCAGGCGCGGCCAATCGGTTTCCAGACAAGGTAGACAAAGACCCTGAAGGCACGCGAGTGATCAACGTCGAGGCCTCGCGGAGCATCGCGCAGCTCTGCGCCGAGCGATCCATCTTGCTGATTTACATTTCTACCGATTACGTCTTTCCCGGAAAACCAGGGGATGCGCCTTATGAGGCAGATGCTGAGCCGGCACCGACAAATCTCTATGGACAGACCAAGCTGGATGGCGAACGGGCAGTTCTGCAGGAGTTCAAGGCTGCGGGCAAGGAAGGCCTAGGCGTGGTGCTGCGGGTGCCGGTCCTTTACGGCCAAGCCAACACCAACGCTGAGAGCGCAGTCAACTGCTTGGTGGACACGGTTCTGGAAGCTCAAAAGGAGGGTGCCAAGATCAAGATGGATCACTGGGCATTGAGGTTTCCCACAAACACTGAGGATGTTGCAAGAGTGTGTCATGGTATGCTGCCAAGCTCTTGTTATGATATCTCGCCGGGATTGATGCTAACCGCAATGATAACAGACGTGGCCGTAAAATACCTCGAAGCGGGCGAAAAGTCTACATTGCCTCAGATATTACAATTCTCTAGCGAGGACAAGTGGACAAAATATGAAATGTGCCAGTTTTTCGCTGAGGTCAACGGATTGCCGATCACCAGGATCGAGCCAAACACCGAGGGCAACGATCCCAATGCCAGCGTCCAGAGACCGTATGATTGTCATCTCAGCACCAAGGCTCTGAAGGACTTGGGAATCAACGTGGCAACGCAGGATTTTGTGGGGTGGTGGAAGAGGGAATTCAGGGCCTTCCGACACTAAGGGTTGATGTTGAGGCCAGAATCGGGTGTCACCCACCTCGCATTCGAGACACGGCACTGCTGGCGGAATGTATATGTACTGTACATGTATGTACAAGCTGGCATGGTCAGCAGCGCGTTGTTGACTTTTGGCCGGAGAAAGTGGAAAACCCATGGACGATCAACCATCACACATGCACAGTGGAAAATGGCGCCATGCATGTGTGTACTGTCATACATGAGCCCTATGCTAAATAGCTTGACTTGTGAAGATAACAGGTTCCTTGGTTGGACTGCTGAAGCACCAACAGCCCGGACACTGCGAATGCACATTTTGATCCCTTGAAATGCCCTGGGTTGAGAATGTAAATCTGGCGCGCACTGCAGACATTTCAGCTTCTATGATCTGCGTTTGTTGATTGGTTGCTCTTGGAAATAAAGCCTTGGTCAGGCCTGTCCAGATTCGTTGAGCGCACTGGGAAAGAGAGGCAGTGATGGTGGTAGTTTGATATTCCCAACTTGGTCTCGAGTCGTCCTTCCCTGATTGCTTTTCGCGCCGCTTAGACCAGCCTTTCTAACTTGTCAGTATTTGCCGACCGAAATAAAACATAATCATTAAAGATGAAAAAAAAAAAAAAAAGCATAAAAAAAAAGCAATTCCAAAATCGCCAACACCCTTTTTACCTCAGCTTTGATGCACCGCTTTATCAGGTGCGATCGATCTCGTCGTGCATCTGGGATCCACCGCGAAACCCTGAACCGCTGAGGAACCCCGCTGTTCAAGGAGTTTCGGCAAGCCGGCGACGTCCCGGAAGTCTCTCCAAAAGCTGAGAGACGGCCAACACTATTCGTCAAACAAGGCCCGGGAACGGTCGGCCCGCCAAGGCACAGCGGGACACACCACCATCGCTTGAAAAAAGAGTGGGACACTAAGTTTGGTCTGGCGCCATCTCAGCCACCAACCTCTTCGTCTCGCAGTGTCCCCAAATCAGGTCCCGCTACGATTCGACGGACTCGCCAGAGCAGCGCTGGCGAGCAATACGTGCAGTAGCTCATGATGCTAGCATCGGAAATGGGATGTGCTGGGTTGGCAGCGGTGATGGCAGTTGCAATAACTGGGGGGTTCCTGGAGGCCCTGGGCGATCTGGGCGACGGCGGTCCCGGTCGCTCTCTTCATTGCTCGAGGAGGCCTTCACGCGGGGGTTGACGACGGCTATCGGAGCTGGGAATTGTGCTGCGGTTGTTGACTCCAACAGCCCGGATGGTCTGCTGTCAGCAACAAGAAGCTGCGCGACACTCTACAACCCCAATGACGTGGTTAACCAAAAGCTTGACTTGGACTCGGTGGCCGGGGGGTATTCTTTAACCATGGTTGACCCGCCGCAACATCACCTTGCCGTGAAGCTTAGTTCCCTGTCACGTCCATCGCCCCCGCCTATATGTACGGCATTTGGTAATAAGACGGCGATTACCCCAGCGCCCGGTCTGAATAGTCTTGCTGTTGACAAGCTTGACAAGGCTTTAACTTTGCCTGCGTCTCTCTCTCCCCATTGATACCGCCGCCTTTCGTCGAACGACAGCAACATTGTCGATCGTTCAACTTGCCCAAGCTCGCTCGTCGAGAGGAAAAGGGAGGTGGCGCAACAACTCAAAACCGAAACAGTCGGAATCCTTGCACGGCCCGGACACCGGCCAAACCACGAAACAAACCGCCAGCAGCTGCTTGATGCAACATCAGATGCAGGTAACCGCATCCGCGGCGCTGCCTACGCCCTTGTCACCAACTTTGGTCAGGGCCTTCAGCCCGGTCTTCGAGAAGTTTTCCTTTTTCAAACGCATTGGTCGTCGTATTGCAAACAAGGTCAACGTTGGAGCCCCTTCGCCCAAATCAAGCTCGACGGAATCGCAACATTCGCCCTCAGGCCCAATTCCCCTAATCTGGTCAACTTCATCAATTGGAACCCCTGACACAGGTCTCCGCGAAGGCCAAAAATTCGTTCATATATCGAGGTCAGCGACGATGCCTCACACCAATTATATAGAAGTTGGTGGTCGGGGAGTCGTTCCACAGCTCGATGCTCCGCGAGGTGCAAGTAACGTAAGTGGAGAAGGCCGATGATCTACACCGATGATGGTGATCAACAATCCGCTGTACATCTATCTAGCTGACATTAAATTGTAGCATGTTGCAATCCTGTGCAAAGGAGTTCCAGTAGATATTCCTATCGATGGTAACACGACTGTCCGCCAGGTTTTGGTGGAGTTGAGTGCAACTCGGTGGGGACAGGCAATCAACCCAAACACCGCCGTTATAATCGAAAGCTTCAACAAATTGGGAATCGAGAGACGGCTGAGACGCGAGGAGCGCATCCGCGACATCTTGAGCACCTGGGGCAACGAAACGGAGAACGCGCTGGTCCTATCATTAGAAGTTCGCGAGACCGACGAGGAGCTGGATCTTAGCAATGTCCCGAAAAGTGACCAGGCGCCCAAGGGCTTTGTTGTCAATATGCACTATCTGCGGGGCCCAAATAAATGGAGCAAGCGATATATCATACTCAACGAGAGCGGACAACTGGTCGCATCCAAGAAGCAAGACCCAAGACCGGGGGACAAGGATGTAATACAATGTTGCCACCTTTCTGACTATGATATCTACATCCCTACCGAGGCCCAGATGAGGAAGAACCTGAAGCCGCCCAAGAAATACTGTTTCGCCGTCAAGAGCCAGCAAAAGGAGTCCTTGTTCGTCAACACCGGCAACTATGTGCACTTTTTCTCCACAGAAGATCCAAGCGTAGCACGGAAGTTCCGTTCTCATGTCCACGCCTGGAGAAGCTGGTACCTGGCAACCAGACTCGAACTGCTCGAGAGGGACAAGAAACCCCCGCAGACTGTTCCAGCCCCTCCGCAATCCAGAAGGATGTCGATTTCGAGAGAACGCCCGGCACCCAATGGTTACAAACCGAGGATCTCGGTCGACGAGTCAGCCTATCCCACGAGTCCCCCGGAACCTCTGATCAACTCCAAGCGCCTCAACCAGCCACTCGAAGAGTATGGGAAAACCCGGACGTCCGAACAAACCACCGAGTTGCTGGCCCCGAAGCCGTTATCGCCAGCGAAAGCAGCAATTGTCGAAGCTAATGCCGCGGAATTCGCAGCAAATGGCTTGTTAGGGAGCGCCTACGAAGAGCGCAGACAGCAAGCTCAAAAGGAAGAGAAATGGGCAGGCCAAGCGCATTACGACGACCCATCATCGCCTGCCAGCCCCTTTACAGATGGCCCAAGCCTTCTGAACCAACAAGCAGGACCAGGCGCCTCTCACGCCTCACCAAAGGCCGACTACGCCCAGCTTTCATCCAAAACTGATAGAAAACCACTGCCACAAATGGTTGCTGGAAAACCAGCAGGCTGGTTTCCGTCCGCGCTCGAACACTCTGCTCAACAACGGACCTCGAACCCTCCGGTCCAGTTGCCCTCCCAGCCTCTGGTTCGCAGACCAAGCAACGGCTCTCGCATGCAACAACCGATAGCTCGCAGCATGTCCCGTCGCATTCCGCAAGACGGACCGGGACCAGGTACGGGGTTGGAACACGGGCATCCTCAACGTCGCGCAAACCAACCCCCTCAACCGCTGATCGACCTTACCCCCGGTTTCGTTGAAGCCCCTCAATGGTCCCGTGAAGGTCGGGGGCGCGGAGTACGTGCACCCCAGGGGAAGCCGCTTGTGGATTTAGCTACTGGCCCTTCTGCAAGTTTATATCAAGAGGGTCCGCCTAAACCTCTAATTCGGAGGGAAGATGTCCCTCCTCCAAGTTCAGCCGGACAGACTCTGTTGCAGCAGCAGGAGAGTAGAGCTGCGGCGGCGGCGGCGGCTTCTGGGGCTAGGCCGATGAATAGTTCTAGGGCTGCCGCTCCAATTGTGGGCAGACCGACGACTAGTTCGGGGCCGATGAGGAGAGGGACCGTTAAGAGTAGTGCCGGGGGTATGGTTGGTGCTGTTGGAGGAGGGAGACCGGGGACGTCGGGGAGTTATGGACAGCAGGGGCCGATGCAGGGACAGTCTATGCAAGGGCAGCAGCATGTGATGACCGAGAGCAGTAGATCCCGAGGGGTTAGTATGAGCGTTGGAGAGAAGGTCGGGGGGTGGATTGGTGGAGTTGGCAAGGGACAAATGGGAGAGAATACTTGGCAGCAGCAGGGTCAGAATCAGGGTCAGCACAGGAGGAGGGGAATGTCTGCCGCTGTTGGTGGACATCAGATGGTAGGAGGGCAACAGCGACTACAACAGGAGCAGCAGCAGATGGGACAATCGATGAAAGAAAGAGGAAGGAATGGAAGTATGAGGAGTCAGTAACCCATTTATTTTTTGGGGGATTCCTACCCCCCACACCCCCCCCCCCCCCAAATTTTTTTTGGGAAAAGGGGGGGGGGGATTGTTCTTACAAGGCTCGGCTTTGTTTGGGTGGCGTTCAACGTTGGATTTGGATAATGTCTGGTCTTGATTAAACCATGTTTTTTTTTTTTTTGTTCTTTTTTTTTCATGTCTGATGAATTGGTTTGGTAAAACCCCGTGACTGGGATCTTCATGAAGGTATTGGTAATTTTATTATTTAATTCTTCAATGTTTCAATTATTCCTATTATAGTTATTATTTAGATGAAGTGGACAGGTGGCAAAGATATCAAGTTTGTTTTCATATATTCGATCTTGGGAGAGGCTGGAGTTCACATGTGTTTTGGACATTACTAGATGATACCATGTGGATTGTGGGTATACAACCCAGAACAGAGAAGGGTCGCAAAACACCAAGGTGTTGCTGGATGTTCTGTTGTTAAAAATTGCTCTTCATTTCACCTATTTGATATATCCATCGTCTTCCTTTTCTTTTCCCAACCATACAGAGCTAAAAGCTTCTTTTTCCGCATGCCTGCCTGCCTGCCTGCCTGCCTGCCTGACTGCTTAATTCAAGACTCGCTCCCGCCAACCAATGAAATAATTCCATCTATGCATAAAATAACATTTCGAAAAGCAATTATTTGCTGCGCTTGTAGACCTTGGCAAGGAAGGCCTCGAAAACGCCCTTCTTCAGCCCTTGAGACTCGTCAACCTTGGCGATGCGCTCACGGATCTCGACAACAAACTTCTCCTCGTAGTCTCGGTAAATCTGCTCGAGGTTGAGGTCGTCATAGAGCTTCTTGATGACGGCCTCCTTGGCCTTGTCCTTGCGGCCGTAGTTCTCCTCGAGGATCTTGCGCTGCTCGGGGGTAACGATGGCCAAAGCCTGATTGACGAGCCACGAGCACTTGTTGTCCATGATGTCGGTGCCAATCTTGCCGATCTGCTCAGGCAAGCCGAAGTTGTCGAGGTAGTCGTCCTGAATCTGGAAGTACTCGCCCATGGGGATAAGGATGTCCTCGGCCTGCTTAAGGTTGGATGGGGAGGCGGGGCTGTCGAGGAGCAGGAGGGCCAAGGCGACCGGAAGGTAGAAGGAGTAGTAGGCTGTCTTGTAGATGACGATGAAGGAGTACTTGCGCATGCTGAAGTTGTCGAGGTTGACAACGTCCTCTGGGGCGGTGAGGAGGTCGCAAAGCTGGCCGAGCTCGGTCTGGTACGTGACCTCGTGGAAGAGCTCGATGAGGTCGACGTAGCGCGGATGATCGCGGAAGTACTTCTTGAGGAGGACGTAGATGAAGGACTCGAGGATGAAGGCGTCGTTGATGGCGATCATGCCGACGCCCTCTTGGCGGTACCAGCAGGGCTTGCCGCGGCGGGTGATGGAGCTGTCCATGATGTCGTCGGAGACGAGGAAAAAGGCCTGGAGAAGCTCCGTCATCCAACCCAGGGCGGCCGATTTGAAATATTCATCTTCAGTCAGGGGACGGCCGAGGAGGATGGAAACGGTGTCCGGGACGGACATGCCCCGGTTGCATTTGCCGCCGACGGCGTTGACATTGAGGGACTGTGAGATGAAGGGAGCCAACGTTAGAATTTGCAGTTGAGCAGGTATCAGGGGATATGGGCATGTATGTAGCAGAACATACCTGCCTGTACCACTTGAGCTCCTTCTCGGGAAGATTGTACTTCTGAGCATGCTCGATGAGAGCCTCCTCGAGTTTGGGGAAGACGGACTCGAATTCCTTGATGGTCGTTTGCTTTGCCATCTTGACCACTGTCTTTACTTTGGGCACTTATGGTCAGCCTTTTGGAATTGAGCAACAGGAACCAGGCGGTGTAGATGGCGCGGGGAGAAACAGAGAAAGAGAGAGAGAGGGAGGGGGGAAGCCGGAGGTGTGATCTTTGGGGAGCAGGCCAGACTGACTTATTTAAGGAGTTTCCACAGAGGCTGGGAGGACAATGGATATTAGTGGATTCAACTCCAGCAAAAATGAGGAA
The DNA here is from genome assembly GCA_033576145.1 of Cladorrhinum samala. NCBI lineage: Eukaryota > Fungi > Ascomycota > Sordariomycetes > Sordariales > Podosporaceae > Cladorrhinum > Cladorrhinum samala. The sequence goes on along the minus strand of MU864928.1, from coordinate 228,359 downwards.
CAAGTGATCTGCGAGCTTCTGGGCCTCACGTCGCCACGAGAATCTCTTGGGTTCCCTAATGGTAACTTGTCTGGGCAACTAAACGAAGGCGGATAGCGCTGGCGGGGTAGCACTACTGCCCAAGCCGTTGACCAACTTGGACTGAGACCCCTCCTTCCCCTTGGTTAGTGGGGTCAAATATGGTTGCGATTGTTGACGATAAGCCCGATAAAGGACCCCTGTCCTTGACGTTGGACGTCGCGCTTCCCTTTTTGGCAGCAAATCGACATGGGACGCGTCGAATGAAGCAACCCCTCCACCGAAACATGAGCACCTCATGTCCGATTTGCGCCGAAGCCTTTTGCGACTGCATTCGATATCCATTCCTGCGCCAGGGTTGGCCGATCTTCTCTTTTCGGATTTCTTAGTTTCGAGCCAGCACATCCCCAGCCAAGGCTCAGATATTGGACTATTCCCAAGGAGCAGAGCCTCCATATCGCATAGGCCGTCATGGGCCTCACAGCAAAAGATATCGTCCAACTTCGAGAGCAGCTTCAAGTCGCAGTGGTAAAATGCTCTGAAAGATGTCTTTACCAATCCGCAAAATGGTAACCATGCTCTTTTGAAACGCAATATCACCATCACGGCAGCTAATTCGGAGCCAATGGACCACAGGGCCGCAGAACTCCTTGATTCCCTGCCGACCCCATCACCAGCCGATCTACTTGCAGCAAAAAGTTCACCGCAAGGACCCATCATACACAATGTCTTTGCGCCAAACCTCGATCCAGTCGAGGCCGCCCTAGAAGCAAAAGAGCTTAGCAAGTACCTCCTCGCCAAGTCGTTTTTCGACTGCAAAGAGTTCGATCGATGCGCTGCTGTTTTTCTTCCAGAATCTGTTCTGGCCGGGCTGCTCGCAAAGGGAGCTGAAAGCGCTTCACCGGGTGGATCAAAGGGCAAGTCCACCGCGCCAGCACCACCAGAGATAGCACTTCCAGAACTCAGCCAGAAGAGCTTGTTCTTGGCACTGTACGCAAAGGTTATATCTGGAGAGAAGCGCAAGGATGAGGACTCGGAGATGATCATGGGGCCTCAGGACTTGGGCACCATCACTAATAAGCAGCTGCTGGTTGTCAGTCGCTTCCTTGCCAGGTGGTTCTCTGAGCGGAAGCAGGAGAACGGCGAGTTTTCGACCAACCAGGGCTTTCTCGAGTATCTCTATGGCATGGTGTTGGTAAAAGAGAAGAATGACGATGCCGCATTGGAATTCCTGATGCAGAGTGTCCATTTGTTTCCATGGAACTGGGGTGCGTGGCTCGAGATTACAAATCTTGTGTCGAGAGTCGAGCAGGTGAGCTGGAGAGTTCTCTCATCAAGACAGCCGTCGATACTAACGAACGTTGTACAGCTCAACAAAGTCGCCCCTCATTTGCCGCAAAATATCATGTCATTCATCTTCCACGCCCATGCCTCGGTCAACCTCTATCAGCAGGCACAGCCGCTAGCGGCATCATTGAACGACCTCCTTGGAATCTTTCCAACATCCTCTTTCTTGCTAACATGCAAGGCATTACTTAATTACCACTCCAAGGACCTAATGGGGGCAGAACAAGATTTTAGTCAATTATTGGCACTGCATCCTCACCGGCTGGACGCCTTGGATCACTATTCCAACATTCTATATGTACTTAATCTCCGGCCGAAGCTGGCATTTCTCGCCCATCTCTGCTCGAGCATAGACAAGTTCCGTCCTGAGTCATGCGTAGTGATTGGGAACTACTACTCGTTGCTCTCCCAGCACGAGAAGGCGGTTCAATATTTCCGACGAGCCCTCACGTTGGATCGGACATGTCTCTCAGCATGGACGCTCATGGGACACGAGTATGTGGAACTCAAAAACACGCACGCAGCAATCGAATCATATCGACGGGCTGTCGATGTTAATCGGAGGGATTACCGCGCTTGGTACGGCTTGGGCCAAACCTACGAAGTACTCGAGATGCACGCCTACGCGCTCTGGTACTACAAAAAAGCTGCTGGTCTTCGACCGTGGGACGGAAAGATGTGGCAAGCGGTCGGCTCGTGCTTACAAAAGATGGGACAAGAACAGGACGGCATCAAAGCTCTCAAGAGAGCTCTGCTTGCCGATAGCTACTACGACACATCAGCAAGCAGCTTTGGCAGCGTCGGCGGCATTGACCGTATGGCGCAGATGGACCCCGAGGTTCTTTTACAGATTGCCAACATGTACGATCGCCTTGGCCAAGAAGAGGAAGCGAAAGCGTACATGGAGTTGTGCATGGCTCAGGAAGACGGCGGAGCAGCGAATGCCGAAGCTGGAGGAGCGGGCCTCGGCGACTCGGTGGCTATCCACGGTGACTCTCCCGGCGCCGGATCCGACGGGGAGGCAGAAGGTGGAGAGCGGGGCGCCGGCGGAGCCGAGGGAACGGGGGTTACGGTTGCCACGAGTAAGGCACGCATGTGGCTGGCAAAGTATGCCATGCGCATGGAGGAATACGAGACGGCCAACCGACTGGCGACAGAGCTTTGCCAAGACGGCGTCGAGGTCGAGGAAGCCAAGGCGTTGATTCGTGAGGCCCGGTCGAGGTTGGAGTTGGAGGGCGTGATGGAGAGCTAGAAGAAGCCACCGGCCCTGCAGTACCTCAATCTGCTTCAATTTCTGACTGAAACTCCTTTGGGGGGTGATCCAAGCGGTAGGCAACGAGGATCAAGACCCGGTGTTGGAGGAGTAGATGGTACGGAGCATGATTATGATGACGAGGGTGCCGTCGTTGGCATCGTTGACGAAGATGAGTCTGATGACTTTTTTCATTGGTTTTCAAACCCCACATCGCTTCTGAGGCGGCCTGGCCCACGGCTTTGACAAAGCCAAAAACATAATAACACTGGATATGACTTATGAAATCACGTTATGGAAGGGTTGGCCGGTTTTAGTACAAAAAAGAAAGTATAACAATGAGGTTGGTGACTCGAAACTGTGACCTCAGTTATGTGCATGCTGATTTGAGACTCTGGAAAGAACCGTTGACTTGGCCATGAACGATTAGCCGCGGCGAATTCCCTGATGGCGGGTGATGTCTCACGAGTTTTGGATTCGGTTCCGAGGAGCATGTTTCCGAGGCAAATACGCGGATGCTGCGATCAACTAGAAACACACGGTCGAGATTAGAGTGGTTGCATTTCTTCTATCGATGACTGTCGGACAATCTGAACGTCAGATATCCTAAATGGTCGATTAACTTTGAGGGAAAAGATTGGGGCCCAGTTACTATATGTCCGGACATTCCCCTGAAGCAACCCCGATGCTGAGGCCAAAGATGTTTTGTTGGGACACCGCTCCTGGGCCGCCGATTTCACCATGGGCGACATGAGTGGATTCGACGGCTATCACCAAACATCTCACTTGTACTTTCTTAGGTCCCGTCTTGTCAGGCCCGTACCGTTTCCGGATGGATATTATAAAAACCGAAACTTGCGGTGGACAACTCGACTGCTGTTATTAAGACAATTACACGTCGTTTTCTAAATCTAGATCGTGTAGAACTGCCGATATTTGCCCTCCCCCCCCCTTTTTTTTTTTTTTCTTTTTTTTCTTTTTTGGCGGTGTCACACAGGTCTGTTTCGTTGTTTCGGAAGAAAAACGATGCAGGTTGGATCGGAAAGAAAGTGGTTGACGATTCTATTGACATAGGTAACCCCACAGCTACCTATATACCTATGTATAGATTGACATGAATTTACCTATTGTTGCACCGAGTCACCCCTGGCCCCTCTGATCCCCTAAAATGTCACCGTGCCACCGCCAATCTATACCATTAGCGGTGTGAACCAGGTGAGCTAGGGATCGTCAGGCACAAAGCTGATCCAAGTGTGGGGGCGAGCCCCAAGCAGGAGCACGGGCCAGTTTCACTACTTGGTAAGTATTCGATCAACTAACCATTATGCTCACAACGACGACGACACGAACCTGCCCTGCCTTGAGCAATCCAGTCTCGCACTTTCCCACCTCATGAGATGGGGAATCCGACTTTGGAAAGAAGGAAGAACCTTGCGGAAGTGACAGTTTCACCGACTTTGTCATCTCAACTCAGCATGTTTGCTGCATGCAGGTCGTCGATTTGCTCGGAGGCGGCCACTGAGGCCAATCTACACCCGGTGGCTTGAGATACCCATCTTTTATGCGTTCTCTCATCCAACCACAAGTTTACCTTGACAAGCATACCAACAATTCGGATCGTTTTAAACTTCGGATGCGGACCACGCCACTTCCAGAATTGGTAATGACGGCGTGCTTGGTCACCATGTTTGGCCTTGGCCAGATATCGCTGGAAACCGCAGGTTCTGCATCGACCGAAAGCCTCTTTTTCTCTAAGCAGCCTCTCAAAATCGGACACATGGGCCCCACGGCTCGACGGCAGGGAAGGAGGGGATGACTGCCAGGTACTCGACATAACACGCCTGACTCGACCAATGGCACTTGCTGTGTGCCTGAGCTCACCGATGCATCTCGGGTGACTTACACGCGAATGCCGGCCCAAACCCTCACCCCCACCAGCCGACCTCTCTCCTTGCTAATCTCACCGAATCTTTACCTCCCGCTGTTGCTATCTGCCAATGCGGTGGAAGGTGAAGTGACGAGGAGTGGGGGCATAGGATGCCGAAATTCCAGGTTTGAGCTGGGCCGAGCTACGTTAAGCTGCGGGCTTGTTTGCCGGTCGTGTGCTGATACGTAAAAGGGTGTAGAGAGCTTTACGGCAGCTTGTATCTTTGGGATACAGAAGAGTTCGGGTTACTTCGGTGAAGGTAATCGTCGAGGTGTCGTAGCTGGGATCTGTGACTTCCTGGCTTGCAGATGCAGCTCCTTCGCCCACCGCCACTCGAAGACTTTCCCATGTATCTTTTGCTTTTCTTCTTTTCTTTTTTCCTGAGAACGATGCGCGACCTTTTCCTACACCTTCTTCCGCGGCACAATGGCTGGGGTTGGCCTGGGAGTTGGTTCAGCTCCCATTGAGATGATAGAGAAGACAGACTTCATGAGGACATTGCCGAGAAGAATCGAAAAGGGGATGTATGGCTACATAAGTGTTGCTAGCCGTCTCTACCATCTTCCCTTCTCCTCCAGTCTCAAAGTTGCACATCGACTGAGGTTCTGATCAGAATCATCAAAGTCACCATTATCAGTACATACTCTCCAATTTTATTTTTATTTTTTTACTTTGCCCACTGCAAACTGTCAGAACTCAACCATATCAGAACCTCAAACCCAAATCAGCCACACGCACTTATGAAATAACCTTGCTCAACGGTCTCAATAAATTGAACTGCGCCCTCTTTTATTCCCACTTTCTCTCGCATCTTTCGATCGATCATCTTCATCAGACAACTGCCCTCGCTTATACGAGATTCACAATGCAACTCTTCAAGTCACTCCTTCTCTTGGCCGCTGCCGCGCTCGCAAGCGCCAAACCCAAGGTCACCTTTGTCAATCAGGACAGGATCCCGAGAACCGTCTTCTTCACACCAAGTTTGCCCCATGCTCATCTACCTGATTTTCATGTCGGCGCGGGCGAAAGCAAAACAATGGAGTTCCCTTCTCAATGGATCGGGCAGTGGTGGGCCAAACCTCAGGGCCAGCCCAGGCTGAAGGAGGGGATGCTCGGTGAGGTCTCGTTCGAAGCCAACGAGGGCAAAACATTCTTTGACGTCTCTGGCATAGTCAATCCCACCGATTGGCACAATGTCAAGATGTTGTATCCCGCCGTGTCCCGTGAGCCTACCTCTGGCTGCAACGACTTCCCTTGCGATAATGTCTATTGGTTCCCCAACGACGAACAGACCAAGGTCACCCCGGAGAATCATCTTATTTGCACTCTCGGCGACCGCCCGCAGGACCGCAAGGCGCCCAAGACCTCCCGCCGTCGCCGTGGCAAGGGCATGCAAACCGAGTAAGAGCAGAGAGTGGCTAGCTTCATCCCGAGATGTTTCTTGCAACAAAACAGATGAATATCTCGGCAGCTTTTTTTTTTTTTTTTTTTTTTTCTTTAATTAAAGGGCGGGCTTTTTATGGTTCCGCGCTCTCCCTCCCCCCCTTGTTCACATCAAATGTGGAGTTTTGGGGAAGAAACAATGCTGGCTTATATCTATGAATATTATGAGCAAAAATGATTTTCACGTCAAAAATGAGGAAACGGACTGGGTAGAAGGGGGGCTCTCTTTTTCTTTTTTTGTTTATACACACACACACACGCACGCACACACGCACGTACACACACACACACATATATATATATATAAATTATACCCTATACTAGTGCAGGAAAAAGCAGGAATAGAAGGGGAAACACTTCGGTTTGCTTGAGGGAAAGAATTTCTACAATAAAGGGACATAGATGGATTTGGTATTACGGGGGGTGAAGGAAAGAGAGGAGGGGGAATAGATATTATCCATAGAGATTTATTTTACTGTATGTGGACTTCTTTCTTATTTCTAAAAAGGGAAGAGTCATGTTTTATCATTTCGTTGGCCAATGAATAAATGAGTCTATCAGGGGTATTCTTTTTTTTTTTTTTTTTAAAAAAAAAAAAAAGCCCATCATGTAGGTATATATTATAAACATTTGTTAAGAGGATTCCAATATGTATTTTATCCCGCATTTTTGAAGATGATTACCTGTCGGCCTTTAACATTTTTTTTTTTTTTTTTTTTTTTTTCATCTGGTTTATGTATTACGTCCTCAGTTCGGGTGATCACCCCAAAGTCTCGGACAAGTACATATTTACATGTAAAAAGACCCGAGAGGCCCCAAGGACCCGATGACTCGGCAGAGGTTTCCTTTCAACATCAATTTACCCCTTTCAGATTAACCTAACCCCCCTCCCCCCCTTTCCCTTCTCCACCCCCCCCCCCGGGACCTTGACAAATAATTTCTCACTCCACAACACACAGTTTTGCTTCTATTTCGACTCCATGATGACGGTTATGTACAAAGCTTATTATCAAGTCATTCTTCCATTTTCTTCTTCATGACTCTTTTTATCTATAGCCTCGGCCCCTCCCCACCCAACACGCAACCCAAGGTTCAAACATAACTCCAAACCCACCCGCCAACCATAAGACCGCGTCGCTTTGAATCAGAGATTATTACAGAGGTAAAGTTACGTCTACTACCAAAAAGAACCTCTCTATGGTTCTCCATTCTGCTGTGGAACAGCAGCTACCGCGCTGGCTTCAGCTGGTGCAGGCGTGGCGTTCTCTCCGGAAGGATTGTCTGCACCGGCATCAGAGGAAACCGAAGACGGAACAGGAGGGGTTGGTGGCGCAGGCGAAAGTGCGGGCGGCGGTGCCAAATGTGCCGCGCTAGCAACAGGTTCAGGATCTCTCAAGACTTGTTTGTTCCTGATGATTTTGAGCAGGTAGCCTGCTGCATCTTCAAACCCATCAATCTTGCCCAGACGCGACTCGAAGAATTCAACGTCGCGAATCATGCTGTTTAGCGCGGTTAGTTTCTGTCCGGCAATTCAAATAAGAAAGAGGTTTACAAAACATACGCATCTCTGCCAGCTTCCGTCCTCAGCTCCACGCCTTGGTAAGCGGCACCAAACAAATCCTTGTAATTCTTAAACACGGGCATCATGATCATACGCACCGTACCCTCGGGGAGGTGCTTGGTCAAATTACGATGTAAAGTCGCCGTTTCCTTAGCAAGCGTTTCCACGTATTCGTGAACAGCGTTGGTCGTGGGGGGGTTCCAGCTCAGCGCCTTGAGCTTCCTGACCGCAGCCCCGGCGCGGCCAGTCATGATCTCTACCAGCTTGTCGTAGATGTTATTTTGGTGCTCCATTAGAGCTCGCCGAACCTTATCAAACTCGCCCATGATGGTAGACACCGCCGCCCCCGTGCTACAATGCCGTCGAACAAACTCCCGGACGTGGGGAATGATGGCGGCCATGAACGCCAGAGCCTGCGATGCCAGCGCCAGGTGCTTGGTCGTAATGTTTTTAAGGCCGGCAGAGCGCGTTGCGCCGGCACCTAAAATGAGTTGGGTGCAGCGTGAGTTGAAGAGCTGAAGATATGAGATGAGGGAGGCTGATATGTCCGACGTCATGGTCGGAATGGCCGCCGTGAGATGCAAGAAGTGTGCCATGCCATTCATGCAAAGAATGGCCGAATTGGGGAGCAAGAAGCTCTCAGTGTCGATGACGGCACTTGTGACAGAGCTCTTTGACTTTGCCCTTGCTCTTGTAGTTCCGTTTGTTTGAGCAGCGTCGCCGGTTTGGGCAGCGCGTGCGTCGAATCCAAGCTCTGTGTTGGACTTTGCATCCCCGTCTTCTGTAACACTAGCATGCGGGAGCCAGATCTGAGTGCCTTCCAGCCATGCGACAGCATCTCTGGTGCTGCTTTCGAGTATCACGTTGAGCAGCTCAGTGTTCTTGTCAGTGAAATCAGCAGCATCCCACCGGTCTGACTCCATACCCTGCGCAAGCTTTTGGTTTTGAGTGTCGCCATGAGTTTGGACAAATTCCTTGATGTGGCCGTTGACAACTGTCTTGAGCGATGTACCGCTCCGGCCTGAGATTGCCTCGCACTCATTGGCAAAATGGAGGTTAAGAGTAAAGTATCTTAGGAACCAAATCAACTCTAGCCGTTTGCTTTGCTCTGACCGCACTCGCAGCAACTTCACAATCTTTTCTTGAGCCACGTCGACAGCTTGCCCGAGGAAGTTGGATATATCCACTGCCTTGTGGATTTCTTCCTGGGCCTCTTGAGCACTAGATGATCCTGGTCTAACCAACGTATTGAACTGCGGCGACCGGAGAGGAGGAGATCGCAATCCGGACTGACCTGGGGTTTCTCCAATAGAGCTCGCGACGTCCAACAGGACCTTTACTTGGGTGCTTATCCGTCTCAGTGCCTCAGCTACACCGATGTAGATTGTCATCAAGAGCTCCTCGGAATCCTGAGGCTCAAGAGCTCGAAGATTTCGGGCCAGCGTAATGGAACGATCTTGCTGCGAGCGCTGTCTGCCTCCCGCCCTGGTAGAAGTCGACATGAGTGATTCGTTGTCGTCGTCACTGGAACTAGGTAGGGGTTTGCGGATGATGGCTCTGATCTCGCGCATAGCGGCTTCTCGGTATGCGGTTGCAGCTGCGGTTAGGTATTTCGCCCGTTGCAGGCCCGTCAGGCTGGGCACCAGTTCTTTCCTCAGGGCATCCGTTTCCGCCATGTAAGCTGGAAAAGCAGAGGATTCCCTACTCTGGGGACCACGGCCGCGATTGGAAGCACTGCTCCAACGCATCAGCACCTCCTGGGTATTTACGTGCTCAACATGGGCTCGAAGATCGGAAAGCAGAGTGTTCAGAAACCTCGACTCATATGTCTTTCCGATGCGTAGGCGAAGTGTATCCAGATCGCTACTCACGCTCTGGAGGGCTACGGCGCCCCTCAAATCCACGAGGTTCATCGCAGAGTAGCTGGCATCATCTGGAAGCTCGCCCTGGATAAGCTTTTCGAGGTTGTCAATGTTGTCAAGGGCATCATTAACTTCGCCCGCGTCCACCAGGGCTTCACAGACGGCAACACCATCTACAACCTTCCTCAGCTGCATAACAGCGTCGTGCAGCTGCTTGATATTTTCCCTCCTCCGCCGTTGTTGGACGATGTTGAGCCCACCAGCAGCGATCTCCTCATCTAAAGCCTCCAGCTCCTTTCTCAGCGCCCTAATTCTTTCCACCGAATCAGCAGCTTCCGAATGAAGTTCGCGCAAGGACCCGAGCGCACTGAAGAAGGTTGTAGATGCCGTGGAGATGGACTGGATGAGATGCCATTCAATAGTGTCCATGTACCACGAGAGCTTTTCTTGGAGAATGGCATTGGTCGCAAGAACCTTTCGTGGCGCCCCAACTTGTCCATTGCCCGCCAACTTTTCGTCACTGCCCGGCACGGGCCTCACCACTTCCGATCTTTCGCTAACCACATCAAACGTTCGTGGATTTTCGAGGTGAAAGTCATCGTCGAAGTATACCGCGGGAACCGTCGATAGTGGGGGCGGGCCCTGGGTTTGTCTGTTCCTGAGGCCTGAGCTGGACCGGCGGGGCAGGGTTGGGGAATCTATCGACGACATTGACGTGATCGAGGCGGTCGAGGTGCGCCTTGATGAGATGCCTGGCCGCCTCGAGGGCCGCAAGTGGCCTTCGTCCACGGTCTCGGGAATGTCATCGGGCTTGGCACTTCTTCGATGCGACTGCGAGGCAATTGCGTTCTCGTCTTCCTCAGCCTGAATCCGCCTCAGCTGTTCGTACAAGGCGCCGACTTGCGAGAGGTACGGCTTGAATTCGGACGTCTCCACGTGAGGCACATTCTTGAGGGTCACCGGGGGAATGTCTCGAGCCGTAGGGGGTTTGTGTGCGGTCGAAGACGGCGCAGATGTGTGCGGGAGAAGGCCCGTTCGTACGATGGGTGGCTGCAATAGCGTCGAGATGGCATTCTGCCCCGACTCGAACACGGAATTCGCCCATCCTCCAGTGGTGTCCAGCGAGCCGCCGACTGAAACAACGGAGCTAGCAGTGGAATCTCGTCGGTGCGCGGTGCGTTGCGGGCTATGGGGTCCTTTCCTTCAAGTTGTCAGCTAGTGGTTCGCGAAACAAGCATGGTGGTGACGGGAGCGCATCGCACCCGTGAAAAGGGAACTCTGTTCGATGACTGGCAGACAGCGTCGAGGATAAACTATCAACCGACTTGCGGCCCCCCTGATTTGAATACATGATGCTTCACCACTTTTCCCCGGCCGTAAGGCGACGTGTTTGTTTTGTAGGCGACCATCCAGTTGCTGGGCAGGCCCAAGGAAGCAATCTGGCTGAGGAAGCGGGATCGGGAGAGCTATGTATAATAACACGCTGAAAATCGGAGAAGCTGACAGATCGATCACCTGGGTATCATAACGAACTTGGAAGAATGAACAATGTAAACGGGAGCCGCTTCCAATGCGCCGGGGGAATTAGGTATTTAGAATCCGAGTAATTGGAGTGCCTTCTCAGCCGTGAACGGGGTCGTCGTACAGCAAGTTTACCTGTACTCTTATGAAAATAGATGGATGCCACGAGTCTTTGGCGCTCTGCCCAGGACCAGCCTGCCGAATGCGGTTTGGGGCGCCAGGGAAACTTCGAAAGGGAGCTCGGTGCATAACTGCATAAAGTCTCCAACTTTCCGTTAAACGGGGTTTTGCACATCTGCCCTCCGGACCATCCAGGGTCTTGGGAAAGGTGGAGAAAGGTCAATTAAGAACCCTGCCAAAGATTCGCGTTCGAGTCGCGACTTTTGGGCAGCTTTCAGATTTACCATTTCACGCGACGCGCCTTTTCATCCCCTTTCTCCTGCTGCAGGCCTTTTACCCCTCCACCAGCCCACTATCACAACCGCCAGTATCTATCATCGCCCCAAACTCAACCCGCACCTCTTCCTGTCCACTCCGCCAGATTTTTTTTTTTTTTTTTGTAATTCTCTCCAGTAGATACCCAAACACTCCCTTTTTGTTTTCTTTTTCTTCTCTTCCGCAAGATGGACCGCCAATCCATCTTCACCAGCCGCCTGTACCAGGATTCGTTCAGCGAAAATGGAGGGGATTCGAACCTCGCTGTGCGAAATCTGCTCGAGTCCTTCATTCTCGACTTCAGACTCGACAACATATTCATCTACAGAGACCAACTGCGCGAGAATGCGCTCCTCAAAAAATACTACTGCGATGTTAACATTGGCGACCTGATCAAGTTCAACGAAGAGATCGCCCACAGACTGGTTACCGAACCCGCAGAGCTCATCCCCCTGTTCGAGGCCGCCTTGAAGAGGTGTACACATAGAATCATCTTCCCCCACGATCCCAACGTCAAACTCCCTCCCCACCAGCTTCTCCTCCATTCCAATGCCGAAGACATCTCGATCCGTAATCTCGACTCCCTGACCATCTCGAGGCTAGTGAGAGTGCCTGGTATCGTTATCGGCGCCTCGGTCATGTCCTCAAAGGCCACAGAGATTCACATTCAATGCAGGACGTGCGGTCATTCACAAGATATTCATGTGCTCGGCGGCTTCAGTGGGGTGACACTTCCCAGACAGTGCGGCAGGACGAGGACTGTCGGCGAGCCCTCAGAAAAATGCCCGCTCGATCCCTACTTTGTCGTTCACGAAAAGTCAAAGTTCGTCGACCAGCAGATCATCAAGCTCCAGGAAGCCCCTGATCAGGTGCCGGTCGGAGAACTTCCCCGCCACGTTCTCATCTCGGCCGACCGATACCTGACCAACCGTGTTGTACCCGGCTCAAGATGCACCGTCATGGGCATCTTTTCCATTTACCAAAGCAAGGGGTCAAAGAGCACGAGCGGCGCCGTCGCCATCAGAACCCCCTACCTGCGCGCGGTAGGCATTCAGACCGATCTCGACCAAACCGCCAAGGGACAGGCCGTATTTTCGGAAGAAGAAGAACAAGAATTCCTCGAGCTCAGTCGGCGACCAGACCTCTACAACATCATGACCGACTGCATCGCGCCATCCATCTACGGCAACCGAGACATCAAAAAGTCCATCCTCTGCCTCCTCATGGGCGGTTCCAAAAAGATCCTCCCAGACGGCATGAAGCTCCGTGGCGACATCAACGTTCTCATGCTCGGCGATCCAGGTACAGCGAAATCTCAGCTGCTAAAGTTCGTCGAAAAGGTAGCGCCAATCGCCATTTACACTTCGGGCAAGGGCTCGTCGGCGGCAGGTTTGACGGCTTCGGTACAGCGAGACCAATCAACCCGCGAGTTCTACCTCGAAGGCGGTGCCATGGTCCTCGCAGACGGCGGAGTGGTCTGCATCGACGAGTTCGACAAGATGCGCGACGAAGACAGAGTAGCCATCCACGAAGCGATGGAACAGCAAACCATTTCGATTGCCAAGGCGGGCATCACCACCATTCTTAACGCCAGAACCTCTGTCCTCGCCGCGGCAAACCCGATTTTTGGTCGGTACGACGATATGAAGACCCCCGGAGAGAACATTGATTTCCAGACCACCATCTTGTCTCGTTTTGACATGATTTTCATCGTCAAAGACGAGCACGAGCGTGGCAAGGACGAGCGCATTGCTAAACACGTTATGGGTATTCACATGGGCGGCCGCGGAGTAGAGGAGCGTGTAGAGTCTGAAATTCCTGTTGAGAAGATGCGCCGGTATATCAGTTACTGCAAATCGTATGTTTACTTTCCCCCTCCTCTTTTTTTTTTTCTTTTTTTTTTTTTTTTCTCTATCAATCTATGTACTAATATTTTCTTTTCTAGTCGATGTGCCCCCCGTCTCTCAGACGCGGCAGCAGAGAAGCTCTCCTCCCACTTCGTAGCAATCCGTAAACAGGTTCACGCTTCGGAACTGGAAGCTAACACGCGCTCCTCGATCCCCATCACCGTCCGTCAGCTCGAAGCCATCGTCCGCATAACCGAGTCCCTCGCCAAGCTGACTCTCAGCCCCGTGGCGACGGAGGAGCACGTGGACGAGGCCATCCGTCTCTTCCTGTGCTCAACCATGGATGCCGTCAACCAAGGCAGCAACCAGGGCAGCCGCGAGCTGAACGAGGAAGTCAACCGCATCGAGGCCGAGCTGAGGCGGCGCCTGCCAATCGGGTGGAGCACCAGCTTGGCCACGTTGCGGAGGGAGATGGTGGAGGGTAAAGGGTTCAGCGAGGCCGCGCTAAACAGGGCGTTGATGATCCTTCAGAGGAGGGATACCATCATGTTCAGGAACCAGGGCGCGCAGGTGTACAGAAATGGTGCTTGATGACTTTGTTGAGGGGTTAGTTTAAATGTCATGAAACATTTGTGTGAGGGTTTTATCTGGTTTTTATACTTGTTTTTTCCATAAACATGGCGAGAACTGGGGCGTAGGGCGCAAGAATATTTGGGCACCGGAAGGGGAAAAAAAGGGGGGTAGGGGTTATGTAGATAAGTCAGATATTGAAATGTCCAGTCACACAACTCTAAATCGAAGAACGAGAATGCAAATGTGCCAATTAGATACTCCAAGGCAGGGATATATAGTTTCATTCGAAAAAGACACGTGAGTATGAGGAAAACCAAAACCTCATATATTATCTTTCAACAATATAAACTCAGAAATCGCCACGCTTCAAAAACTCAGGCATACGCAAGGGTATGATCGTCCCGTATATACCCAACAGCACCGAGCGAAGCAACTTTACCAGCAACACAAGGTCCCTTGGCAATAATCTGTGTTTTTTTTTTCAAAAATAAGAATTAGCATCTCACTACCCTTCCCCCACAAATGCGCGAAATCACATACCTCTCCCTGACTCAATTCGTCACTGTTCTTGTAGCCGTCCTTATCCTTCAAAACAATTTCCACACTAGTCGTCGGTGGCCCGAAGTGCGAGCAGCCTTGCTTCTCATTCTCAAACACGCGGTAATCGTAAAATCCAGTCTGCGCAACCGCGCCAGCCACCTTGGCGGCTGTCAAAGCGTAGATAATTCTGGCGCCCGTGTATAGCCGCAAGTCGGATAGAACAGAAGACGAAAGTTTGGGAGTATCCCCTCCGATACGCTCTGCGGCGAAGACGAGGCGCAACTTGCCGGGCTCGGTGCCGAAAGTAGGTCGGAACGCGGATTGGTAGTAGTTGGGTAGGAAACCGGACTCGGGGAAGATGCCATCTTTCAGGGAACGGGTCTGGAGCCAGTGGAGGTCCTTAGCAACTGTAGTCGAAAAGGTCTTGGTGGTTTCCTGGTGAGTCGTAAGCAGGGCGGCGGGTGTAGCGGCAATAATGGTGGGCGATATGCCGGTTGCGGCGATGCTGAGGTTAGCGGCCTGGGGAGCAGCGGAGTTGAATGCGACCGACGCGTTGGAGTAGAACGCCGCGAGGGTCAGGACGAGGGTGTGTGTATTGGCAAGAGAATCAGCGGGCAGGAAAAGGTCCGAGGGCCCGATGCGCTTGACGGTGGGAACAGAAAAAAGCTGGGCGGCCACGGCGGAGATCAAGTTGGCTGAGGTGAAGCGGACCATCTCCTCGGTCTCGCCTGGCTTTCCTTGCCAGAAGATGGTAACGTCGCGCGGCTCGGACTGGTTCTCGAGAGGAGGAAGCTCCTTGCCGCTCGTGACGGGGGCTTCGCTGAAGATGTCTTGCCAGGTGGACACGTTGACGCTGCCGCCCGTGCCCTCGGGAACCTCATTCCAGTCCATGTGTTTGCTTCCCTCATCCACAACCCAGATCAGCTGGCGCAAGGACGAATAGCTCTTGACGACAACGTCAAAGGGGAACGATCCGGGGGCGGTCACGACGGTATCGGCGGCGGAGCGGCGCAGCATAGAAATGACGGCATCGGCGGACTGGTCGAATGGGAGAATGATGGCAGTAAGGTTGTAGAAAGCGCAGGCAAAGAGGGTCGCCATCAGCTCGACAGAGTTGGGGAGGTAGATGGCCACACGGTTGCCGCCTTGGTCGAGGATGTGCTGGCCGATCAGGTTGATCTGCCGGGTGAGATCATCCAAGCTGTGTTCGACGACGTGCTGGACGCCCTCGACAGTCAAGATGCGGCCCTTGGTTCCCTGCGCCGGACCCTCCTCCTGCACACCAGCAATGGCCTGGCGCCAGATGTCCCGAAGATCTCCATCACGCCCTCTTGACCACTTGCTCGCGCCGGGATCCTTCACGCCCAGGCCGGCATTGAGGGGCATGCCATGAGGGGCAGCTTGGGACCGATAGACCGGAGATTCGCCGGGCTGGCGCACAGGTGAGGCCTGGGCCTGTCGAGCAAGGAGGAATGGGTGCGTGTCGGGCTCCTGGCGGGTCGCGATCTGGTATGTGACGAAGCCTGCGAGAAAGGTGAAGATGACGCTACTGTATATATTCCATTGCGCAAAGAGGCCTGTGATGCCCTCGTCGGCGCTGAGGAGCAGGTTATCGAAGAAGCCCATCTTGAACCTTCTTTTCTACTCTGGGGCCGGATGCAGTGGCTCACTGGCTATCATCCGGAGCAGAGCATCAATCTCTGAGATGGGAGGTCCACGGTACCTGAACCAGACCCTTAAAGTTTTTGGAGAGAGAGAGAGAGAGAGAGAGTGTGTGTGTGTGTGTGTGTGTGTACGTCGGAAAATGGAGGCGGGGGGAAGCTCCTGCCCAACTTGGGAACGTGGGGGCCGGATATGGCGGGCAGGTGAGGTGGGTGGGGCCGCACCCGCGTAAGCGGGTGTAAGGTGGTAAGCCAGCTCTGTATTAACCAGCCAGCTGTCGGACAGATGCCAAGACATTGCGTACCCATGGAGAGCTCCCGTCGCCTGGGAAGAGTGGTCCAATGTTGACTTTGACTCTCATGCAACGCGCCGTCGTTTTTTCGCTTCTTGTTAAACAAAAGAAGAGGACGACAATCGACGCCTCGTTGTCGTTTATGCGCACAACCACGGCTTCGGCCAGGCGAAAATACTAACCACAGGCATTCATGTAGCAGGGACCCACGAGCTTCTTTATTTTTAGCCCGACGACCAGTTCCCAGCGATTCCATTCCATTTCAATAATTGACATCAACAACGCCCAAAACCCCCCCGCCTGTCTTGTGATCATGGCGACGCCCGTCAAGCAGATCGCAAGAGCAGATGCATCCGTGAAGGAAAGCCCCGGCAACTGGAAGCATCCCAAGCTCCAGGAAATCACGCGCCGCCAGAACAGGACCACCTTTTCCGAGAAGAACGTTCTGCAGATCGCCTACAATGTCGCAATCATGGCTGGTCTGCATCTCTTGCGCCAGTGGGTGCTCCCCTTGACACCGTTCAGATTGTGAGTATCTAAATCCCCGTCCTCGCTGTTTTTCGAAATCGCAAATATCTAATTTTTTTTTCCTCTTCTCTCTCACTCTCTCCCCCCCTCCGCAGTCTCATCTCGTCACGTTTACCACACGTTTCCGTCTTGCTCTTCCTGATACCAATCGTCAACATCACCCTAGCGCTCCTCCCTCTGGTCCGACGAAAAGACGACCTCTCAGATCTTGCCCTCACCCCAGCCCAGCGAGAGCTTCTCGGCCTGCCCCAGAGCTCGGCTCCCCCGACGCCCAACTCGGTCTATAGCACCCCACCGAGATACTCGAGGACACCTTCGCTCGCCGGATCGCCAGCAAGCATCAAGAGCTACTCCAGCTCCCCGCTCTCCAATCTCGCCAGCCCATCATCCCTGGGTTACTCCCCATCCAAATGGAGCAGTAACTCGCCGACAAAGCTCATTGCATCGCAATTGCAGTACTCGCCAGTCAGCCCGTTGCTGCAAAAGGCTATCGCAGGCGGAGCAGGACGAAGATCATCGTTCGGTTCGGGCAGCGCGCTGGGTGCTAGCACTGCTTCGAACTTCGGCGCTAGCACTGCCTCGAGCTTCGGCGCCAGCACCGCTTCGAGCTTCTTTGGTGACGGGCCGCCGACGCCGACTCCTGTGAATGGCAAGCGGTCGAGTGTTGCGCTCAATAGCAAGTGGCTGTATGAGAGGGGGAGGAGGAATTCGAGCAATAACTGGTTGCACCAGAGCATGTCATGATGATTATGATGATGATGATTGGGCATGGGGACAGGGGAAACAAAATTATTGTAGGGTTTATATGTTTTGTGATAATAAATGCATGAAGCATTAGGAGTTGAATTGGGTACGGTACGGCTTTTAGTATTTCAGTATTGCCGAGAAAAAAATCAAGAAAAGAAAAGAAAACGGTTTATGAGAATTCCATATTCAAGATTTCTATTCGTGTTCTGGAACATGAGGTTTGTATAACCTTTGTGTTATATCATTCTTCTGTCTAAAAATTATCGTGGGTAAAAATAGTTCTCCAAACTCGTCCTACAAAACAAAATTTCAAAAAGAAGAGGAAAAAATGTATATAAATGGTTGCATATCACTGGGTATCGTAAAGTTTTAGAATCCATAAGAAAAAAAAAGTAAGTGTGTGAGAGAGAGAGAGAGAAATCTTCAAAAAAGAAGAAATAGAATCGAAAAAAAAAAAAAAAAAAAGGGAAGTATTTTCCTCCCCTCCCCCCCACCTTCCCCTAACCTTCTCTCTCCGCTGATTTGGCGTGTTTTGTTTTATGTCCTCTCAAAAGGAGGAGGAGGAGAGTTCTCGACCAAAGTATCCGGGCTCTCGCCGTCAGTTATCGAATCCCCCCTTACAGGCGCAGGCGGTTCGAGGTAATCCGAGGCCTTAGCCTTTCCTTTACCCTTTACGTCACCACCCGATCCTCCAAGGTTGGGTTCGACTATCCTCACGCTGGGAGAACGAGTCCTTGCCGCTCCGAGCGGTGACCCCGCAGCTTCTCCTCCGGGGGAAGGCGAGGGGGTGCTGCCGAGCGGAGCGACGGCCGTGTCGCCGGATGCCGGACTGGAGATTGCCGACATTTCCATTGGTTTTTGGGCGGGTTCTCCGGGGGCCGGAGTAGGTTCGGTGGCCGGATGGATTATCACGCCCTCCAAGGGGGCCGTCGTGGTCGCGTTTTTGCCCGTAGCGAGGTTGAGCTTTTTGAGAAGTCCCTTGATGCCGTCGAGAACGATTTCGGGTTTCTCGAAGGAGAGCAAGAGCCCGTTGGTTGGGGCTGCCGAGGAACGAATCCGTTGGGTGTGGGAGAGGGAGAACAACGTGTTGTTGCCCCACGCTGGAGGGGACGGGCGTTTTTTCCCGTGGGAGGAGGAAATGACCGTGACCGAGATCTTGCCTCTCTGCTTTTTGGACTTTTTGTTTTGCGCTGGGGTCTTGTTCTTTGCCGATGCCAGGGTTCGTGAGTGTTCCAATCTGGCTCCGACCGCATACCTCACCGCCCCTTCAGGGCCGGGTAACCAAGCTAGGTTCGTCATGGTGAGAAACTCTTCCTCGGTGAACTTGTGGCTGCTGGAAGAAGAAGAAGAAGAAGAAGAAGAAGAGGGTTTAAGCCCCTTTAGGACTGCAGATAATGTGCCGACCGGGGAGTCGCATAGTGCGTATGAGATGGTGTCTGGCTCTGACAGCTCCAATCCGTTTTCAATAGTAGGTGCAGCTGCGGTGGAATCGTGCTTTTGGAAGTCTTCTTCCTCATAACCCCAGATGCCACCACGCATGAACCGGGCGAGTTGATATTTGGACCATCCCCAAGGGTCACGAAGGGGCGATGGGGGGAGAAAGGTAGGGTTGATTAAGTGGGAGCCAATGCAGGTTTCGGGAAACTGAGCGGAAAGCGACTGAGCGATGAGGTTGTCGACCTGGTAAGGGGAGGTCACTGTGGTGAGATAGGACGTGTATCCCAGTCTTGTCATGAGGCCATTGAGGAGAAAGCCGGTGGTTGCGATTGGGGTGTTGTTGGAGGACGGAAGGGAGTCGGAGAAGCCGGTTCCAGGGTAGGCAGGGATGATGAAGTGAAACTCGGAGGTGAAGGAAGATGAGAGGAGGTGGACGAGCGAGAAGTTGGTGAGCGGGAAAGGAGGCAGGATGAGCAGAGGTGTTGCCGAGGCCGAGGGGGATTTGGAATGAATGAAGTGGAGGCGTATGGACTCATTGGACGAGGATGAAAGGGGAAGAGTGGTACGAAATTGAGGGACGTTGGTGTTCAGGCCGGATTCAACGGTGCGGAAGTCGTAGGACTCGAGCCTGAAAAATTCGTTAGAATCCAGCGTTTAAAGAACTTCAGGACGACAATGCATCCTCACCAGTAGTCGATCAGAGGCTCGATTTGGGGCTCAGGGCCCTGATGGGGAAGTCGTGTAAGCTCGAGTTTCTGTCGAGTAAGATCGAGATGTTTTGAAGGGATCTAGAAGAGGTTTGTTAGGACTCCAGAATACAGACAAAAAGGAAAGCCAGATATTACTCACATGAATTTTGTACGGTTTAATCCCCTCATCCAAAACGGGGGTTGGATTATTAGTTGCGTTGTCGGCCATGATTAGATTAGCTATTTCTCTTTCCACATATGAACTGCCACAAAAAGCGAAAAAACAAAAGATTCTGATAAACGAGTGAACTTGACAAAGAAAACACAAACAAAACAAAACAATGGGAAAAACCAACCCCGTCCCGTCTCGTGGACTCGGTGTGTTGACCCGAGAAACCCTACTTATAATATCCGCATGACACTAAATCCCCGCGGCGCGCGGCTGCAATCCCAAGTCAGGACAGCAGCAGTCCTACGCGCGTTCCTGCATGCTGTCCAAATTCATGTAAGTGATATCCACGCTGGGTCATGCACCCCCCCCCCCTTCCCCAACACCATATGTAATAGTCCACACGCAACCCACAATGTCCTCCTGCAACTCAACCGGGCTCATCCGCTGGTGTCATCCTATATTTTCCCCACCCAAAAAAATCCATAGTGTTCGCGCGAACCCGAGCTTGCAATATTTGTGTTGCAAGAATCTATAATTAAAGGGGCAAGGTTCCAAGGCTAGGTACGTACCGAGGTACCGTCTTTCCCGTTTCTCTCCCTTCCAACCCCAGTCCATTATTAGTCGTCTACCCCCAAAAGGAACAAACCCTCCTTTCCCCTGTCATGCATTTTTTCAAGGGTTCAGCCAAGACACAGACAAACTGACGGGTGCGGGGGAGATTAAAGAAGCAGCTGTGGCTTGAGCTACAGGGTGACGTTGACACACCCTTTCTCGATTGGATTTTCTTCTTCTAAACGCCACATTGCCCGTTAAATGACCCAGAACCGTTGGGCATCCAAATGAAACCGTGGCGGTGCTGGCGAGCTACCCTTGCTCATCGGCATATCTCTTGCATGCAAGCGGAAATGATCGACCCAGACTTGCAACTTGCTGTAAAATTTCCCAATCCCCCCCTCCCAAAAAAAAAAAACCAGAAGAAGAATCTTGGATGCCGCATTCCGTGTCATAAAGCTTCATTGGACCAGATTGTTCCAACCTCCGGTTGCCACGTCCCGGGTTGTCGGATTCCGTGCGGATATCCCTCAGATATCGTCTGATATTTCGCCCGAAGTGATGGTTACACAGCAGCCAGCATATTGCAGCAAAAGGAAGATTTTTTGGACAGATATGATTTGTTGTTGGGGTTGATTCAAAGTTGACCCGCTTTCATTATTAGTACCTCCTATCTCAACTACACAAATACTTTACCTAGTAGCTTTGTTCCTTCCTCTCTTCGTAGCCGGCTTCATTGCCTCCCGACAGATAAGGCCGACTTGAAGATCGCGTCGTCTCGTCCGCGTGTCGTTCAGTGTCTAGACCTCGAGTGGCGAGAGATTCTCAGCTCAGGTTGGTCTCCAGAAACACAGCCACATGTTGCATTATAACGCCACATGCTTTTTTTCTGATAACGCCGCATGATGTCTTGTTACAACCCACCTCCTTTTTCAGGCCATTAACCGCCCCGTTGAGGCGCTTGCCCAGGCCCTTGTGAGGAGGATGGTGAGCCAGCGCCCCGCAAATTGATAGCTCCGATGCGCGACACAATGTTGCTTCCCACCGCGTCCACAGCTCCTCGCGGCGAGGTGAGGCTGGGCCCCTGTGCCGCCGTCTCCTGCACACGAAAGAGCTTGATCTGGGTAGTGTTCCAGATTCCCAACGTCCCTCGAGAAACTTGGATCTCACTGGCAAAGATGAACCCCCATAGGAGGGATTCATACCACCCCAAAGCCAGCTGTGACCACTCGAACGAGTGTACGCGGGTAGGGGAGGGGTCAACCCCAACCAGCTGTATCTCTCTAATCTTGGCCAGAGTAGCGGGTACTGGCACATCATCGGAGAGCGCTTGCCGCGGAACCAAGGCAGAGATTTGTTGAATGAGCGTCAGAATCGTGTGAAGTGGCAATTCTGGCAGCCAGCTCTCGATCCAGTTGGACGACGGCTCAAAGACGCCAAACGCACTTGGCTGCGATTGGGTAGGGCTCGTCAAGCTGGAGACGCTGTTTTGACGCGAGAAGTTGCGCGCGGTGGCTGGCATCTTTCCTCTAGCTTTTTCAGACATACCGCCCAATTGTCTTGGCACGTCATCATCAGTTGGAGACGCAACAGAAGACGCCCCCGATGGGATTTCACTCGGACTGGAGGCAGCAGGGGTAGGTCTTTCCTCCTCGTCCCCGCTGTCATCTTCGTCATCCCCAATGGCAAAGGTTCCATCTTCTACTGGCGTTTCAGCGGTTGTTGGAGTCTGTGCTGTTGGGGTAGTCGGGCTTCGGAGGCTTTCCGCCGAGCTCCTTGTCGAGTGGCCTGCCAACGGGTCATTGGAAGCAGTTGAATCCTTCCTCCTCCGGTTGCGTCTCTCAATCTCTTCCTGGCCACTTTCCAGGGTGAATGATCGTAGAGCCTCGAACCTCTTTCTGTTCTTGAGAATTGCAACCACAAACTGGGCATTCTCTGCCATATTATTAGACAAACACCTACGATATGCTTATCTGTGCAAGGGTGCAACTCACCGATATATTTGTGTTCAATGAGAGCGTTGATTGCCTCGAGCAGAGACCGCAACAGCCCGTGATTGGTCTCATTGGCCAAGAGGAACGAGGGCGAAGACATCGAGTTGAACAGCTGCACAATCTTGGAACAGGTTGGCGCACTCAGCCCCTCCAAGTATGGGGCGATATTGTTAATGACTGCCAAGAGGGCAGGATAGATTGCAGTCAGTTTGCCCTGGCTGGTGGTTATGAGTGCGTAAATGGATTGAATGAGGAAATCGGCATAAGTCCCCCTGAACCCGGCGATACGGATAGCCGGAGGCAGCGTCTCCTGTCCCTCAAAGGACTTGTTTAGATTTACACCAAAGTTCTTCTCCACACTGAGCGTCTGCAACAAGAAAGCGCACATGCGGACAACTCCTTGCTTGGAGGCATCGGCCTTGTACTCGAGAGCATAAAACAAAACCAGGATGACAAAATCGTGTGCCCGTCCGGTATCGATCATGAATGACCGGAAGCGTTTGTTGCACTGCGTCACCTCCCAAAAGAGCATTATCATCTCGGGAGCGAACCTGACCTGGGACTGCGAGCCAGGGATGTAGGATATATTTGCGTGTAAAGGTTGGTTGAGGATCCGTGTCATCCCGTCTACAACGAACTGGAAGTCCTGCGGCCTGTGCAAGCGGCCAAGGAAGTGGCGATAGTAATTTTTTGGTGTTGGGAGACCGGGTTGTTCTGGAATTGGGTATAAAAGGGTCGCCAGGAGGAACTGCAGAGTGTACGTGACAAGAATCTGCTTTGGTTCCTTGAAGACGAGCGTATTATATGGCACTCGCCAGCTAGCGGGGTTGAACTTTAGAGTGGTGTTCAGCAGTGAGCAGAGGACCGAGAGGACAACCTGTTTGTCCGGACAGGTGCAGATGTAGGTGAGAGCTTTCGTTCCGGTCTGCGGCAAAACAGTTGACGACATGTACATGCTCTTGCTTGCCAACGTCAACAGCAGACGCAGAATCTCGCACCGATTCGCTTCATGCTCCTTGGTGGTTGGAATGGTGGTGTTGCAGCCGACGCCGCTTTGCCAGATGGCATAGGTAATTTTGGCTTTGCCATGTGGTACTGTGGGAACGGTGAGGCCAGCGAGGAATAGCAGATCCGTCAGAGTATCGATCAATTCCTCGGCCAGGGGTTTCGCATCCTCGTACTCTGGCAGCGGCGTTCTAGGCTGCTCTACCCCGTCGAAGAGGACTTCGCTGGCGATCGACGACTTCCTCGATAGCTTACGCCGCGTGGACCAAAAGAAGCCATCCTCCCACTCCTGCAGAGATTCCTTTTCGTAGATGAATGGCAGGATCCGGGTAAGGACCCGGATGCAGTTGAGGGCCTCTCGTTCGGGAGCGAGTTCGGAGTCGGGGAAGGACGGATGGTGACGAAGCATGAACAGGCGGGCCGTGACAGCATTTATTAGTGATTCGAGATTCTCGAGCGCATTATCGCGGGTGCGCCGGACATCGGCAGGGGCGAAGAGACTGAATATGTCTTCCGAGGACTCGGGGAGCTCCCAGAACTGTAGACCATCACCACCATGATTAGCGTGACGTATTAAACTGCAGCTATGCAGGCATGCACCGACCTGATTCCAGTATTCATCGTCGGCTGGAATGTGGCGTTCTTCCGAGAGTCTGAAGATGCCTTTCTTGAAGACGAGCTTCGAATCGCTGGCACCCATTTTCGCGATTCGATCAAGACAATGGCATCGTAGAGTGTATCCGTTATACTCGGCAGTGGTTGTCGTTATCGATTCTTTGGAGGGGACGGGATCCAGTCCGTGGAAGGGCAGGCAGTTGAGGTGCACTGACACGTTATTCAAGGTGCTAAAAGGTAGCCAAGCTACTACATCACAGTGGGCTTGTCGCTCGCTATAAACCACCGACGTTCTAGGGCATTACCTCAGGTAGGTAGGGGGGGGGCAATGACGGCGCTGAATTAACCCTAACCCGTTCCATTTTCTTGCAGGGTTGGCGTGCCCGTCTAACTGAGTGTAGAGGCACGTACGTATTGTAACAGGGGTCCGTCCCCGTTTGCCGCATACCAATCTGGCCTCATCGGATTGTCCCATTGTTCGCTGCCGAATCTCATCCCACCCAGATCCCGGCGCAAGCTGCCACGAAGGCTGGTTTCATGTCCAGACCACCTTTGCCGGGCCCAAACCACAGCAGCCGATGACAGCTTTCAGGTGACGAGTGCCAGTCACGCGAGAGCTTTTGCATTCCTGAAAGGGGAGAGGAAATAGTTCCAAACCAAATAAATCATCCTTCGATCTCCTGGGCGCAAATCCCCAGCGCATACACACCACAGCAAACCCGCGTTCACCATGTATTCCTCGGTGGTCCGCCTCCAAAACACCTTTGGCTTCTTCACGACAGTCGCCTTCGTAGTCGCCTCGCTCGTCTCCCTCTCGGATTTCCTCTCGGCCCGAACGCCCACGGTAGACCTCCTCAAGACCACATCCCTCCAAGTCGTCAAGGGAAGACCCCACTACTACTCGTCCAAAAAGGAAGAATACGCAATCATCAAGTTCTCCCTCGACGCCGACCTCTCCTCCCTCTTCACCTGGAACACCAAGCAGGTATTCGTCTACGTGACGGCAGAGTGGCCGTCGCTCGGCTCCCAAAACAACACCAACCAGGCCGTAATCTGGGACAAGATCATCACGGCGCCCAGCTCCGACCACCTGGCCAACATTGGACCCATTGAACGGAAGAGGCTCAAGAAGAGCGCGGGGGGGAAACCTATCGATCCTAGCAGGTAAAGAAAACATACATATTTATTTATTTATCCCTGTTGTACCTTTTCAAGCTCTATATATATATATATATATATATATACTAACGATACCGGTAATCAACCTCGCCGAAACCAAAATCTACAGAGGAAAGCTTCAACTAAAGAACCAACGCTACAAGTACCAAATCACCCACCCTTCGGGAAGGATCGCCTCTCAGGAGGACGTCGTCCTGAAGCTTCACTATAACGTCCAACCGTGGGTCGGAATTCTGACCTGGAACCAGGAGCAGACCTGGGGCAAGTGGCAGGCGCTCAAGGGCGCTGCGAGCAAAAAGTTCGCGCTGCCTGCGTTGAAGAAGAAGGATGAAGGGAAAAAGAATAAGACCACGAGGACTTAGCGAATTTATCCAGGGGTATCATTGATTGGAAAAAAGGGAAAAAAAATACATAAATATTTTGAGAATGCAATGTTTACAAGTATTCATGTAGATCTCCACCAAGCTCTTCGTGATGCTTTCTTCTTGGGTGCAAGCATAGGTCGATGGGACCATTCACAGGGCTCGCAGATAAGCAAAAGCACTTGGGTTGACACTCGGTTGTAGGGTACTAATCATCACCCATATGTTTTATCAATTGTTCTTATAATTATATCTACCAAGAGGTGCTCTCCTGACACACAGCATGAACCGGATCCCCTCGATAATCTCCACCTGCACATAAATACATCTGTCTCCAAGAGCCTTGGACTTTTAAGTGACCTCGAAAATATGGCTCCACGTGTATGTATCGTCCAAACCAAAGTCGTTTTTTCCCCACCTTTCCGATATTGATTTACTATATACATACATGTACACCAAAATCTACATAGAAATTCATCAAGTAAAAGTCGTGGGCTCATTTCAATGTTTCGTTCATCATACTTCGGTTCCAAACCGGTGATATCTTCCATGATCAAGTCTCGGAATATTATCCCTCACGAGAAAAGAAAAACCAAACGCGCAATGATTTCGCAAAAGGAGAGATAACGCTCCTGTGCCCCATCCGGGCCTTGATAACCAGATCGTGAGACTGAAGACTTCATCACGACGTATATGAATAACTCAACGTCAGGCAAGGAATAGCGAGAACGAAAGCTAATAACCTTGAAACATCTAGTTTGAAGGTGTCGGCGCTACGTTCCGCGGTTGTTACTGCTGCTGCTGCTGCTGCTGCTGAGCAGCACCTCCTCTACCTCCACGCCCACCACCTCTACCACGGCCACCCCGTCCACGGCCACGCCCGCCCCTAGAAGAGTCGAGGCTCGAGGGAGGCGGAACAGCTGAGTAGATAGCACCGGGAGGAGCAGAGCTAGGATGTTGAACGCCATCAGGGCCGGCACCATGTGCGCCACCACCATAACCACCGCGATGTCCAAAGTTGCCTCTGTGACCGTCACCACGACCGCCACCACGACCGCGGCCACGGTACCCGTTACTCGCATGATGCTGGCCTTGCTGTCCGTCTGAGTTGTATCCCTGGTTGCCACCAGCCTGCTGCGCAGGTCGGTGCGGAAGGCTGTTGTGCAGAGCGCCGCGCTGATCTTGACCACCACGACCGCGGTTGCTGCCGCTGAGCGCTCCACGCCAGGTGCCCTGAAGCGGGGCAGGAGCCGAAGCATCTTGGTAACGTCTACCATTCATCTGGTAGCCGCCATGCGCGGTCAGGGTGGTAACGGAGGGGCTGACTGGGTTCTTCGCAAGCGTCGTCTTGGACTCAGCAACCACCTGCCGGTTGCTAAGGTTGAGCAGGGTGGTGGCAGCCACTGTTTGGCCACGGAACGGCGGACAGCGGTCACCAAGAGTAGTGCCACTCATAAAAGTAACATCAAAGACCACATCCAAAAGTTTGGCGGTGGGGGTCCGGCTGATGCCAACCACGGTTCCGCGGAATGCGATAGGCACCTTGCCCGTGCTGGCCACATAAACCACACGGTCACCCAACGCAAAGTATTGGTTTCCAAGGCGGTGTTCAGCGTCCTCTGGTCTCAGCAACGCATTGCGAGGCACACCGTTCATCCTCTTGGAGGATGCGGGAATCAAGCTGATCTTGAGTCTATCAGCCTCGTTGGCAAGCTGCATAACGATATTCGAATCTAGTTGCTCGGCATCCAGCGGGACGCGCTCCATGGAACTCGTCTTCAAGGTCTTGACCCACGCTCCGATTTCCTTGACCCTGACGGAAGCAACTGCAGGATCAGACCAGAGATCGGTCTCCCTCAGCTCAGCGCCCGACGGGTTCCTCTTGATCCCCGCGAAAAGGTCAGGGAACCGTGTCATATACTCGACGATGAGATGGACGGCAGCAGGACTGAATTCCCAACCCGTCTCGGATTTGCGGGAATAGCCAAGCACCTTTTGTTTTTTACCCTCAAACTTGAGATTCAGCCCCAAGTTGACGCGGAGATCACCGACCGTCCGGACAAAGAAGGACGAAGTTATCTTGCTCAGAGTCAGGGGGTGGAGATCTAGCTGCTTAGCCACCATGTAAGATGGCAGGTACTGATTACCCTTCTGAGCATTGTGAATAATCCTCTTGGCGAATTCAGGCTCACGTCCATTCTCGAGAGTTGAGAGCCAGACTTGAAGCTTGCCGGCGTTGTAACCAAAAACCTCCAGCGGCCTACCGTAGTTGAACTCGCCCAGGAAGAATCCGATCGACTTGAGCGGAAACTCTTCCTCGAGAGGAAGTGCGGCCTTCTCGATGAAGCGCTCATCCTCATTGACCACCTCATCCACAATGATTTGAGCGGCATAGTCGGTTTCCATGCCGGGAATGTCGCCATATTCCTTGATGGTCGCACCCTCATCGGTCTTGAGCAGACCCTTCAGCATCTGAACATGTACCAGCGATTCAACAGGACCGATCAGGATACCCAGGCGCTTGCTGTAAAAGTTTTCGATCCTGTCTGATTTCCGGCTCCAGTCCTCGATTTCGCGGTTGGAGTGCGGCACCGAAATTACTTGCCCGCTTCCATCCTCGGCCAATGTGTAGTCGAACAGTTCGTCAGACACACGCACGATCTTGGCCTCCTGAAGGAATGGATAGCCAACAAAGCAGCGTTGGCCGAGCTTGACCTTGGCCGCCTCTACGTTGGTGCGCATGTCCGTTCCCAGCAGGTTGACGACCATGCTCTCATTGCGACTGTCCTGCTGGAAAACATTGACTCCGTGAAAGCCGAGGCTGGCCGTGTACGGGAGCGTGGCGAGAGATGGGAACCCTGCCAGGGCTTCCTCGTTGAGCAGAGCACCATCAGTAAGACCAGCGCGGTATTCCAGTCCTTCCACGGGGGGGAGGTCAAAGATGTTCTCGACGCAGTGGCAATTAGGAATATCCGGGAACACATCCACCAATGATGAAGGATAAGTAAAGTCAACGTCGGGCGAGTAAGTAAACTTGAGTGCAACGCCGAAATCGTTTCGGGCCTTCTCGTCATCGGAGAGAAGTTCGTTCTTGGGCGCCATGGCAGCGAGCAAGCGCTTCTCGTCGATGAATGGGATTTTGACAACCGCTTCCCAATCCATCTTCTTGCCATTCATGTCTAGCTCGAAGTCGCGAGGGTAGAAATCAATGATGGGGGACTCGGGGTTTGTCATGAGATCCCAGTACACGGTGGGCACAATCTTCTTGCTACGATCGGGCAAGACACCCATGAGCTGTTCGTTGGGCCGGAAAGGCTGACCCAGGTTGAAGTTGAGATCTGCATTCAGACCTTTCATGACGTCCGAAACCATGGGAGAATAGTGGTATTGGTAGAACCACGGCCACGAAGCGATGCCGCGGTAGTAGTAGTAGAGAACCCACTGAAGACCCTGGACGTAGTTTTCGGTGAGCTTACGGAGCTCATCGGTTTCATTCCCGGCCCATTCGGGAAACTTGTCTTGGTAGTACTTGTTCTTCCACTCTTGGAACTTCTCTTTGTACTTTTCTTCCATGGCGGCCTGGGCATCGGCGGCGGTGAGGTCTAGGGCCTGCGCGTTGTCGTATTTCTTGACAATGCGAAGAGATGCCGACTGCGCCTCTTCGTCATCCTCGTCCTCGTCGTCTCTAGTAGGAAAGGTCAAAATGAGATGGCGATGGCCGTCGTCGTCTTCCTTGGTAGCCCACTCCAGGTGAGCAGCATCAGCAAGATCTTGAACAAACTTGCGGTCGGCGGCCTTCAGTTCGGTGCCAAGGTCGAGGGTCTGAGAGGCGCGGTTGGTGAGAAACTTTCGAATCTTTGACTTCCAGAGCGCCTTTTGTTCCGAGGTAACGATGAGCTTGCCCTTTGCTTTCGCCTTTGCTGCCTCGACAGCATCTCTCTCCAACATTTTCTTGCCTCGCAGCCAGCTGGCATCTTCGTTCTCGTGTTCGAAGAATCGATATTCCTCCCTCGCAAGTTCCTCCAGGAGAACTCCGAGCCGCTTAAGGTTGACCCGGCCATTCTCGTTGATGTACCCATCGCACTTTGGGAGGACGCCCTTGTATATCCTAAACATGGTGGCCAGCGCACCTTCGTTGATGTGAAACCTGGGGAGGTTGGGAAGGAAATCATTGCCGACAAAGAAGGCCATGAGGATGAAATCGTCGATGACTTTTTCCATGTCAAATGGAAAAGACATGGCGCCCGGCTGCTTGAGCTCCTGAAATTCTAGTTCCAGGTACTCGCGGACGATACACAGGTGCATCAGATAGAAATTCTGATGCTCTAGATCCCTCGTCTGGTGCCTGTGGGCATTACGCCCAAACGTTACCTCCTCGCGGAGCAGGCAGAAATGAGGATCATGGCTCAGGAGGCCCAGCATGATCAGATCGGCATCGAGTCCGTAAAGGCAGTGACGGACATTGGGGTTATAGTCGGGCTGGGCGCGCGCGTTGCGGATATACTCCATGATCTTGTGCTCGCCCTCGCCAGGCACTTCGTGACCGGAAAGCACAATATCGGGTTGTTGCCAGTCCTTGTCCTCAGATATCTTCTTGTTGACAAAGTACTTGAGCTGCTGGGTAAGCTTGGCCATAAATTCAGTTCCTGACCAGCACGGCATGCTAGTTAGTGGCTGCATACGAGCATCGAAGAGGGTTTGGACTCATACCTGGCGTGATGCAATTGCTGTCAAAAGGTTCCTCCTTGGGCAGCTCCTTGCCTTCGCGAATAGCCTTTTCTCGCGCTCTCTCAGCATCGAGGGCAGTTCGGAAGCGACGAGCGCGCTGTTGGTTCATTTTGGCGCGGGGTGCGACACCATCGATAGCCATGAAGAAGAGCTTTTTTGGCTTGATCTTTCCGAATAGATGCTCAATGTAGTTGAAGATTGCTATAAACATCTCCTCCTCGGTCAAGCGGAAAGACACATCGTCCGAGTCCTTGTGGGTGCAGTTGTGGATAATTCCATTCATGTCTAGGTAAAGGCAGTCAAATTCGGGAATGCGATTCTCGGCGATGAGCTGCGAGATGGCCGGATATCGCTCCGAGAGCCATCGGAAGAACTTTGGGACACTGCGCAACGAAGGTCAGTACGGGCCGCATCCCTCAGCATCTCGATATCTCGAGTCTCGAGACAGACAGCTGGGGGGTGGTGGTGGGGAGGAGGTGGGCAAGCTCACCCCATGTTAGGAATGAACGCTTGCTCGAAGCGTTTGGCTGATGTGTGTGATGGGCGTGGTGAGGTATCCGAAGGTGGGTGCGTGTCTATGCCGGCACTGAATAAAAACGGCCGGACTTTGGGAAGTGTGTTGTTGCGACCTTGAAAATAAATGGGCAACCTAACTGACGACGGTTGAGGACGGATGGATGACTGGCCAGGTAATCGCAGAAGACGATTGGTGACAGACACGAGAAGAAGCAGCTGGCAAAAGGAAACAAAAGCGCAGTTATGGTGGGTCCTGTTGGTCGTACGACAACCAAGGAAAAAAATATAAAAAGAAAAGAAAAGAAGAAATATTTAGAAAATCCTCGTCACAAAAATGGTGTTGAAAATGGACAAAATTCCATTTGTAGATGCCAACCTGCCGATAAGGTTCTGTACATAGGTATGTTTGCAACCCGGATGTTGCCTCTCGCTCGACCTCGGGCTCAGCTCCCGCAACACCTTAAACTGAGTGGTTGCAGTGGGACTTTGAAGGCCACCACCACTGTGACTGGAGGCTGCCCCTCGCCCCGCCGACGACTCAACCGCCACAGCTTAAACCCCCTCACCCCCGACCAGGGCCTCTCCCCCAAATCTTGCCAAGGCCAGACCGTATTGAGGCTAAGCCTTTCCGAGCTTAGTGTCGCAAACTGTCTTTGGATTTCACTCCCCAGGTAGAAATCAATTAAGGGTCGCGTCGCGTCGTGGCTGTTGCTCAACCCAGCGACGGGGGGAAGGTTTGTCGCAACTTTCAAATCGCGAACCTTGGAAAAAAAAAAGAGGCGTCCACTGCCAAACTCTCTTTTGCACCCACTATTTAAAGTCGCCCAACAGTCACAATCTCTGCATCTGCAGACACCAATTCTACATCAAAACCAAATCAGTATCCATCCGCATTTCACAATGGCACCGCCTGCCGACGTCGTCGACGACGTTGATGGTGCGCTCCCCCGGGTCCCAGCCCTTCAAGATTTCCTAGCGAGACTCGGGCGATTACTAACAATCATCTTGCGGCAGTCAATATGGATGACCAGGACGACGCCGACCAGGAGCAAAAGCTCATCAACGAGGGTATGGCCGCTGAACAATACTCGCCGGGGCTTCCTGCGGCTTCACGCTAACGCATCGCGCACGCAGAGTACAAGACGTGGAAGAAGAACAGCCCCTTCCTTTACGATATGATTCTGAGTACCGCTCTAGAGTGGCCAACCTTGACGACGCAGTGGTTCCCAGACGTTAAAGACGTCAAGGGGAAGAACCACCGAACTCACAGATTGCTCATCGGTACTCACACTGCCGAAGACAGGCCCAACTACCTCCAGATCGCAGAGGTCGAGATCCCCAAGTCGGTCGAGCCTAACCCGCACAACTACGACGAGGATCGCGGCGAGATCGGTGGCTACGGGAGCAAAGGCTCGGCCGACGAGCCGCTTGTCATCAAGTTCAACATCGTGCAGAAGATCGACCACCCCGGCGAGGTCAACAAGGCCCGCTACCAGCCCCAGAACCCGGACATTATCGCCACGCTCGCCAACGACGGCAAGGTCCTGATATTCGACCGCACAAAGCACAGCATGA
Organism: Cladorrhinum samala; assembly: GCA_033576145.1. Taxonomy (NCBI): domain Eukaryota; kingdom Fungi; phylum Ascomycota; class Sordariomycetes; order Sordariales; family Podosporaceae; genus Cladorrhinum; species Cladorrhinum samala. The sequence goes on along the minus strand of MU864928.1, from coordinate 195,980 downwards.
CGCCTACCGGCACTCCCAATCCCCAGATCGAGTTGATCGGCCACACGCTCGAGGGCTTTGGTCTCGACTGGAACCCTCACGAGCAGGGCTGCCTCGCCTCCGGGAGCGAGGACAACACGGTCATCCTCTGGGATCTGAAGGCTGTGCAGGGCAGCAGCAAGACGCTCAAGCCCATGCGCAAGTATACCCACCACACCGCCGTCGTCAATGATGTGCAGTACCATCCGATTGTCAAGCCGTGGATTGGTACCGTGTCAGACGACACGACGCTTCAGATTATTGATGTGCGTAACCCAGATACCACGCGTAGCGCCGTCTCGGCCCGTGACGGCCACAGCGATGCCATCAATGCGCTTGCCTTCAACCCCCGGTCCGAGTTTGTCATCGCGACGGCATCGGCCGACAAGACCATCGGCATCTGGGACATCCGAAACCTCAGGCAAAAGATCCACACGCTCGAGGGCCACAACGATGCCGTCACGTCGCTGTCGTGGCATCCCGATGAGACTAGCATTCTGGGAAGCGCTAGCTACGACAGACGCGTCATCTTCTGGGACATCAGCCTCGTCGGGGAGGAGCAGACGCCCGAGGATCAGGAGGACGGGCCGCCAGAGCTGCTGTTCATGCACGGCGGCCACACCAACCATCTGGCCGACTTTAGCTGGAACCGCAACGACCCCTGGGTTGTGTGCAGCGCGGCCGAGGACAATTTGCTCCAGATCTGGAAAGTCGCTGATTCTATTGTAAACCCCGACGACCACAACATGAAGATGGACGAAATGGAAGCTCATCGTGATTAGGGCCACGCGGGCAGCCGAGGCGGGAAATTGAAGCGAAAGGAACTAGTTGCATTGGACTTGGCGGGCAAGGTGGACAGGATGGAGGTTGAGGATTTGACAGATACCCGAAGCCGTGTGGTGGAGACGCTGCCGGAACCGCCGGTGGAAGACCAACAACCCAAGAAGGATTTGGCCGAGTCTAGGAAGGTTTCTCTGCGGGAGCCATCCCAAGATGTCGTGGATTCCACGGAGCTTGGCCAGGATTTGGAGCTTATCGGCACGAGCCGGTCGAGAAGCTCAACGTCGGACACGTCAAGCGAAGACAGCGTTGGGGCTTCTAGAAGGGTTTCATTGTATGATGAAATCCAGAACATTGTCAAGACGGCCGCAGTCGACCAAGATTCGGGGCCTTCGAGATTGACTCGGTCGCAAAAGGGCCATTCGAGGACGCCTTCCAAAGTCACGACGGAGAGCCCAGCAAGATCGCAGTTGGACCAGCAGCCGCCGGAACACAGCCGCACCACGTCGTCTGACAAGATTCCTTTGTATGATGAGTTTCGGAGCATCATGGAGTCGGCCGCGGTTGACCAAACTTCAGAGCAAGCAAGGGCGACTCGGTCTAGGAGGAGATTTGCTCAGTAGCCATCCCGTTTTGTATGTAAATGTACCTTTAGCTTTATTTTCCAGCCTTGTGCTGCCCACCACTTTTTAATTGATGGCTTCGCGTGGGATGCCTATTGCATTTTTGGTCCCCGCTCCACAAGGTGATACAAATCGCGTTCGAGTTTGACATGTCCACTTGACAACAGCTCCCAGTTTTGCCAAATTTTAAGTTCATAAACCTACCTCCTAGAAAGATACTGTAAGTTTTACATTCCCCCGCAAGCTGATGTTTTTAAATTCTCCCTTTAGCTGACACGAGTAGTTGAGAGTGAAGCACGAGACGGGATGGAAACACCACTCCATTTCTGACGAGTAAGTTTGGCCCCGTGGTCTGGTTTTCCCCCGCGAATTGATCGACAGAAACGAGACAATTCCGAGTTGCAAGTATTATACTTGTTGGGATTGTGCAAAATTTGGTTTGGTATATGTGGCTGTCCTTTACCATTGTTCTCTTCGAATGGATTGCGGCTACCATTGTTCTCAGTAAACAATAGCCCCCGTGAATAGGGGTTGTCGGGAGCACGGCACTCCAACCCGAGAAACCTGCGATCTCTTCATCCCCGTGCAAGTGAACAGAGGGTAGTTGCTAATAAATCAAGTACATACCTTCCGTTCATCGGGATCTTGTTTACCTGTTCATATTTTTTATTTTTATTTTTTTCCTTTTCTTTTATGGTCCGCTTTTTCTCGCATTTCCCTACTCCTCGCGGCTTTGCCCTACTTTTCGCAGTTTCTCGCACCACACCAACCAACACACATTCACAACAGCTCATACCAGGCACAACCCAAATCTCACGCTACTTTTCCAATTGTGTTCAAACCATACTTCACCAGAAACAATACATCCGAACCACTACATCATGGACACAGCAGAAGACCATGACACGGGACAAGTGCCCGTGAACGAGGGACATCGCCGGTTTCTTGCTGCCAGAGCTGCCCGCGAGAGTGCGACGACCGAGCAGATCGAGGCCCAAGGGATTCAACCAGATGTCAACCAAATGGTAAATCACATGAACAGCTGGCAGTCTAGTCCTCGTGTCTCCAAGAAAGTCAGGGCCAGCAAGGCAGAGTCAACCGCTCGACGAATCTACAAGCCTGCCGTTGATGCAACAACGCCTGACGACCCCTTCCACAGCGAGGATGAGCTTCTCGACGAGGACCCAGAGGGATTCGCCCAACAATGGGAGGGGATGCTGGCCGAGGAGGGCCTTCAGGACCTCAACCCTTTCCTCCTCTCTCAGTTTCGTCAGATAGCTCGCCAGCGCCTCCGCTCGCTCAAGAAGGCCACGGCCAGGTGGGACGCCGCCAACGAGGCTCCCCAGCCGAAGCCGGCCATTGATCTGATCGCTTCTCTGTGCAGCTGCCCCGAGCTGATCAATCACGTATGCAACTTCCTGAGGCCCGTCGACATCGTCACACTGTACAGCGTTGCCAAGGATTTCCACAACGCGCTGAACGAGTACATGCAAAGCACAGTCATGGGCTGGGCCAGAGAGATGGCTCCCAGAGCGGCCCGTATCTACTCGAGCCCGGTATATCACCGCTGGTTCATCTGCGATCCAGCCGGCCGTCGACTCACAAGAGACGATGTGGACATGGCCCAACTGAAGCCCGGCCAGGCGGACGACCGACAAATCCAGCACATCAATTCCAGAGTCGGGGCTGCCCGCTATGTCCCGGGCCTCACATGGCTGCAGACGGTGGTCAATCGTGAGATTCGTGTCCGCGACATCATCGCCACGCTCGCGCGCCACGGTCACCGACTCCCCAAGGGAGCCGACGTTGCTCTTCAGAAGCTCTGGGTGGTCATGGATGCCTCGGCCAGCATCATCCGCATGACGCTCCTGGCGAGCGAGGAGTTCTTTACCGACGACGAGCTCTACATCTGCCAGATGTTCTTCATAAAGCTTTGCCTGCTGTTCAACGACCCCGTCTTTGGTCCCCAATCGAGCACCCTCGCGAAGCTCATGCTCGGTCAAAAGGGGCTTTCCCCGCTCTGGGCCCTTCTCCGCCGCAAAAAGTATACGACTTCGCTCGAGATCCGCCAGCTCAAGCTCCGTTACGATGTTCCCCCAGATCCGGAACAGGTCATCGATGGGACGCCAGTCCTCGGTGTCGAGATTGACGAGATGGGCATCGGGCACTTTGAGGGTTGGGAGCATGGCAACTTCCACCACCTTTTGAGGCCAGACGAGCTTATTTCCCAAGAGGCTCTGCGCCGTGGCCTCCGCTTGGACAAAGCCTTCCTCATGATGCAGATCTACGGTCACGTCGACACGACAACGGGCAATCCGATGGTCCCAACCGTCGACGAGATGTACATGAGCGACGACGACCAAGACCCGATGCAGAGCAGCTGGACCACTCTCCATCGCGAGCTGGCCAACGGCGGCTGCGGCAACGTTCCATTCGAGCCCAAGATGTGGAAGCCAAAGCATGCCCGCAAAGCCGACTGGAAAAATCTCCCCGACGAGGTCAAGAAGGAGATCATCGAGGATGACAAGATTGAGATGAGGCAGGTCGAAAACGTGAAAAAGGCCCAGGCCCAGTTCCAGCTTGATGTCGATCATCTCAAGCGGCTCGCTGCCGAATCCGGAATGAAAGAGAACGCTCAGGACTTTGATATCACCCAGCCGAATCCTGATGAGGACTGGGAGGATGAATTGGAGACGCTGCAGGCTGCCACCCGCAGATTTCGTGTGCCGCGTTGGACGCCACCCAACAATCCGTCCTCCTCCCTGCGTGATCTACCTCCCACTCTTGGGCGTTACTCTGCCCGTGTTGCATCGCCTACTCTCGGTGATACTCTTCCCGGTGGAGAGGCCTCTGCGGGCTCCTCGGTGGACGACGATCTGCCCTCTCCGGGTGTTATCCCTCCCACCCTTGGGGGGTATTCTGTTGCATTGCCCCCTCTTGAAGATCGTAACACTCCTGGGGCCTTGGCGGGCAATAGCCTGTCTTCAGATGATGCTGACGCGGAGGACTCGGACGACGCTGGCGCTGATTCTGACATGGACACTGATTATGGGAATTCGAATCAAATCTATGCTACTCCTTGGGCATCACGCAACCCATCTGCCGAGCAGCAGCCCTTGGAAGATGTCGGTGCTGAACACGCAGGGTATTCGGTGGGGAGTTTTCAACCTTCTGGCGACCATGAGATGGCCAACAGCGACGACACTGGGAGTCCTATATCCTTCGACAGCGGCGCCGGAAGCTCACATCATTCGGGGGATAGTGACCGCCCAGACGGCCCCGACCCTGGCAGTAGTGCTGTGCGGAGGGATAATCCCCATACTAATCATCAGTTCTCATACGACGGCGGTGTGTCCAGCATGGACGAGGATTCGGACCACTCTTTCGGCAATATCCGTCCGTCACGCAACGATCCCCGAAGCCATTACCCCTCAGATGCCCCTGGTGGCGGACAAGATAATCTTGGTGATGATATCGAGCATTGGAACAACTCTGACGCCACTCCCCGTCCATCAGACAATGTCAAAGACAGCTATAACAATAACAAAACCCTATCCAACTCGACAGACAGCGCCCACTCACACAACAACGATTGCACAAGCTCACATCACTCAGACGGTTCTGGAAGCGACCGCCCGAAGCACCCGAGTCCCGATCACTCGACAAACAACTCCCCCTTGAACGAAAACACCAACAGCTCGCAGCCCTCGGTCGAGACGATACCCCCCTTCGATTCCGATAATCTCGAAACCGAAGCCATCCCCAGCAGGCTGGTCCGCAGGATCATCCGGCACAACTCGAGCGAATACAGGCGCAACGATCCCGACCAGTTCCTCCCGCTGGCGCACGGGTACAACCTCAGCGAGGTTCTCTCCGAGTGGTCCGGGTCGGATTCCGACTCGTCCGACATGGACACCTCTCCCAGACGCCCGAGGATCATCTTGTCTCAGCTCCCGCGGACTCCTGCACCGGATACACCTCCCCCCTTGACGCCTTCCTGGTCTTCCTTCTCCTCCTCCTCTTCGTCGTCGCCCTCTTATTCTTTTTCTACTGCTGCTGCTGTTAATGATGATGAAAACGACGACGATAATGACGAACCGTTTTCTTCGCCGTATAAGCCTCTGAGCGGCGGAACACACCCCGCGAGGGGCAGTATTTCTTCTCTCCATAATGATGATGCAGATGACGATGATGCAGATGACGAGGACGAAGATAGCGACGACGACTCTGACGGCGACCAGCAGGAAGACGATGAATACGGGTACGGCGACCAAGGTCAATCTGACTCCGACTCCGACGACGACGAGGATGAAGATGACAGCCAAGGTGAGGAAGAGGACGAAGACGTCACCGACCCCGATGATGATAATGATGATGATGGTGACGAGCTCGAGTCCGAATTCGATCTCAACGAGGGCCTGGGCTCGGGCGACTCGAACGGCTCGGATTCCCAGTACTGGGTTCCCCCGAATTCTCGGGGCATCCCTTCACCGCCGGGCTACGAGATGCCCGGACTTCCTTCGCTCTCCTTTTTGGAGACCCCCCTTCCTCCTACCCTCCAAGAGCTTGAGGAAGCCGAGCAGGAGGCTCTGAAGGCCCAGGCGGACGAGGTTTACTCATCCTGCGAGGAAGCCGGAGATGCGTACGGTTCGGACATCGACTGGCATGATTTTGTCGAGCACCCAGGGAGGTACGAGCTCGAGCTGGTTTCGCTTGGCAGCGAAGAGGGGGAAGCCACGTCAGAGAATGGGGACGGCAACGGCAACGGCAACGGCAACGGCAATGACGATGATAATGATTATGGTGACGACGAGGACGGTACTAATAGTGATGCGATGACGGCCAACGCAGAAGATCTTGGTCTAATAGCCCCAGGGGAAGGGTGGCCACATGCGAACCATCATGATGATTATGAGGAGGACGAGGAAGAAGAGAATGAGTATGAAAACGAGACTAGGGAGGAGAGAGAGTTGAGGGCGTGGTTTAAGCCCTGGTGAGTTGGTAAATAAGGAGAGAAGGAAAAAAAAAAAAATAACCTTGAGTAGAGTTGAGGTGTATGAAGGATTTAAAATACTTGTATAAACTTGTTGATTTGAAGTGGGAAAAAATCCAATCAACTTGGGGAGGGTACATTTTCACAGGCGTACAAGAAAGACGGAAAACAAACTGGTCGATCTAGATATACCCAAGCAGTAAAACTTGTTTAGATAATGTTTCACTTCTATATAATAATAACAGTGCCTTTGTTTTTCCTTTTTTTTTTTTTTTTTTTTTTTTTTTTTTTTTTTTTTTTTCGTTACCTGTTACAAATGCCAGAATCGTTATCATATTGAATCAAACCTAACCCCCAGTGCCACCAAAAAAAATTTTTTCAAAAGAACAAAATCTACCACTTGCCATATCCAACTTGGAACTCAGCTCAAGATACCTTATCCAAGTGACCTTTTTTTTTTTCTCTTATTACACCTCCACCCTGGTTCACTTTGGGTCAAAATTTCCCGCTCACTCTTGCATCAGAAAGGCCTTGATTGTAGAACCAAACTCAAAAGATACATTCTTCTCAATTCTTCGAAAGCTCTCAACGGCCTACCTAACCCAACTAATCTCCTGAAAATTTCAATCAAATCCCAAACCTGACGACCTGCCAACCCCCCGGCCCCTTCCCCCCAAACTAGCGTCTGTGGATATAGTCATGAACGCCCCAATCCCCTACCCATTTCCCCTCATTCCTTGAAACCCAAGCAATGAATCAGCCATTAAACCATAATGACAATTTTGCGAACACCCCCCCCCCCCAAGTTGTTTCCTTGTCCATTTCTGTTTTCGAATCCCCGTCCACCCATCCGTCCTTGGTCGAGCATTGATCAGGCTTGTCCTGCCACGTTTTTTCTTAGAATGGGATATCCCAGGTGAACAGATCCCAACCCCTATGATCCATACCAGGACTCCCAAGTCCTATCCACGGCCCAATTCCACATGTTCAAAACCGTCCATCCTGTTTCTGATTTTTGCGTAATATCATCAAGCCAACTACTGTCTATAAACAAAGCCAATAAGATAATAAAAGCACTTTTCAACAACAAAAAGAGCAGAATCGTCCTGGTCCTGGCAAGTAACAGCCTTGGCCTAGCTTGTCGATATCCATCAGCCACCCATCGAGTAACAGCGGGTCGCAAATATCACGGCGAGTGCACAAACCAACAATATTACATGGCATGCTTGCATAGTGCGAGGTGGGCATGTAGTAAGACAAAACAAAGACGAGCAAAAATTCATGCAAACGCACACATGGTGAAAACCGAACCATCGCCACAACCAACAACAGTAACATCAACATGATCAAGCCTGTTTGATTGTAAACCATGCGAGTCTGGTATGTGCGTGTATGATGGTTGTATGTGTGCGTTGAAAAAAAAAAAAAAAAGAAAAAAAAAAAAAAAAAAACCGGTGTTGTTTGTGTCGATGCCAAAAATCAATGAGGTTCAAATTAAACGGCAATTCGAAAGGAGAAAGACAAGAAAAGAAAAGCACAAAAACAATTACCCCCCTCACCAGCCTAGACACCAAACCCCTACCCCCTTTGATGTACCACTCTTCCCAAATTTTCCCCCATTCCCCCGCCGTTTCCCAACAAAGTTTTTGGACTCCTAACCCAGATTTTGCTCAAAGACTGAATCAAAAGTCTGACTTGCGGAGATGTTCGCTGAAAAAAAAAAAAAAAAAGTTGGGTGTAAAAACCACCAAACATAGGACAACAAGAGGGAAAAAAAAAAAAAAAAAAAAGAGAGAGAGAGAAAAACAGATACAGCGCTGAATACACAAAACGAGATAGGACTGTGAGGTCCAAACGAGCAAGTGAACCTTTACACCAGTCCTTCCTTTCCACTCCTCGCTATGCGCCCCCGCCGTCCGCCCATCCGAGTCCCATCCTATGCCCATCTCAGGAAAACAACCGTGCCACCAAGGGATATAGACAATTCAGTCCCTTGGCTGTTTCAAAACTCCTTTGCCGAATGTGAAAAGGTTCGATATATGTTGTATTTGTCGGTTTCGAGAAAACACCGCCCCCTGTATAGCAACCTTTGAAGAATGGCATTGTTCTTTTGTCTTTCCAGCCCTTTTGAAACTTTTTTTACCCACCACCGCCGTTCCCCCTTGACCCCGCAAAACCCAGTGATATTGACCTGCCGCAGTAAATCTCCCAAAAGCCCAGCCCGCACCATGAAGAAACACATACAATGTTGAATGCACTTGAAAATTGCTGCACCAAGGCCCTCAAACCACCTCACTAAGACGGAGGGGATTTGCTAGGGGGAGCCGCACCACCGTTCTGGCGGGCGTCCTGGTTGCTGATCGAAAGATTGCTGATATTATTCGAAAGGAAAGAGAAAGGATCATTCTCATTTTGGCCGTAGAAATTGCTACCAGGGCCAGCAGATGCGGGACCGTTCCCAGCAGCCTGGAAGGCCGCCTCGGCGGCGCGGCTATCGAAAGCGCCACCAGCCGAATGTGAACCAGGCGCCGGGCCAAAGTGGGTGTTCAGTGGGGGATATGGGGCCGCGCCGCCACCGAGCCCAGCAGGGAGAGCATAGGTGCTCGGGGGGCCACCAAAGTGCTGACCGCCATATCCGCCGACCGAGTTGAAACCACCGGATCCAGAAAATCCACCAGGTCCAGGGTTGCCCATAGATGCTTGATTCATGCCGTATGACGAGGGCGTGTCCATGGGAGAAGGATATCCTGCGTCAGCAACCACGGCGGCACCCGCGCGGCTGGCGCCGCATCGAAGGCAGCACACGTTCTTGGCAAAATTATGGTAACCGCAAACTTCATTACCGCACTTCCAGTCACCGGCGCGGAAAGGAACGACTCCGGAGCCGCCCATTCGCCCACCGTGACCGCCGCCGCCGTGACCATGATGCCCACCCATGTTGTGGCCATGTCCCATCATAGGCGGAGGGCCATAGCCGTAACCGTAGCCCATCTCGCCGGTAGGGCCGGCACTGACTGCGGGGAAGGAGCACCGGAAGCACGCCGTGCGTCGCTGGAAGTTGCTGAATCCGCAAGAGGGACAAGTCCAATCTCCAGGGCGCGGCCTGTTCTTGCTTGGGGGGAAAGGCATGAGAATGTCGGCGGCTCTGTCCAGGACTCTGCTGCTTGACGGGGAGACCTCGATCGCCTTCTCGTTGAGAGCACGTCCGTTCATGCACAAGCTTTCAGCGGCCTCTTCGTGGGAACTGAAAACGGCAAAGCCAGAACCGGTCGGTTTATGCTGCTCCGGGGTACGCAGGGTCCAAAATGCAATGGGTCGACCGCCAAACTGCGTGAACCAACTCTCGAGTTCAGATTGCGTGGTGTCGTGAGGAAGGCCAGACATGTGCAACACTTTACTGCGTTCTGACAAGAATGCTCTGACGTCCGCACGGGCGTCCATGGGGCGAGTCAGAACATCAGGGTGCTCGTGGGGCGGCTGAGACTTGCGGATGAGACCACGCAGCACACGGGAGAGCGTCAATGCCTCCTCGATAGCACGACGAGGCGAGGCAGGAGCGAGAGCCTGCAGGTGGAAGGGAAGGTTATGCTTGATAGGGGCGCTCGACTGAACGGGCTCCACCTCCAATGCCGCACAAATATTGGCGAGCGACGAAGGGCCAAAGGGAAGGGATTCGGGATGGTGTGTTTGCCACTTCGAGTACTCGGTACGGAGTTCGAAGGTGCGCGAGTGTTGGAGATAGGGGGGGAGAACGACCGACTTGTCGCGAGCCTCGCGAGCCAACTGCACACGGAGATCCCAGGCTTCCAGCGTGACAAAAACAAAGTCTAGATTGTTAGAGATCAAGTGCTCCGAGGCGAAGGCATCGAACCGATTGATAGCATCCCTGAATGTGCCAGCATTTCTCACGTGTTCCCAGGTCAAGGTCGTCAAGCTCGCTAGTAAAAGAAGAAATATCTGTCAGAATCGCAAAACGGGCGGGGGGGGGGGGGGAACCGGTGGTAGTTACTCACTGCATAGAGGAGTTATCGGTGTGTTGACGGGCTTCACAAGCACGTTCTCGCGGTGCAGCTGTTGCAGGTCAGAGTGGTTAGACACCATCCATGGGATAAAGGTTATGGGATTTGACTCAGCCCACCTCTTCCAAGCTGTTTGCGTCCATCAAAATCCAGCCCAGCTCGATGACCTCGGCGGAATCGCGCGTAACATAAACGCCATGCTCGTCACACGTTGTGGCTACATGTATCACCACATACCGATCGACTTTGAAGGGCGCGTTTGACTGCGTCGCCATTTTGGCGGACGAAGTAACTGGACGCTCGTCGTCTAGAGGTGAAGAAAGGATAATCTAAAAATTCAAAGTAACACGGGGAGCTCCTAGATAAATTGCATCTCTATCAGCATGGACTTAATAAAGTTGGCAAGCTCGACAGGCCAAAAGAGTCCACTGAGAGCTTCCAGCCATGCCAAACAAGCGGTGACGACGTCGGTTCGGCGCTGGATGGATCCAGGCCGACGTTGGCCGTCAGCGACAGATAGCCGGGCTATGACTGTCCCCAGGGAGAGCTTAAGATGCTGATACATCGACAGAACGAAGTAGCAAGCCGCCGCCCGAAGCAGGCTGCGCCGGCAGCAGGGCTGCATCTCTGGGGTTTGAATGGTTCGGGGTTCTTTTCCGTACCTTATGCGGGAGCACCTCGGGGGTGGTGGAGAAGATGTCAAAAAGTCTGCGAGTCTGCGAGTATGCTGGGACCGGAAACCGGGGATTCAACCAAACTCTATCGGGTGGATGGCGTCGATGCACGGTCTCTCCGGTATGTTTGGTCGTTGATCGAGTCTCGCAGCCGCGCTCTCGAGACCTGAGAGTGAGGTGGAGAATAAGTAGGTGGGAAAGAAGGGAAAGGAGATGGACCGGAGACGACAGGCGAGGAAAAAAAGATGGTAGGCACGAACCGGGTCACTTGGTGCGATTGGTCGGCACTGGGAGGGCGGGCCTGGTCAGCCCAGCTGTTTCTCACGAGTTGGCCTGGAGCCCCCTGAAGGAGAGCCAGAATTGGAGAACCTTGGCCCCATTTTGGAAACCCGGATGGGAAAGCTTGGACTTCCAATGTAAATTGGAGAACGCCGTCTGAGCCCAAAGCCATGTTTTATTCTTTTTTGACATGGAAGCCTGCAGGTGCATCGGATGTCAGGACGACGGGGATATACAGATCACAAATTTGAGTACGAGCCAGCCTTTTTTTTTTTTTTTTTTTTTTTTAAACGCCTTGCTTGAATTTCAAGTTGGATAAAGAGTGAAAATATCAAGCGGATGAATTTTAATGCAGCAGCGCATCTTTTCCTGCTGCAGGCCCTAAATATCAAGTTATTCAATCTCTCCTACCAAAGACAACCCTTGTTGCCAGCTGCTTCGCTTTCTGGATTCATGGGTGCTCCCGAGTCCACATGGCTGTCGCGGCACCTTGGAGAGACTCCACTCCCAAGAAGAAAAGACGAAAAGGCGTGCTCACCCTGTGTTTGAGGCTGGTACGAAGCTGCGACCCTCTCTTGCACCAGGACTCTTACTTCCCGCCAGTGCGATAGTGTGTCGCCCGCGGGTTGTCCGAAGCCACATTCCGGGGAACAGAATGTAAAGTAACTTGCTCCTTATTACTCGTATCTGTCCCGAGATGGACGTTTGTGTGTGTCGCGATCATGTCATCTAGGTGCGCCTGAGTGGTTAGGGTTGAGAAATGGAGAAGCTCCTTATCCGGACCAAGAAACACCCCCCCCCCCAAAAAAAAATCCAAACCAAAAAAAAACTAAAAACTTAAGAGCTCCCCAAGCTCCGAGCTGGAGCTTCAGAATGACAACCAATCAAAAGCGACCTCCGCTTTGTGCAGGAGCTCCCTACGTCATCTCATTCGTCAGGAGCTACTACATCTTTTTTTCTCTCCAGGAGCATCCCCATCACAAGCAAATGAATGCGAGTCTGATAAGAGCAAAATTGGGTTCGGATTGCGAGTGCATTCCACCTCGTTCCTTTCACGATGTGGGAATCAAAGTAGTCAAGCACAATGCTGTATCAGAAAGCGCTGGACCTGAGGTCTCCGTCAACCTCTCGTCGTTTATAAACGACAATCGGATCCTCATCTGAACCCATCTTGTTTGCTCATCACCACTCACCTAAGTCCAGTCTACGATTATTCCTGAAGTAATTGGTATACAACATCTAGCATCGATTGACAGAGATAAACCAGCCCTCCGTAGGCTCACCAGGAATCCAACCCTTCAAAATGCCCAGTCTGGACAACCCTTTCCTGTGCTTGGTGGTGCTTACGAGCCTCATTTGTGAGTCCAAGGTCCCAAGCTCTAACGAGGCGTCCTTAAATTTTGATATTTTGTTGGGCCTTTGACTATAACTAGGCGCAGGTCCACCGTTAGCCACAGCAATACTATGCGGTTGCACTCCTGATATACTCCTCAATTTCGTCTTTTGCTTCTTCGGCTGGCTTCCCGCCGTTTGTCACGTCTTGTATCTTACATTCATCGCATATGACCGCAGGACCAAAGTCAAAAAAGGGCTCCTTCCGCTCGAGGATGCGCCGATGGTGTTCAGCCAAAGAATTCAGAATGCGGGGAAGAAGAAGATGATGATGAAGCAACAGTCAGTGGCGCAGACAGACACAGTTGTCGCCGCGGATGTTGACCCTGCTGGTGAACGTTTGGAACCCGTTATTTCACAGCAAGCCGAGGCCGTTGAAGCCCGGAGCCAGTAAAAGAAAGGCGTAACTGCATGAGGCCGACGAGAGTTTGGTGTTGATGGGGGAAGGACCCCCCCAAAAAAAAAATCTCTTGCTACCTCGGACATCAGGTTGGGTAATTAACATGTCACAAAAAGCAAGCCGGTGCCCTTTGACGGATGTTGCAAGGTGATTGGACAGGCGATCAAAGTACTCTTCCAGGTATCACGTATCAAGTACATATTAGAGATTGACTTGACTATCTAGTGTTTCAGATGGGTTGACTGCATTGAGGGCAAAAGAAAAGAAAAAATATATGAATGGTTATCAAGTTGACATACCTAAAAAGGGTACCTATTGTATGTGGTGTGTCCCAATGCTTTTATGTACTCTTTTTTTTTGGGGGGGGGGGGGGGGGAATGCCAAGTAATAATATTTGGCCGCTTAAATAGCTCCCCCTCCCCCTCCTTTTTTCCTTTCTCTTGCCCCCCCTGCACTCAAGCTGCAAGAGACCAGTCGACCAGACCTTTGAACGACAGCCACGACTGCGTGCGTTCTGCAGGCTGGTATTCCTCCAATAGCGGCGACAGACGGTTGACCAGTGAGAATATTTTGTTTCGGAATAAAGGTAAAAAGTTGGTCATTTCCGGATCGATCAAATCAAAACTGCAAACCGTAACCGCATAAGACAAGAAGAAAGAAAAAAATACAACCCCTCTCCTGCAGAAGGCCAGAAGCACAACAGGGGCAAATCGGGCATTTCGCCCAAGACGAGTCGCCCACGTTGACACCTGATTGACATGCCCCGTGCCGTCCGAGTCCGAGTCCAAACACAGCCTGACATTCCCTACATACCTGATCCCCAATCTACACTCACCAAGCATGTATATATACAACCGCAACCACAAGCCACATGTCGCCCGCCCGATGGCTGCGCCGCTGCCTTCTTCATCCCCTTCCTCTGGAGCAAGGGCCGAAGAAGAACAAGACGAGGAAGCTCCGAGAGGAAAGGAACAAGAAGAAGGAGACCACCCCTCTCATTCATCACACCCAGGAGATATCAAACCCACAACAGCTCCCACTCCCACTCCCACTCCCACTCCCGATTCCAATTCCAAACCTAGACCGCGATCTCTCACTCTTCTTTTCCCACCTCTATTATTCCTCCCGGATGCTGGTTCATCTACCACAGCCACTTCGTTATCCGTAAACGCCCCCTCGACCGCCACCGCCGAAGGCAAACCTGTCCCGTTGGCCGATACCACCGCTTCTGCCCTGCGGAAACTGAACAGCACCTACCCGTCTGCTTCCTCCAATCTTCTCACCGAGAATAACAATAACAATAACAGTAACCGTGACTCTCCTGCCCCTGACCACCACCACCACAACCACAACCACCATCACCATCATCATCATCAGCCGAATGCCAAAAGCACCCAAGCGAAAAGTAGTACCTACTCGCAACCAGTCATTGTGCGAACTTACGACGGCCCTACTCCTGCTACAGCCCCTTCTTCTGCGCGGGCCGCGTCCACAATCTCAACCTCAACCTCAGCCTCAACCCGTCCGGTACCTTCCGCCATGCCCGGTAAGACTCGCGCCCAACCTCCTTACCCCAACAACCCGGCCATGTCGAACACCAACTCCAAATGGTCCCTCTCGGCCCTCTTCTCTCAACACCACGAGCGGCAGCAGGAGATCCAGCTCCCCCCACTAGAAGCTTTTACCTTTAAATCTTTTCTCCAAGAGGCATCGAACTCGGCGCGGACGACCTCCAACAACAACAACAACAACAACAACAACAACAACAACAACACTCAACACCAAGACGTATCGGCCGACCTGGACCGTATAGCCGAAATCTGCGCGAGATCGAGGTACAGCCTGAGCAACCAGTACGAGGTCCACGTGGCCCCCCACGGATCCGGCGCCTCGTTCGTGTCGTCCTCGGACACGGCTCAGCTGAAGAAGAAGAGAAAGAACCACGGGAGCAGGACGCAATCCCTCAGCGGGTGGGAGGACGAGGTTGAGAGCTCCTCGGCCGCTGCCGGCGGGGGCAGGCCATCGTCGCACCATGGCAGGGGACGGACCGGAAGGGGCAGTGGGGGGTCAAGTGCTGCGGGGCCGGGAGGGAGGAAGAAGACCAGCATAGCGTACGGGACTTTGGAAACCATCATGAGCAGCAGTCGGTCTTCGGAAGAGGATACGCAGGTGAAAAAGAAGGAGACGGCAAAGGAGCTGGTCGAGGGCGTTAGGGGACGGGCGAAGAGTAGTGGTAGTGGTGGTGGTGGTGGTGGTGGGACCAAGTCATCGGCTGCGGTGTTTACGAATGCTATCATGGGGAGTAGTAGTACTGATGGTAGCGGGGAAAGGAAAGAGACTGATGGAAAGGACAAGAAGAAGAAAAAGAGCTTGGACGCGGGCGGTTCTCACGGTGCGACTTCTGCCACGTCTGAGGGGAAGGGTCACAGGAAAGGTAGGGGGAGGGCGGGAAGTAGTAGTGGTAGCAGTAATTTGGGCTTGGGGTTGGTGAGCGAACCTGCGTTGCCGCAGACTTCAGCGAGTTATCTGGGGGTGAGAACCGGCACGGGGGGTGTGGGCGGGATGGGGATGGCTGGGGAGCCAGAAGTTGTCGGTGAGCTCATGGATAGTGAGGGATGGCACCACTACCACCACCACCACCACCAGCAGCACGAGGAGGAGTTTGGCGTCGGAACAGGAACCGGTTGGAGTGCCTGGATCCCGTGGAGAAGTGCCGGAGAATCTGGTCAGGAGGAAAGGGTCTCTTCCATGAATGCTGAAGGAAGGCTGAGACAGTTGCTGAATGGTTCAGGGCAGGTTACCGGTCGACGCTAACTGTTACGGCTACAAGAGGGGATTGTGAGGCCACGGAAACTCCCTGGAAGATTGTGTGTAAGTTTTTTTTTTTTTTTTTTTTGGGGGGGGGGGGGTGGGATTTTTATGATGATCTATGATATTATGCATGACCTTTGATGAAAAAGGAGGCCACCGAAACAGAACAACAGGATGTTTCTTTGCTTTTGGCTAAATTACTCAAACTTCAAATTCAATGATGGGAAAAGGCGTTTTGAAGTCAAAAGCTTCTTGATATAGCACTTGACAATTTTTAGCTCTCAAAGAGGGGGCCTGATAACATGCAAAAAATGGGAAGGAAAAGGTCTGACGTTTTTATCTGCAATTACGTATTTTAGCATTAGCGGGTTTTATCAGGGGTGGCATCTAGGAATTAAACTTTTGTTTTTGGTTCTCTTCTCCTGAGGCCATACTTCTCCTGATTACATCCTCTTCGTATTTTATTCTTGAATTTTTGATTTACTTACAACTTCGAATTCACAGTATTCCTCTGTTGCCCTCCCCTGAATGCATAACTAATTACTCTGGTCCTTGAGAACACTCGCTACATCCCATTCAAGGGGGTCGCCCCTTCACTGGTTTAACACTAAGCCCAACAAAACAGATGACCGGAAGTAACTTGATAGTATTTCTATATAATATAATTTCCTAGGCAAATGCTGACTGATGACCATGTTGACACGCTCCAATTCTGCGCTGTGTGTTCCATCTCTCTCTTTCATTCACCTCTTTCTTTGCAACATCAGCGTTTTCTTGCCTTTTCTGCCTTATCTTCTTCTGTGTGTTGTAGTGTTCGTACACTAATCTTCATAGACTTTTTCATACCAAGTCGATCCAGCCAAATAGGCGATAAACGCAGCCCCCCATTTTTTGCTTGTCTCGGACCAGGGACAGATAACATGTATACTTTTAACATGGCGACACCAGAACCGTACTCGTCATCATCCCTTTGTCGAGAGTTCCAGCGGTGTCTCAGACCCAGACTAAACGTGCGGTCGTTTTGCTTCCCTCTCTCCACCACCTTCAATTGGTCGTTTTCGATCCCGAGTGCCACTGCCACTGGCGCTGTCAGTTGCCCGAGCATCTCCTTTCTGGGAAGACTGCCCCTGAGCAAGCTTTGCGCGTTCCTTTTCTTTCTTCTCCTTCTCACGCCGGAGTGCCTTGGACTCGAACTCGTGCCATTCGCCATGGATATCCTTGAGCCTGCGATTACCTTAGTCAGCTTTATCTCACCTCAACACACAAGGCTTAGAGACTTACTCAATGGCTTGCCGTGCAGCTGGTTCCTCCGTAGTAAAGTACGGATGTTGCAGGACCTCGGCAGCTGTGGGACGCTTATCAGGATCGTATTGAAGCATCTTGGCGAGAAGGTCAAACGCGGCTGGCGTCACCACATTCTTGTACTTGGCTTCGAATACATTCGGTTTACGATGGTTCGGCCTGAGAAGCTCAAACCACGGCATCTCGATCAGATTTGGCCACTCCTTCCTGTTGGGGGTTCCCATCACGGCATGTATCTTTTCCAGCTGATTGATCTCGGATCCATCGCCTGGAAAGATGGCATGCTTGGTGAAGATTTCCACCAGAACACACGCAGCACTCCAGATGTCGACGGCTGGGCCGTACCGTGTCTCTCCCAAAAGGAGCTCCGGCGACCGGTACCAAATGGTAATGACACGATTCGTATAGTCCAGCTGACGATGTTTGGCATAAAACCGAGCCAGACCAAAGTCGGCAAGTTTCAAAATGCCCTCGCTGCTGACGAGGATGTTTGCGGCCTTGATATCGCGGTGCAGGACGCCTCTTGAATGCAGATAGTCGAGACCCTCAAACATTTGCTGCGCCAGATGCTTCTTTTGTGCGGGTTCCAGCACAAAGTTAGGATGATTAAGAAGTCCGGTCAAGTCGTGCGACAAGTACTCAAACACCATGAAGCACTCGTTGCCCTCAACCATGACCTCCTGGAGATGAACCACATTTCTGTGGCTGAGGGAGCGCAGCAGCTTGATTTCACGCACCGCTGTGACTGGGAATCCGTCCCTCTCGCCCTCCATCCGTATGCGTTTGAGCGCCACAAGCTTTTTGGTGTAAACGTTTAGTCCCTTGAAGACTTTTCCATATGTGCCCGAGCCCACAACTGACTCGTTACCGGGCTTGCGGTAATAGACAGACTTGGAGTTGACCAGGTCTTCCGAGAGTTTTGGCTTTTCCTTGAGACGCTTCATAATCTTCTTAACCTTGCGAGTCTTTGGCACTGGATCAGGCTGTCTGGTTTGATCTGGTTGTCTGCGGTCGCTAGGACGGACGCGAGCCGAGGCCGGCTCTGTCGGAGCATTTTTTGGAAATCCTGACCGGTCCCGTTCAGGCTTTGTGGGTGGCTGCTTCTGCACAGAATCAGCAGCAGGGGCGCGAGGTGCTACGGGGGCATTGAACTTTGATGAGATCTCTGGCCGAGGTGCTGCAGCCGCAGGCTTTGTGGCAATCTTCATGCTGAAGCTGAACTTGTTGGGTGTTTGTGACTGGGGTCCAGTCGGAGGCGCTCTTGTAACAGCAGCCGAGTTGTCATCTTTGGTCGGCTCCTTCTTGATGGTGTCGTCCACAGCATCCCGCATCGCGACATCCGCGGTCTCCGATGCCTTGTCATGGTGGTTCGGGGACTGGTGCGTGCTGTTGTGCGATGGGTCCGGGCTCCGGCCTGCATTGCTGTTGGTCGGTGGGCTCCATTGCGCGCTCTTAAACCCGCCTCTGTGACCCCCACGACCAGACGCATACTGCCCGCCTCGAAATGCTCCCGAACCGCCTCGGTGTCCTCCTCTATAGGAACCCTGATTATACTGGGAGGCAGGTCCAGTAGGCGGGTATGGCGGCGAATGTCCCTGGTTTGACTGGAAATGATTTTGAGGGGCCGTCGGAGGCCCGTAGTTGTTATGAGGGTATTGTGCAGGGTATTGACTGCCTAGATGTCAGTTTCGCAGACAATGCACCATTCTGGGACGGGAGAAGAGCTTACCCGTGAGGGGAAAACGGATGCTGGCCATTCCAACCCCTACCGCCGCCATTGTAGGGGGAGTGGGCAGGGGGTGATCCGTGGAATGACGAGGCTGGTGTTCCGTGCCCTGAAGTCTGGCTATAGCCGCCTCGGCCATCGAATTGTCTTGACTGCTGCTGTTGAGGATTGAACCCTCCTCGGTATCCTCCCCTTGCTGCCATATTTAACTCAATGCTATTGGAGCCAGAAGTTGGACGGTCGCCCTTGTTTGACGACCGTGACCCGGGACGGCTGCTTTCCCGTCTGGTAGGTCTCAATGACCTAGAGTCACGGGGGGACCCAGGCTGAGAAGCTCTGTGCGGCGCTTTCGCCGAGTTTGGGTCAGGGCTCGGCCTGCGATATGACGCAGCGTTAGGTGAAGACGGTGGCCGACCACCACGCGCAGTTGGACTACGAGCCTGTGATCTCGATCTGCGTGATTGCTCCGGCTGAGGCGACCGATGTCGATGTCTAGGAGACTTGGTACGATGACGGGAAGCGGGCCGCCGTGCTGCAGCGCCCTCGTCCACGTCACGCGAGCGCGACCTGTGTCGGCGAGAGGAGCCTAGAGATTTGGACCGCTCCGTCCGTCTTCTTCTTTCCCTTGATCGATCCCGGTAGTGAGGAGAGCGTGACCGGCGGCGCCGGGAGAAAGGAGAGAGATCACGATGGTCCTTGGACGGCAGAGACTTTGGCGCGTCCTTGTCTGACCTCCCCGGACTACGATCCCGTCGGGACTTCTTTGGCTGTGAGTCCCGTCCAAGGGACGACGGGCTGGGGCTGCGCAGTCGTTTGCTGAGGACCGGCGACCGAGATGCACGCCGACGGGCGGGAGGCGGTTGATGGTCTCGAGCGTCCCCTCTAGATCTTGGTGGACTGTGTCTCGGGCGATTCCGATCCGGCGAGGGACGAGGCTCGCGGCCGCGGATCAATTCACGACCACGGTTTCGTTCACGGTCACGCTCTCTTTCACGTTCTCTCTCTCGCTCTCTCTCTCGCTCTCTCTCGCGGTCGCGGTGACGAGAGCGGGAACGGGAACGGGAACGCGGACGGTCTCGCCGGTTGTGAGGGGAGCGTTGGGAAGGACGAGACGTGCGGCTGGTGCGACGATCAGGGCTCCGGCTTCGGTCGTGTCGGCGATGCTGCAATGACTCAACAGAGCGTCCGCGAGGAGCGGCAGACTGAGAATGCGGTTGAGGCGGCTGCGGTGGCGGTGGTGGAGGGGGAGGGGGTGACCGGTGATGGTGACGAGGACGATGAGGGTGTGCTTGCACTTTTTTGTCACGTTCGCGGGCGGCTTCAGAGGACCGGTTCACGGCAACATCATCAGCGGCAGGAGATGCGGCTCTACGTGAAGTAGTCATGCCGAGGGCATTCTGTTCTCGACGTTGGTGCTGGTAGTCTCGCTGGCTGCGGTTGCCATTTGGTGATGCAACAACTTCTCGACGCCGATTATCTGCTGAGAAGTCACCCATGGTGCAAGGCCGGGATTCGTTGATATTTGAGTTTTAGTTGGCCAGAGGCGGGAGGTACCTTAGCCGAGAGACAGGGGGGTGCCCACTGAAGTTCAGCCTCTTACCACAGTGGACGCGTGCTGTCCCAACCCAGACAGAACCTGGAAACCAGCCGGACGCGGGACTGGAAACAGTTGCCCGTTCCTCCACCTACTGTTCCCGTTTCCACCGCCCACCAAACTGGAAGAGCCTGCAGATAGGGTGGATGGAAGTGCAAGGCTGGTTCCGATCACTTCCCGTCGCCTTCCTCTTCTTCCTCTTCTTCTGCTTCTTTTCTCGCGCGGCAATGTAATTGTGGCGGGCGCAACTCCAGACTGGAGGTGTAGCATGTAGGTAGGTTAGTAGACCAAATGCTGCAAATCCAATAAACTTTAACCATAAAATGGGATGATTTGAAGCGCAGTCGTGGCAGAAAAGTGATAAAAAAAAAAAAAAAAAAAAAAAAAAAAAAAGGACGGCCCCTCTCCGTCAGTTGCTGTTCGGTTGAAATTCCTGTTGCGCAGTCTCAGTCTTTTCGTACATGTTGAATAATTTGGGTTGTTGTGGTGAGACTGCAATTGTGAGTACGGTGCCCCAGCCTTGTCGGGGGTTATCGAAAAGAGAGTTGGATGGTGATGCTGCTGCTAATTTCTGAATTTGGACGTCGTAGGTTGTTGGGACCCGTCAAAATGCCGCCTTTCTGGTGCTGCTCTATTGGTGTGGTGCTCTGGGGTGCCCCGGGCCGGGGTGCCCTGATGGCAATGAGGGGCTCCCCAATGCTCCAGCAGCTTGAAAAGAACTTTGCGGAACTCGTCGGCAACTGTCTCGACGATGACCGGAACCGCTAGCCACCGGATGCAGCCATCCAGGATGCCCGGCAGCCCGTCCGAAGGGTTCGGACAGCCTGGATCGCAGAACCTGGGTATTCCAGGTGCTGCGAGGCTCTCCGCTGCTTGACCACCATCAATCCCTCCGCCCCTACCGCACGCAGCTTAGAAGTTCCTGATGCGTGATCTGAGGCCCCGAGAACTTCGACAAAGACTATGACGGTTCAGGGGACATCTGATACTCCCTGGCGGTCTCCGTGCAGCCAGCCCTGTCCATCTCCTAAATGCTAAAGCGATCTCAAAATGCTGAGATCGTCGCCAGACACTTGATCACCAAGCTGCTGCAGAACCACTATATACGGCAAGATATGCTTTACTTAATATAATCCGAACCCAACTCAATTTGGCGTTTACCATACCAAAACCGCCCCGGGAATGACAGAAATCATTTCATGAAAATGTTAGTAAAACTGGCCCGAGACCAGCTTATCCCTCTGCCTCTTATTCTGACGTTGGCATTCTCCGGGATATGATGCTGCAGCCGGGGGTTAATCGTAATTGGGAGGTCACAACCTCGTGGAAGCGCTGCTCTCAATTATTTGCAAAGCCCAAGGACCAACACCACACATTGCTCCTTCATGAACACAGACCCGTAGATCAAACCTGTGTAGGGGTGGTAGTTGTTGACAACCGTTCCGTTCATTTTGAAGGGGGGGGGGGCGGGAGAGAGAAAATAAAAAAGACCCCCAACGAGTGACCGGGAGTGAGTACCGGCTGGGGGGTTTGGCTCCCGCAGCCGAGCGCAGCACGCTCGTATACGTCCAGGTCGAGTAGCATGATTACTGAAAGGGTCGGGAAGGTGGAATTATAGACGACAATTTCGAGTACGGCGAGTATCATGCTAGCCTGAGCCTCGTGTGCCTGCATGCTTTCTCTTGCTGGCTCGCGCACCTAGACGCCGAGGGACCACAAATGATTTATGCCACATCTGTCTGGTTGTGGTGCCTTATCCTATGACGCAGATTAGGATAATGCAGACAATGCCCGCATGCCGACATCTCCAGAAGATCATCAGTTTTTGTGCTTGAGCAACCGTGTTGTCTGTCGTCAGGCCACTGGTAAATGCGAAGCCGATGGCAACTATGGGTGTGATTTGCGACTGTTGATACCGAAACGGCTTTCCCGGGAGGCACTGCCGCAAACCGAAGCTGCGAGGTTGGCGATGCCCTGACTATTCCATCATTGCGCAGCGTCGCGAACGATTGAAGAACGGCGGATGGTGAATTGGCGGGAATTGGAGGTACAAGCGATTCCCATGTGAAAATGACCTTAGGAAACGACGCATCGTATCTGGTTTGTACGGGCCCAACCTCGGCGCAGATCAGCCATGTTGGTTGTGGATGAAGAGCCTTCGTGTCCAATTTGGTGTTCCAGGGCTGATGAGGCGTGCTGTGGTGTTTGGTTGCGGGAAACCTTCAGTTCAGGCTGACTGTTGTGTGGGAATTCCAAGCAGGCTGACTACGCACGGTCCACTCGATCCGAAGTGAAGCTACCGGTCCCGTGACCGCGCTCACTCAGGGCAGTCCCGCACTTTCGAGGCTCGCCAATCACTGACCAGAAAGAAGGTTTGTTCATTATATAAGAGGTACAAGACCCTAATTTTAGCATGATAATTCTATTCTTTGTTATTATTCGTCATTATACATTATTTCCGTTGTTCTTTTTTATCATTCGACCTCTTGTTCCATGTCCATGTTAGGTCCATATTGATTTTTAAACTTCATATCTTCCAAGCCTGATCGTTAGTCGTAGTTATGTCTGGTCTATAATTACGGTGAGTCTGGGACCCCTGAGAAGTTTGTTAATTGATCAACCAGTGATCATAGCATACCACACTCACTTGATGAGTGGATATTTACCTCAAGATTCTCCTGCCAAAAAGGCCAGGATTGGGTGTCCGTTGCTTGGTTCTCGGCGAGAGAGGACGTAGGTCGTTGTCTCGGACGCGTCGGCCATGATCGAGTCGCCGTCGCCGTCGAGATTTGTCCAGGCTCTCCTCTCCCCAACGATATAGACATGTGGGAGTGCGCTGGCAATGTCGTATCTTTGATCAAGGAACAGGTTGGCTGACAGCTCTGTCGCTTCGTGCCCATTGGACAGCCAGTTGGCCCATTCTCTGATTACGTGCGATACGTAGATAATCACCTGCTCCTGGATCCTCAGACGCAGAATTTCCTGCGCTTCTGCCTCTCCAGAGTACTCTCCCGAAAGCGCAACGAAGGGACATTCGTAGATTAGCGCCGACTGTGTTTGTCGAAACAGGACGATGGCTGACTCCAAGGAGGTGTTCATGTATTGTGGATTCGATACTGTGCCGAGGATATTGATCAGATATCTGCGCATCTGGTCAAGTTGCTCTCTTGGGAGCGCAGGACCATACGATCCGGAAGGGAGTGGACGGAGCGTCAGGTACCAACCTACCTTGTGCAGAGAGATATTGCTTCCAAAGTCTCTCTGCGTGTTGTTCGGGTTATGCCCGTGGGTCCTGGCCGCGGGCCCCCGGGGTGGGTTCTGGTTCTGATTTTGGTTCTGGTTCTGGTTCTGGTTCTGGTTCTGGTTCTGGTTCTGGTTCTGGTTCTGGTTTACATGATTGCCCTGATGGCGCTGAGCTTGTCCGTTATTGAGGCCTCGGCCCCTGTTGTTTTGATGTCTGTTGTGGTTGCCGTTAAGCCCTTGTCCCGTATTATTTTGGCCGTTGTGCTGGTTTCGGTTGTGGTTCCCTCCATGACCTCCACGGTCTCTATTTCTATTGCGATTTCTAACCATTGTTATTTGTTGTAGCTTATCAAAACGTCTTGAAGCAATTAAAAATGTAAAATTCGTGGCAGCGTGTAACTAGTAGAGCCACGAAATTGCGTTCCTAGATAGTTACGGCGAGATATGTTGATTTGGGTCATGCATTGTTCATGAATTTCGTTGGACGACAGTCTCATAAGTATTTTATACTCTATCATCATGATTGATGTCTTTGTTTGTCAGGATCGAAACCAACAACAATGGATGGCAAGCTTGAGGCGCCTCGTCTTTGTTTTTTCGACAATGACGGTGCCTCACTTCAACAATGCCGTTGTTCTCTCGATATCGGTTTAGATCATGACTGTTGTTGTCACAACTTAGATATGATGTTGAGCGTCAAGTTGCCTCACGTCCCCGATGTTACTCCGATTGGGAGCCGTATTACCTCGAGTGTTACATTGTTCCTATAATCCTCAAACCCCCTGTTTATGCCGGCATGGATGCCCAATATATGGTGACATCCCTTTGCCTTACATTGCTATCGGCATAGCATAGCCATCCGCGACAGGGCGTCAGACAAAGAACAGAAAAGAGGTTTCTTTGTGTGTGTGTTTTTTTTTTTTTTCTCATTCCGCTATCACAACCTAATTATAGCCCAAAGGATGAAAAAAAAAAAAAAAAATTCGTATCTCGTTCCACTGAATTGTAAACGGGATAGCCACCGGGGGGAATTCGGGGAGATATTATTTTATGCTATTTCGTCCAACCCCACTGTGACAGTACGTATGGCTCAGAATTCAAAAGTCGCCTCTCTCTTTCGCTTACGAGGAATTGGCGAGATTGTCAAGATACGAAATATTGGTTCGCTTGTGTGTGTGAAGAAAAGTCAAATTTTGCCTCTGGATTCAAGAAGGATTTATCGACTCATTAAACAACGTATTTGTACATGCTTGCGCGGAATTGGCAAATGTCGTTGCATTCTCGGCCGATATCAAGGCTCCATAATTTTTTTTTGTCGATTCTTTCCCCGTTATCTGGTGGAGACCTGTTGTCTACCCCGCGCCTAGGCCAGCGATCAAAGCTCTCCTGTCGTCATGGTGACTAAGCGAACCCCGCCATCGCAGCTTCCCAATCACTCGATCAGCGACATGACGCAGGCACACAGAACCACACGTGTGGGCCTGAATGGGCAGCGCTAGAGCTCGCTGAGGGAAGGTAGGAAGCAGAGAATTACTTTAACCGCGAGCAGCTTCGATGCCCGATGGCGGGGAGGAAGGTTGTAGGGACGGTAGAACGGGAGACGGCAGAGGGGAACAGAAATGTGAAGAAGGCTGCAGACATCTGCAGATAACTGGACTTGCAATTTCGTCGGGTTTGGTGCACATGGAAGTGGGAGGAATGCAGCGGCACATCAACAACCTAATAGCGGAGACGCACCCAGGCGAACTCGGGCGAAAACTCAGGCATCAGTGGCATCGACAAACCGTTGAATTCCCCTTGTCCAAAGCCAAACGTCCCATCGGGTGGCTGCCCGGCGCCAGGAGATGAGTGATTTGCAGCAGGAGAAAAAAAAAAAAAAAAAAGTGCCTGCAGTCGTGCCCAGTCAGTTCACGTCCCGGAAACAAGGTTTCCGTCAGTCAGGGATCTCACCCACTTGGCAGAGCGTCGGGCAGTGCAATGGATTCTGATTCTGTGCAGTAGCGGCAAGCAGCTCCAGAAGCCGCAGGAAGATCGAGGTCCCCTGGTCCCTGGGCGCGACTGGGAGCGGTTGGCGTGGTTGGGAGCGCTGCTATAAACCTCCAAGCTCACGCTGGTATCATCGCCCCATTGTCCAACCAACACCGTCCCTCTGCGGCACCTCAAACGCCTCCTACCCTTCCCGTCAGCCTATTCTTGACGCATTTCCAAAAAAGGGCTGAACGCATTTCACTTCTAAAGCTTTGCCGTGTACCTAGCCGCATCTCAATTCCTCCTGTGCTGTGTCTCAAAGTCTTAAACAAATAGTACCCCGGCGCAAAATCGCAAAATCGCAAATCGCAAATCACATCAAATCCGACGTCACAGCTTAGGTTATCCACACCACTGTCTTCTGCCGCCTCTGCCCTGCCGTTCTGCATCCGGCCATATAAA
Organism: Cladorrhinum samala; assembly: GCA_033576145.1. NCBI lineage: Eukaryota > Fungi > Ascomycota > Sordariomycetes > Sordariales > Podosporaceae > Cladorrhinum > Cladorrhinum samala. The sequence continues at coordinate 169,696 of MU864928.1, read as the reverse complement.
CCAACCTCGTTCCCCAGCTTCCCTGGCTGATCCTTTGCCTGGGGTTTTCCCGACGAAATTCCTCTTGCACTTCTCCCCACATCCAGAATAGAATCCTCTTAGGGTGCGTATTTTATTTCCCCAAGCCTTTTCTTCTTAAATCCCAGACACCCACCTTCCAGCCTCTTTCTCGCAAGTCTTGTCGTCACTCTCCCGTCGGCCTGTCACCTGGCCCACCCAACCTGCAGCCATCCTCAAAGCTACCCCGCTGGCCTTGTGTGATCGGACCAGAGACCTCTCTTTTTTTTTTTTTTTTTTTTTTTTCCTTTACCGCAAAACTAACAGGCCAATTTGAAGCAACCCAATTCCTGAACAATCCACCGCAATGGCCGAAGACGGAGATCGCGAACCTAGAGAGGTCAAGAACCACCTGCTCTTCGAGATCGCGACGGAAGTTGCGCATCGAGGTACGTTTCTTTTGCTGGCAATCTCTCGTCTATAACTTGCAATGTCGAGCTAACAACCAATTCGTCCCTAGTTGGTGGTATCTACTCTGTCATCAAGTCGAAAGCTCCAGTGACAACTGCCGAATATGGTGATCGGTATACCCTCATCGGGCCTCTCAACCATCAATCCGTAAGATCATTCCCGTCTCTCTCTGATATCATCGTACCAGAACTAACTCGTTCTAGGCCGCCGTCGAGGTCGAGCCGATGGAGCCCACCAACCCCGAGCTAGCCGCCAGCATCCAAGCTATGAGAGACCGTGGCATTGGCATATTATACGGACGATGGCTTATCGAGGGTGCTCCGAGAGTCCTGCTGTTCGACACCAAGACGGCCTATGGCTATTTGGCCGAGTGGAAGACGGATCTGTGGAACGTAGCTTCGATCCCCTCGCCCGACAACGACGAGGAGACAAGCGAGGCGATCGTTTTCGGCTACCTGGTGGCTTGGTTCCTGGGAGAGTTTGTGTGCCGCGAGAAGAAGAAGGCGGTTATTGCGCACTTCCACGAGTGGCTTGCCGGTGTTGCGCTGCCCCTGTGCAAGAAGCGGCGCATCGACGTAACGACCATCTTCACCACCCACGCGACCTTGCTCGGCCGATACCTCTGCGCAGGTTCCGTCGACTTTTACAACAACCTTCAGTTCTTCGACGTTGATGCCGAGGCCGGCAAGCGCGGCATTTACCACCGCTACTGCATCGAGCGCGCATCGGCTCACTCCTGTGACGTCTTCACCACTGTCTCCCACATCACTGCTTACGAAAGCGAGCATCTCCTCAAGCGCAAGCCCGACGGAGTGCTTCCAAACGGTCTCAATGTCACAAAGTTCGCGGCCATGCACGAGTTCCAGAACCTGCACCAGCAGTCAAAGGAGAAGCTCCACGACTTTGTCCGGGGCCACTTCTATGGTCACTACGACTTCGACCCCGAGAACACGCTTTACTTCTTCACTGCCGGTCGCTACGAGTTCAGGAACAAGGGCGTCGACATGTTCATTGAGTCGCTTGCTCGCCTTAACCACCGCCTCAAGAGCTCCGGAAGCAAGACGACCGTTGTTGCCTTCATCATCATGCCAGCTCAGACGTCCTCGTTGACGGTCGAGGCGCTAAAGGGCCAGGCCGTCATCAAATCGCTCAGAGACACGGTCGACACCATCGAGAGGAACATTGGCCGCCGCATCTTTGAGCGGTCTCTGAAGTGGCATGACGGAGACCCGCTGCCGGATGAGAAGGAGGTCATCACCAGCCAGGATCGCGTGCTTCTCCGTCGGCGCCTCTTTGCCATGAAGAGGCACGGCCTGCCCCCAATTGTGACGCACAACATGGTCAACGACAGTGAGGATCCCATCCTTAACCAGATTCGGCGGGTGCAGCTTTTCAACCACCCAAGCGACCGAGTCAAGATCATCTTCCACCCAGAGTTTCTCAATTCGGCCAACCCTGTGCTCCCGCTTGACTACGACGACTTTGTACGCGGCACCCATCTGGGTGTTTTCTCGTCGTACTACGAGCCATGGGGCTACACGCCGGCCGAATGCACGGTTATGGGTGTTCCAAGCATCACCACCAACCTGTCAGGATTTGGCTGCTACATGGAGGAGCTGATTGAGAACTCGAGCGACTACGGCATCTACATTGTTGATCGCCGGATGAAGGGAGTCGACGACTCAGTCAACCAACTTACGAACTACATGTTTGACTTCGCGCAAAAGAGCCGCCGCCAACGCATCAACCAGCGCAATCGAACTGAGCGCTTGAGCGACCTTCTCGATTGGAAGAGAATGGGTATGGAGTATGTCAAGGCCCGTCAGCTGGCTCTCAGGCGCGCATACCCAACGTCGTTCGTCGGTGACGATGAGGAGGACGACTTCATCCCCGGCGTGGAGCAGAAGATTTCAAGGCCATTCTCGGTACCTGGCTCCCCGCGCGACCGTACCGGCATGATGACTCCTGGTGACTTTGCAAGCCTCCAAGAGGGTCATGAGAGCCTCAGCACTGAGGACTACGTCGCATGGAAGCTTCCGTAAGTTTTCAATTTCCACCCCGCTTCTTCCTGATTCGAGAAGAGCTTGTTTTGCTAACACTAGACGTAACCAGTGAGGAGGAAGACCCTGATGAGTACCCATTCCCACTTACTCTCAAGACCAAGACTTCGGCACCTGGAACTCCTCTGCAGACCTTGACTCTGAACGGCAACTAAGGTTATTTGATCTGCGGGAGATACCATGCTTACACAGCAAGGCCAAGCGGTTTCCTTTCACATGATTAAAAGCTGTTTTCAAGCGTGCCGCGCGTACAGTAGCCAGTACTCATCTTTCGCATCATTATCATCATCATCACCATCATCAATGATATAATTGGGAGCAGGTTTGGGGGTTTTGAAAAATCGCGGCGGTGGCAAGATCGAATTCTGTACATTTTGCATTATGATATGTACTTGTGGAGGCTGGGAAGGGCGGACTGTTTTGCTGGGTTATGTGACCCTATTTCGATGCATGTACATAGCTGGGCGGCACATTTGATGACTTTCAAAAATTGATTTACCCACAAAAGTGACATAAGCACCCAACTGTTCGTGTAGCAAATTGAGACATGGCGATGGTGTATTTTTGAACGTGTACACAATGGCGCAGCCCCCATGCTTGATTCCTTGAGTGCCACTTCCCTGTATCCATGCTCGTCATGACGCCTGGAGTGAAGATCGGATGGTTCATGCAGTCGGTCGGTCGGCTCTTTGAATCGTCCAATCTCTGTTGCATTCAGGGTCTGGGTGGAGTTGCCAGTAGGGAAAAGAGTTCATGTCACCATGTCCATGCAATTCTGAGGTGCGGGGCATGAGCGATGTTCTGCTGGGGAGTCTGGGGAGGAGGTTGAACGTGGAGACAAATGATTCAAGGTACTATGCATACTATCTATTCCTTTGATAAGAGGTTTGTTACACATGTAGTTCGTAACCTTCAGGTATTTTTCGAAGCATAAGAAAAAAACGCTTGACATATTTTTTAAGGTATTAATAACCAACAAATTTTTGAAGGGCAGAAAAACTGGGGGCTCCAGGGCATCCAAAATGAATAAGAGTCTTTTCTATTTATTGTTTTCCGATGCCTTTCTATTTTCTGGTTGTTGTTGTGAAGCTCCACCGTAACAAACTTTTTCAAAAAGATTTAGAGTGTATATACCTACCTATGTAGGTATGTACACTACTGTAGGTACGTATCGCTCAGTGGAACAAATGGTGGACCAAAACCTCCCGCATCAGCGGGTCCAATCCACTTGCCCCGGCAATCCTGTAATAATATCGAATCAGAGATCAGCCATTATTAAAAGTTCTCGGCATAAGTGACTTCCCAACCCAGCCTTCGGTTCCGTTTGGTTGAGAGGTTGTTTCAATGTTTCACAAACTAATTACTTGACTGCCTTAGTTCGGTCTGCGAGTTGGCGTTGCTCGGCCGAACCAGAACGACGCTGTCCAACGCCACCGATTCCCACGCGGCCCCAAGAAACAACCTAGAAGCCTGTCATGGTTGCTGTTCAACCAAAAGGTTGTATTTGTGCAACGCTGCTATCGATAAACCCCCGTAAAATGTATACCTACGGGAAAGGGAGGTGAGCTTCGTCCTTCTTCCCCTTGACCCCTTGACTTTGCCCCGCCTGCCTGGTAGCAATGCCATGCCTTTCTGCAGATGCGGGAAGCTCCCCCTTGCGGCACAGAATCCAGGATAGGTAGCACCTAAGCCCAAGACAGGAGGACACAGCATTCCCCAAAGAGCGCCCTTCATTCATTAATCCCCTGCTAAACCACGCCCAGCCGCGCGCCCAACGGCAGGCCGATCCAAAGCTTAATCCGCAGCCGTTCCTCTACCTCCATTCCCTTCCCATCTTCCTTTCCCCTTCTTCTCCACCATGGGATTTGTTAACACCATCACAATGAAGTTTTTCAAAAAGAAAGATAAACGAAAGAACGGCACTGACGACGGTGGCGGCAGCAGCGGCGGCCAGGTCTGGGCATCGGGCAATGGAGGTGGCGGATACTCGTGTGCAGATAGCGGTCCCAGTGGCCACCACCCCCGGTTGAATGGTTTTCGGCCCCAAGGCTCACCTCCGTCCGGATCGCCCACCTCTCCCAACCATCTCCGGTTCAGGCCCACTCATGCTTCGGCTGCCGCGCTCGCCAAGTTTCCAGCTCCGGTCCTCGAACGCATCCTTACCTTTGTCTGTCCCCACAGTCGCGATGAGAGCTATGAAACGTGCGAGCAGAGCTCCGTCGAGGATGCCTGCATGCTGTGTGACCTGCGCGACCTCGCGCATTGCGTTGCCGTGTGCCGCAGATGGAGGGACGAGGGAATCAAACTATTGTATGTACGCGGGGAAGGCTTTGTGTTGACGGGGCGTTTGCAGCAGCGTGCTAATCAGGAGACCCCGGAATCCAGATATCATAGTATACGAATAGATAGCGTCCATTACTGCGACCGTGAAGCTATCTTGGCAGAGCGCCGCAAACGTCGCTCTTTTTTCGACCGCAATGGAGAGCCTCAGGATCCGGCCCAGGGCCGGCTGAAGCTGCTCTGCCGCACCCTTCGGGAGGATCCTGTCCGGCGGGGAGGCCTTGTACAGTTTCTCAAGATGCCGTACATGCTGCGCGAGGCATCCCAGGCTGACCTAGCCCGCACGATTGCTGTGACGCCAAACCTGCACTATGTCGACCTCCCAGAGGGACTCTTTTCGGATGAGCCAGCTTTCATGACCCTTCGACTCGAAGTCCAAGCCAGATGTCTCGAATTGCGCAAAATGACGTATATGGGCGGCTCGGAACGCAGCTTACAGGCTCTCGCGTCCGGACGAGTGTGGACGAAGCTCGAGGTGCTGGAGCTGATTCGAATAGACATGGATCCGATCACGCTACGCCACGTGCTCGGCTATTTGGGCAACCTACGAGCTCTCAAGATCAGCCAGAGCGGGTCTGTTGCTGATGAGACTTTAGCATGGAACGAAGCGTTACCGCCCTTCCCGCCTCTCGAGGAATTCATTCTTACCGATGTTCCCAACGTCACCGCCGAGGGTCTCAAGGGCTGGCTGGTCCTGCCCGAGGCTCGCCAGGCACTAACGGTGCTTACGCTGAACCGGACCGGAGTCAAGGTCTGGACTCTACAAGAGATAATCGCACATGTCCCCAACCTAAAAGTCTTGTCCGTCATGGACAGCGTATCGACCTCCATGCCGGTAGCTGCCGGTTCGCATCACATCCCACCCCTCAGCTCCCGCAGTCTCGAAACTTTACACTTTGAAATCACGGCAGCTACATCGTCCCCTAAATACTCCAACGCGGCCCCGAGTTACTACAGCTACCTTGCCGGTTCCCTCCTCGCAGGGGGCTTGCCAAACTTGCTTGCCCTGTATGTCAGGGACCCCAACTTTCCTGATCTGTTGCTTGGTCTTCCACCGCCAGCACCAGCTTTTGCGGAAGGCGGCATCGCCCGTCCCTCGAGCAGCGGATCCAATTCGCCATTCTCGTCACCCAGTTATAGTCCCAAAACGTCTTATGGATTTCCACATCTAGCGGCGTCTCAACCAACCAACCCTTTCCTCGCCAACAGTACTCCGCCTCGTGGCGGCGGCGGGTTTGGACATAATAGACAGCAGAGCTCATTATCTTCATTGGGTTCAGCGTCGCATTTTAGTCCCAACCCGAGATTCAGCAGCAATAACCCCTTTGCGTCGGCTGCGAGCGGGGCAATTCCTCCTGCGGGAGGCAGCTTTATGAATCTACCGGCCAAGTTGGAGGTTTTTACCAAGGGCGATGATGATCAGCTGGGATGGTCGTTTGTGAAGGTTGGAGACGAAAGGGGACAATCGTTTGGATCTGCTGGTTCCGGATCCCTTTCTGGGTCGGTGTTTGGCGGGGCGGGGGCAACGCCAAGGAGAGGAACGAGGGGGGAGAGTGTGAGCGTTGCTAGGCCGGTGAGTAGTTACGGGTTAGGAGCTGATGTGATGGGTGGGAGCACGGCGGGTTGGAGCGCTGGTGCTGGTGCGAGGAGAAGCACCCTGATCGGTGGAGCTGGAGCTGGAGGGGGGTTCTTGGCTGTTCCTAGCGAGGTTGCAGGAGGCGGCGGGATGAGGACGGGGAATTTGGGCGCCCTTGGTAGTAGTTGGGGAGCTCCGGTGATGTCTAGCGGTGGTGGGGATATGGGAGGGGATGAGTGGCCTAGACCTAGGAGCAGTGCTGGAGAGAGTAAGAGGGAGAGGTTGGATTTGTGGAGGTAAACCATGGAACTTTGCGTGCGAGCTGAATGATGGATGGGTGGGGGTTATTCATTGGAATTGATGGGGGAATCACATATGTATAAAAAAGGGATACATTTACAGAAAGGGAGTTTGTTCATCCTTGCCCTGGATTCATCTTTGGTTTGGGTTTTTTTTTTTTTTTTTTTTTTTTTGGTTTTTTTTTTTAAGTGTCAAGTCAGCTTTGGTACGTGGAAAATCGTATTATACCCTTGTTTTGGTTTTGTCCTTTTCTGTTTTGAGACATGCGCAGTAATATATGAAACGAATATGCCTGAAATCATGTGAGAGATCCGAGATATAAAGTCCTTTTTGGGTATTAATAAGCTGAGGCACGAACATTTTAGGTAGTACCGTGCATTTGCATGTAAGTGAACAGAATTGATGGATATGATTGGTTGCCTTTTGCGTGGCTGTAACCCGCGAGAAGCTTGAATTCTCCCGCAAGGCGAACAGGAAAGCAACAAAGAGTCTTTAGGCTGCTTTTTGCAGAAAGAAAATCAAGATGGGCATTTGCTAGGAGCGATAGGCAGAAGCAGGCAGCCGTCTGAGCCAAGGTACCACAGGTTGAATGACACAAACGCGCTGCTGATTACAGTAAATCCAGTGTTTTACCCCCTTTCAGATTATTAATTGACGTCTCTTTTTTTCTGGGGTGTAACTTGTGGTACGTCTTGAGAACAACAGTTTTAAAAGAAGCATCCGGATGGCCCATTTCCTTTTCTTGATTTTTCATTTCATTTTATTTCCCAAGTTTCCATACTCTCAAGAGGAATTTTTTTTTATTTTTTTTTTATTTTTTCCCCCCCTGTTGCTTTTTCTAATTTTTATTTCTTGGGAAAAACTCTCTCGACATCTTTGTCATCTGAGAGTGTCACGATTAGCCTTCTACGACATAAATTTGTCTGAAGCTCTATCGCATCAGCCACGGAAAGAAGAAGATCAGCAAGTTATCAGAGTCACAACAACGTAAAAAAAAAAAAAAAAAAAAAAAAAAAAAAAAACCTTCCCAAAATAACAAGACAGATCGACAACAACATGGCTCGTCAACCAAGCGGCCAGGGGAACAATTCCCGCCGAACGAGCAGCGCCGCCGCCCATAGAGCTTCAGCGGTTCCCAACGCAAACAATAACAACCAAGCCCTCCCGGTGCTGGTGGACACCTTTAACCGCGTCCTCAACATCGCAAACGACGGCGTCACAGCGCCAAATCCAGTTCCGCGAGGAACAAAACGCAGTCTAGGTCGCGTAAGGACAGGCCGTGAGGCCGCAACAATTAGTGGTGATGACGGCGACGAGGAGGAGAAGGAGGAGGAGAAGGATTCCGTTTCAGACAGAGGAGTCGGTTATGAAGGGTACGATCACAAGGGTCACGACGACGCCAAACTTCAGCGGCGCTTGGAAGATTGCGAAGAAGGAGAGGGAGAGGAAGAAGAAGAGGAAGAAGATGACGATGATGAGAATGAACAGGACAAGCGGAACAGAGGCAGGCCACCGAAGATCAGCGGAACACGACAACAACAACAACAACAACAACAACAACAACAACAACAACAACAACAACAACAACAACAACAACGACGGCGGAGAACTAACGGTGCTGGGAAGAGCGTTCGGGCAATAGGGAATAAACGCCGGAAGCTCAGTAAGTCCCAGGGGAATGATGAACAAGACGCAGATAGTAGAAGAAGAGATGACGGCAAAAGGTTAAAGCTCTACGTGATGGGTGGAAACGAGAACGGGGAATTGGGCATCGGCGACACCGGAGGGAGAGATGTTGCGATACCGACGGTGATCAAGTCGCTCCAAGGCAAAAGGATCAAGAGCGTGGCCGTGGGCGGGATGCATTGTGCTATTTTGGTTGAAGGGGAAGATGGTGTGATGACTTGGTAAGTAAGAAAGATACGCCACCACACCCCCCCCCCCCAACACCCACTCCCAAACCCCGTTACACACAAGTCTGTTAGTATTAAATCACGAGAGGGATGCAAATTACTGATTTGGTTTTTATTTAGGGGAGTTAATGATCTTGGTGCGCTGGGGAGAGATACAACCTGGGATGGAGGGGCCATGGTGGATGTGGATGGGGATGGTGATACCGACATGAGTAACGGTGAGGAGACAGACTTGAACCCGTTGGAATCCAGGCCCGGAAAAGTAGATTTTGGCGGTACGGGTGTCAGGAGTGAGGATATCAAACAGGTCGTGGCGGGGGATAATGGTACCTGGATCGTTACGTGGGATGGAAATGTTTATGGGTGGGGGAGTATGAGGGTATGTTATATCCAACTCTTTTCTTTCCTTTGGTTATTTTTATTTTCATTTGGTGGATAGATTTGCTAATCATCATGCCTTCAGTCTAACGATGGTGTGGAACTCTTCTCTGAACATGTCAAGATCCAAAAGACCCCCACTCTCATCAACTTTCCCGACGAGAAGAACGGAATCTCCAAGTTGGCAGCCGGTACTAATCACGTCTTGGCTCTTACAGAGTCCGGCAGCGTCTACACCTGGGGAATTGCATACGAACAGGGACAGCTAGGCCGCAGACTGATGGCGAGAAACAGGAACAAGATCTCCAACGCTTTTACGCCTCGCAAACTGGCGCTCAAAAACATCAAGGACATCTTTTCTGGGTCACATCACTCCTTTGCGTTGGATAAGGACGGGGCCGTATGGGCATGGGGCCTGAATAACTACGGGCAGACGGGCGTGCTTGCGAGCAAGAACGCCGGAGAGGACTCAGCATGCGTAATGGTGCCTGACAAGATCCACTGTGCTGATTGGAGCAAGCCTGGAGAAGAAGAAGAAGAAGAAGAAGGCGGACGATCAGGAGTGGTCTCGATCGCGGCGGGAAACAAGCATTCACTCGCTCTGACAAAAGATGGAAAGTGTTTTGCTTGGGGTCAGCTGAATGGGTGCGCTCTTGGGTTCAAGTTGAGCGACTTTGACAGCGGCGATCCGAATGTCGTGAGGGACTACAGGGGAACGCCGAGAATTCTCAAGAAGCCCACGAGGATCCCAAACTTGCCCAAGCTGAGATACGTGGCAACCGGCGGGGAGCATAGCGTTGCCATCGCCGAGGATGGAAAGGTGTATACCTGGGGGTTTAATAATAGCTGCCAGACTGGACATTCTGGAGGTGATGACATTGAGACGCCCAAGATGATTGATCGCAAGGCTGTCGTTGATAAAGTGTTTGTTTGGGCGGGGGCTGGGGGTATGTTTACTGTTTTGGCTGAGGAGGCTTGAGGGCGGGATTGAATGGATGGGTCAACTTTTTTTCTTTTTTTTCTTTTGATACATGTCGAAATTCATTGGGAAATGGTGATGAGAGTTCTTCAGTCAATTTAGAACGCCGTTATGGCCCCCAACGTTTAGGATAGATTCTCTCTTCAGATTTTGGACACTGTCTTTGCAGAAACAGAACAAAAAAAATGTGCAATACAATATAGAATCAGAATGGTCATTTTTTATTTTTATTGTTTCGGTCACAAACCCCATCTTCTCTCACCAACACCGGTCCGGATCCGGGTCCGGCCACAAGTGGGGCCGGTTACGGAGCAAGCCCGGCTTGTGGGTCTGGTCGGCCCGCCCTCCCGGCCGGTTTGTTTCGGCAATCATGGGCCGCCGGGTCTTGGCCATTCATGCATTATTGGTCGCCAGGCAAGACGCGCAAACATATTCTCTTCACAGGCTATGGCCAAGCCGCCGCCTGGCACCATTCAAAAAAACGGTGAGTGAAGAACTTTCACCGACCTAGGTAATTCCGTTAAATCCCCACCGCCAGCGTTTTTTTGCTTTTTTCCGTATTTTTTTTTTTTCTGCAAGGGACCGATCCTCAGAGGACACATGTGTCCTGCATATTGTACATATTCTTCGGACGTGAACTCCATATCCAGCTTAGTAGCAAATTATGCATTCCCGTCGCTTGGGATCGCCTACTAGACGAGGAGGGCCAAGCTTGTGCAAGTGCCTGCCCGGCATGAACGACGATAGTGCCGTACCATTCGCACATCCCGAGCAAGACTGAGGATCCGGCTCAGCGGCACTTGAAAAGAAAAAAGGAAAAAAAAAAAAAAAAAAAAAAAAAAAACTTTAAGACTTTGATAATAAGATGTGCGGTATAGGGTTTGAAACATTTTTAGAAGGCACGGCTTCCTTCCTATTACGCGGCATGTTTAGAAGGAAGTCTCAACATCCTCAAGACCAAAGCTTGCCTTTGCTCAAGGACAAATCCGGCCCGTTTCGATGTTTCATTCGAGGCACGGGGGCGGGAGAGGCAGAATGGATGCGTAGCAGCGGCCGTGTAATTCATGCTCGTTGTTCTAGTGGTGTAAAGAAACACGCAACCCTCATGCCCCTCCCACTCCCCCACAATTGATTATCTGTTGAGTGGGCAAAAGAAAATTGAGTTGGAAAGAGTCAGTGTTATTAACCTTTCATTTTAGTCAGGGGACGACTGGATTAAACCTTTTGTCTTGCTTCCTAAGAGGTCCAGTCCATGGTGTGTTGGACCGGAGCGAATAAACCAATAACCGTCCAGAACATCCCTCTCCCCTTTTCCTCTCAAAACTCCATGAACTCCTACCAACCTATAAAACCAAATCCATCACCTATATCAATCCCGCTTTCCAACAAACCAGTCAAATGTAAGCTTTAGATCTCAACAGTTTAACTGGCTGAACAAAGCTCCCCCCCCCCCCAAAAAAAAAATTGCGGGGTAATTGTTTACCTTGTGACTGACTGACCGATTGACCGATTGACCGACTGCCAGCTTGCTTACACTGTACCTTCCTTCCCCCCTGAAAATGTAACCATTTCTAGGTTGTGCACACCGACACCGCTTCCATTTCTTTTCTTTTCAATCCTTTCAGCTTTTAAACACTGGTTTCTAGAACTCTCCCCCATTCGGATAAGCACAACCCCACCTCTCTCTCTCTCTCTCTTTCCCCCCTGTCCCCTGCCAACAAGAAGAAAAGAAGAAGAAGAAAAAAAAAAAAGGAAGAATCAATTAAACCGTTTTCCTTGCGTGAAGAAGTTTGTGACTTTTGCTTGCTTATGCTTTGGACCCTGCATAACCAGATCGTAAATATAGATATTAAAGATCAAGTCTTATAAAACTGATTATGCATATAGATATCCATATCCAAATAAAATGAGACATCCGAGACAAAGAAAAGACAATCAAAATCAGTTCTCACAACAGGTTGCATTTCACTCATATATTATTGTATGTATGCAATGTACAGTACAGTACACACACAGAGAGATCTTTTAAAAAGTTCAGACGAAAAAAAAAAAAAAACAAGGTCCCCTGGGATAAAAAAAGAACCCCCCCCCCCGTTCCCCGTCCCCCGTCCCCCGTCTCCCAACCCCTCCCCGAAGAAAAAAAAAAGAAAAAAAAAATCTTTGAAAATCGCACAGACAATTTTTTTTTTTAAAAAAAAAACAACAACAAATACCCAACCCCCCCCAAACAAGCGGTATGCTAGAGGAAAAGGTGGATTTGGATTATACTAATAAACTAACTAAACCTATATGATAAAACCGAGCCGAAAAAAAAAAAAAAAAACACAGCCTTCCCACTAGTCGTTTATCCCTTCCCTTTCCTTCCCTTCCACTTCCATAACCCCCGTCCCTGAGAACAACCCCCCCCACCCTCCTCCCCGTCCACTCACTCCTCCACACCTTTCTTCCCCTTCGCTATCACGTACGTCCCCCCCCCCCCCCGTTGAAACATCTCGTAAACCCACCCCTTGTTTAAATAAAAAAGACCGAAACATGTTTCCTTGTAAATCACAAACTCCCAAAATGAAAACGGATTGCAAGCGGAGAAGGAGTGTGGTGGTAGTGCTCGCCAAAAAACTACAAAGCTTGCCCTGAAACAAAAAATAAAATTGAAATTGTGACTTTTTGAAACATATCGTCAACGCTTGTGACTGTGATGGGGAAGATATCGGTTTCCTTCAAAAACAAAACGGCGAGAAATCAAGAGATATTTTGATGACCAAATACTCTTCAGGATAAACTGAAAAAGACCCAAACTGAGGTTCATCCTGGAATTCGAAAACGGAAAAATATAAAATTATATAAGTAAAAAAAATCAATTTTGTCCTCTCATAAGAATCTTGTATATTCCTTCCCATAAAACTGTGTGTGGTATCATGTCATTTGTGTCCGTCGTATCCCAAGCAAGTGAAAAAAAAAAAAAAAAAACCCCGAAATGTTCCTTCAAGCACTCATGCAAACTATAACCATGCCCCATGATGGCGGCGATTGCCTATCGATCCGTCCAATCATTCGTTGGATCCATCCAAATCATGCCCATGTGTATCTTGTACACCAAAAAGCAAAGTAAAAAAGAAAACTAACGCCCATGATATGCTAAAAAATTCAACGCGTAATTTCCGCCCAGGGGAAAAAAGAAAAAAAGAAAAAAAAAACGAAAAAATTGTCTCTCATGACCTTCCAGTCAGCTTCACACTCCTCCTCCGGGCCGACAATCCACTAAGAATCCCTCTCCGAGCCTTGTCTGTCCCGGGTGAGTTAGGCGACAGGATATGATCTGCCGACTGGGGCAGTGGCATCGACCCGGAGTTACCCATCATTATCGCGTTCTTCTTGACGGCTCGCAAGATATCCTGATAAGTGATTGGTGTCTGGGGAGTCTTTTCGGGTTGCGGTATTTGGTGCTGTCGCTCAACCTCGTGTTCAGCGGCTCCTTCGTGCTGTTGCTCCTGTTGCCGTCCCTGATCCTGCTCGGTCACCGAAGTCAGGAGCTGCAGCGAACTTCGCTTTACCGTCCCGGCCGAAGTAGACGGCCGTGATTGCGCGGTAGCGAGGGATGTATCAACTGTTGGCGCCGCGGCGATGTTGTTGATGGCCATTGCTGGTCTGCTTCGCTTCCGGACCAAACTCAAAGACCTTGTAACTCCCTTGAGCATCTGAGTCGGCGTGCGCGGAGTCTTGACCGATGGGCTCTCGCCTTCCAAACTGTCGAGGGCCTTGGGAAGGGAATAGGTGGTGCCGTTGGCGTAGGGGTCGATGCTGAGGAAAGGCGGTTTCTTTTTGGAGAGGATGTCGGAGATGAGGCTGCTCCTCCTGTGAGCGCTGTTGGGTGTTTGCGAGGAAGTGATGCTGCTCGCGGGTGTTACCGGACGGTCCTCAGTTACCGATGATGTCGTGTTTACCGTCCCCATAGAGCTCGATGACACAGATCGTTTTTTGGGCAGCGAGAGGTCGACGATCGAAGGTTTGCCGGCGAAGACTACTGACACAACCCTGGCTGTGACCTCGTGGCTGGTTCGGATTGTTGGTGATTCCGGGTCCTCAACGCTCGAGTCATAGCCATAATCGGAAAAGTCGTCGGCGTCGGATGAGGCTTCTTCTTCGGATGATAGGTATACATCGTGTGGTGTGCTCGCCTGTTCCAAGCTGGCCGCCTCGACAGCACCACCTAGCTTTAGTCCATGGTTGTCCAATAATCTGGACGATCTCAGGGCGCTCTTCGGAGGTAGTCCTGGCACGTCGGTATCGGGTCGGACCTTGTCGTCCATGTCGTAGAAGCCATCGACAGCTTGCGACGAGCTGTCTCTGGCAGAGAGGATCCCGTCTACAAGAGACATGATCCTGTATGGTGGGAAAAAATCACTGAGCTGTGTGAGTAATGCAAACAGATGGTTGAGCAGGATGGACAATCGAGTAGCGTTACTCGGGAGCTACTGGGACTATCCGAGTGGGCGGGAGCTCTATTTTAGAGGAAGCGAGCGAACTGGTCAAGGGATGGGTCAATGGGCACCCAGCCCATACATACCCTGGGTTGTCACTCACGGTCCTCTCAATCAAGCAAGAAGCGCCAAGCCAGAGGTCATAACGGTCGCAAGAACCGGGCCCACCGTCAGTTTTCGGCCATGGGTGGCATATGGCGCGTGGGTGGTGGGAGCTGGGCGGGAGCTGGCGGGTGATGGGTGGCCGGTTCGAGTCTGTGATGGATGGCACCCTGGTGCATGTGCGTACTGTACCTTGGTACCCGGCCTTCTTTCAACCGTTCCGTCCAGATCAAACGGAGCCATGACAAGGGCACAAAAGCGAGAGACACGCATTCCATCAGAATCCCTGCCCATCTTCGTCAGGACCCCTGCCCAGCCAGCCTCCGTTGCTTCCTCGCCGAATGGAGATCGCAAACTCAGGCCCTCAGGTCATCCCAACCCCGCCGCCGGCTTTTGTTCTCTTTTACAAACGACTGTGATGAACCGAGTGACAATGAATAAAAAGATTGGGTTTAATTGGGCGGCAGCACAGAGATCAGCTAGCGGGGCTGTGGCCTGTTCTTTCTCTCTGTCGGCAACTCAGTATCAGAAATGGCGAGTCCTGGTTGGCCAGGATTGATGTTTCAGGTAAAACCTTCTTTGGGAGGGGACCGACAAAGAAGCTGCCCACCCCGCCAAGCAATTTCGCAGTTACGGTGGTCGTGTGCAGCTTCAACTTTTCTAAGCTATTATCTAGCGCGAATCTTAGAATTCCTTTTTTTATCCCCTTTGTTACGAGGGCAGGAACGAAGAATAATGTTTGTCACGGGTCGAGGTTGGGTGGTCCAGGGCCCCGCTTCGATCGTTGGCTGATCTGGCATTCCAACCTCTGCTCATCAAGAAATGCTCTGATTCCTTGTTTTTCCTAGTGTCACAGCCACCACCATCACTGATTCTTCACTGGGCGGTTTGCTATGGATCGTCATCCATGATCTACTTATCAGCCCCAGGGTAAGTATCACTGCTGACTGGCATGCATTATGATAGCGTGCAGTGCGTGCAGCAAACCCTTGCTTGAAGGAAGAAAAAAAAAACGAGAACACAACCCCTTCGAAAAAAAAAAAAAAAAAGGAAAGGGTCCCCCTATCTAGCGTGGTTCGTGGTTGACGAGGAGGGGGAGCTTGTGCGTCACTGATTGGACCCTCTTCCCCTCACCGCGCATCTACGGAGCCGACCTGCTTAGAATAAACGGCGGTAACCAGGCAGCGACTCCTGATTGGAGAATTACATGCAGCAATGCAGACCACGCTCCTCGCTCTCTCTTCACGAGATCGTCTGATGGGATAGATTCGGGGTTAGGAAGGCAAAACGGTACCTGGTGTTCCTTGGGCTTGGCAAGAATTGGTGGTTGGCCTTGCTCGGAGGACTCCAGTTGTTTGGGTTGATTGTGTCTCATCAACTCCACGTTCCATGTGGTTGTTCTCAACCCGGGACTCTTCCCACCCGAACCGCCCACAAGTTTGCAACGCCAATGCTTGCCAGGTCATATCGAGCGCCCGACCGACCCGACTCATCCGCCTAGCCCGTTCTCGTGGCAGCTTTGAGTTTGTCCTAGCAACTCGGCCTTGCTTGTCGGAGCCTTGGGCCCGGCTTGCTCAAAGGCAGCCGCTACTGAAGACCATCTCGGGATATGCGATAGATGTCCTCTCGCGGCATGAATTTGCAGATTGCAGATCTGAAAAGATAACGGAGCGGCCTCTTCATCCCGCCCACGGCCGCGAAAAAGGGGAAAGCCGCCCAGGGCGAAACGCAGAGGCCCCTCTTTCGGATTCAATGCAGATAAATCTGCTGAGCTTAACGAAGCCTTGTTGACGGAGGCTGGTCATGATTTTCAACAGTTGTTCCGGCCGGCTCACCTGAAAACACAAATATAGACCAGGTGATGACGGATCGTCCTCCCGACCGTCTGGTTCTTTAGCGGGTGGACTTGATTGACTCTACACAAAGTTCACCCGATTCTGCCTTCGAGTGACCATGATGTTGGGAAATCGCGGTCAGCCATAGCTTTTTTCGTATGTTTAAAAAAAAGAAAAAATATTGGCGGCTGCTTGCTCCGCATTGCATCGTTGAGCATCCCAGCCGTGTAACACTGCCACCATTCCTCATCTGTCAAAAATGGAGGCGGCGTCTTCCCACGTCTTCCAAATTTGAGCCTGCAGCTGAAGATTGGACATGTAGGTCGAGCGTTGTTAACCAGAGTTTGGTTGGGGTTATGGTTCACCGTTTCGAGATGTTCCAAATCCGTTCGGGTCGATGGCCGACCGGGGCACCTTTTTTTTTTGTCTTTCCCATGTAGACCTGACAAGGCAAGTGTCGCGGGCGCGCGGTCTTGTTCTCGGCGAAAGGCTGCGACGTCCGTGACACTTCTGTCTGAAATCACTGTCAAGCCACCAATTTGAAGAGGTCGATAATTAGTCGCTCAGACACCGAAAAGGGACATGTCTCAAAAAGCCTCGAAACACTCTTGACATTCTCGACGCTTCAGAAATTGCTGTACGACATGAAAACCTGCATGAAATGGTTCTGTGCGATGTGTGGGTGTGCAACCCGCGTCTGGGCGTCCCGAGCGTTTCCCGGTAATTATCACTTCCAGGTCGAGTGGAACAGCCCGTTCGTGACGACCTTGGGTCATGACTCCCCTTACCCTACATTGGATGACCCCTGGCGGTAAAGAAAACAAATAGTTTTAGATGGAATCGGTATGTGAGAGTGTGATTGATTGACTAGTCTGCGTTGTATCCCAACTCTAGGTTTCTGGGAGCCTTTTCCCCAATGCTTCGGTGACTTTGAGGATTGCGTCACTGCATGTGCTTGGAAGCTTTGTTTCGCAAAAGGAATGCACCAATCATGCTGTAGATCTCAAAACGCTGTGTGCTGGGTTCCCTGATGCGGTTTAGCGCCGATATTACGCTGTGTGCGCTAAAAATGGATTTCGGTGTCTTAAGGACCCAAGAACGGCTGGAATAGCTTCATCTTGGTGTTTGTGATTTCAACCAGCGAGCAGGTTTTCTATTTCGAGTCGCGAAAACTATTTGGTACGAGCATTCAGGACGGTTTCCTTCAAATAAAACCAGATCATCATCAAAGCTTAACGCTCACACATTTTACCTGCTGGGGTTGTGAGCTGCGTAACATCATGTTCTGGCTTCTGTGTTGAAAATGTACGCCATCAGCCGGTCAGCGAGTGGCTCACGTAGCCACGCTGACCCGATTGATGGAGTACAGGAAAGGGAGCTCCAGCAGCCGCACGGATAATCGGATCTCTGTCGGGACGTCATCTCCAACGCTACTTTCATTCATTCACCTGCAAAAAGAGCGTCACTCGCATCATTCATTGCCCAGTCTCTAAAAATACAAAACCTGCCTTCAAAATCCCGGGCTCGGCTCCGGTTGACTTCTCATCGATCGGAGATGCCGAGCGATGTCTTTCCCGTTTATTAGTACATCTAAGACAGTAAGACAGAAGTCAGTCACATACAATGGGTATCCTGGCGTACAGGAATGTCTTTCACGTCACATGCCATCCCATTTTTAAAAAAAACGTAGACAATTTCAGCCCATCCAACTCCTGAGAGACTAGGTATCCCTTGCTCCTTCTAGACTCGGGCCTCTTTCCTTCCTTCCTTCCTTTATTACGTACTAATTAGATTCAAACATTCCTTACGCCTCTGGACTTTTGGGTCATCTTTATCGCCGAAGTCTGCTTATATGCCTTATGTCGAACTAGCTCGGAGCGGCTGATCGACTTCAACCCCGGAACTACGCCGCAAGTCTACACACACATGCATAAAGTCTTCCCGGGAGCAACACCATAAACCTGTCAGCCTTTTGATATAAGTTTGCCCGTCTGCCCGCTTTCGGGCATCTTATTTCCATCCATCTCAAGAGCCCATGGTCATCATGTCTTGCAAAAAAAAACTAAAAAAAAAAAAAAAAAAAAAAAAAACTCACCAGATCCAAACAGTACTTTGGGCACTCCAGATATTTCACCGTGCCTCCACTAGCACTATCGACGCAAGTGCTTGCGACGGAATGGAGGGAATCATCCCTCAGAACTTCCGGTGCGCATTTGGCGTTTGCTCAGAACCCCGATGTCGACTCTTGATACGTGAGTAAGAACAGAATCAAATCATTGCGATGGACCACTCAGTCCTGGATCCAAGGTAAGGAGTCGGAAACGTGTGTGTGCACCGGTATGATCTTCCGAGGAACCAGATGCCTTCAATAATGGACGCCTCAACCCCCTTCCCGGTACTACCCATGCCTGACTGGTAAGCATAATAAGTAAGGTGTTTAGCAAACAGACCCTTTGTACATACATACAAATGGTCAAAGTTTCCATCGTTGCACGATAATATGTAATAAGCCTGTTCAATGACATTTGCATCACACAGAGCGACTGATGAATGCCCCGAGGAAAAGTACACTCACTCGCTCCTTACTATCCTTAATTTGCTAATAATAACAAAGACCTCTCCGTCTTTGCCTAACCACCGTTTGCGACATCCAAATTACGTTTCTCTCGCATCCATACAAGAATACGGATATTCCAAATATCATTCGATATAATTCTTCCATTAGTTTCTGCAAAACAATTGATTGGCCTACATTTATGAAAGACATTCCTTTTTTCCAAAGAAATCGACCTCTCAACAGTAATTAACAAACCATCCCGAACCAAGATTTTTTCTTTTTTTTTTCTCTCCGTTTTTCCCCACATAAAGAATTACATATTAACCAACAGCCACTCCTGCTGCAGACTGACGTTAACGATGAGACTTTTGAAAGTATTGGGGCCTGTCTGTGGGGTTTGATTGTGATGCGATATGGTCACATTGTGCTTATTTAGCTGCAGATAATAGCCAGCGAATGGCATGTTATGTATACAGCACTTTTGTGGCTTTCATGCACGGTTGTATGTATGTATGTTAGTATATGTTGCGTGTTTGACTGGTTTTTATACACACCACGATGACATACACACACACACACACACACACGCATGCACCTAATTTGGATTCTTGGCTTGAAATGGAAATGCCACCAATTTAGCCTCTTGGGTAGACTGCATGTAGATCAATGAGGTGTCCAGAGTGATTGGATCTCCAAGGTTGTGCTCGAAGGGGATGTCCACAATTATATAGATGAAACGGTATATCCACAGCAAAAGACTGTCATGTCAGGTGAGTGTGTGGTGATGATGGTAATAAGTGGTGGTGGTGATGATATATGTAGATTAGCAAAACGGTTGACGTGGAGATAAGATGCTTTTCTTTTGTATGTACATACTTCGTACTAGACGACAACATCAATACATGACACCGCGACCTCCCCCCTCCCCCTTTTTTTTTTTTTTTCCGGCGGGGGCTCACAAACATCTCTCATGAATTTTCCACCAGATTCCTTTTTATAAAATTTTTTTTTCGTGATAAATATATTATCCACTTGCATTCAAAATGGAAGCAAAATCTTTTAAATTTTTTTTTTTAAAAATTTGGAACCGAAAAAAAAAAAAAAAAACATCATTACCAACCGAATTTATCCATCTTTAAACAAGTAACTGATGAATTACTACTCTCTGATAAACCCTTAAACTCACGAGGATGACTCGACGAAAGAACAAAGAGAAAGACATAAACCCATCGGCCCCCCCCCCCCTTCCCGACCTTTCACCTTCATCTCTTTCTCCTGGCCCACATTAGCTGGTAATTCTTTACAACAAGAACGAAATTCGAACTTCTCACTATCACTTTATATGAAGATCAGTAAAACAATGATCTGAAGAGACATATGTTTTTCTTTTTTTCTTTTTTTTAAAAAAAATATCAACAAAATAAAACTCGCCCGGATACTCTTCCTAACTTTATTCCATAAAGCCCCACCCCAAAGACTCATCGTACTCTGGTCCCGACACGTCCCATCCAAACCAAACTCTGATAGACCATGGGACCCGATTAAGCATAAAAGCAAAATGAATGGTTATGTTCACCAATTGGCTTTCCAACCTCTTCATAAATCCGCCATGCCACTCACTGATGTCCTTGCGTATCTTTGATATAGTTTATGGCCACCGTCTCAACTAATTCAAACACCAGCTCTCCTTAGCTCCTTACTCCCTTCCCCCTTGGTGGAAAAATAAACTCCATTCATTTCACATCATATTGCAAGCTATAATCAGGAAGTACAAAGCTCTAACAACCCCAACCACGATCATACTATTAAGTACTGTCTATAGTCTTCGTGCCCCTCACCAAAAGAATAAGAAATACTTGTTGGCTCATGACAGCAATTCTAGTACAGGACAACAATATACACATAAAGAAACGAAAAAGTAAAATAAACAGAAGCAAAAAAGCACACGAGGCCACATTTTCCAGATTAAAACTTTGACCAAGTTTCCTCAGCCGGAGCCAAAAAAAAAAAAAGTGAAAAGCAAAAGACAAAAACTTGGACCAGCTTTCCTCAACCCAATCAATCCATCATCATAAGGGAAAAGCACCACCCACCCAACCGCGTGGCCCTGAGAGGAGATGGACTTAAGGGAAAATGTCACCGACCACCGTTTAGTTGTTTGCCCAAACCACCAGCCAGGAAAATGCCAAACCCGAAACCCAAAAAAGAGCAGCCCATCATACAACCAACACCTGTTCATCTCGAATGCCCACCCCTATCGCCGTTTATCATAACAGTCACAACCTGACTTTTAATTAATATTTTTGAGGACCGATTATACCTTTTCCGCCATCTTCCCACATGACCCGTCCCGATTCGTCCTCTGCAAAAGCAGCTTTCCCTAATCATGTTTTGGATTTCCACACATTATATACTCCGTAGATGGATCCCGAGATGTCATTAAAATAGTATAGAGGGAAAATTCCCGCAGTCCCAATGCGTAATGGTGCTCTCCCGCGACTTGATGGGTGTCGCCTCCAGCCCCTATCCACTCCTCGCTTTTCTGAGTTACTTGCCCATCGGCATACCCCGGTGACCGAAGCAAAAGGCTTTACAGACTGCGTAACGTCGTCTGAAGCGGTCCATGATTTCACACATGGCGCGTTTCTTAGGCGCTAGCTTAAGCTCTCCTTGAGCGAGTGGAAGCTCCACTGGTCTTCAGGCCGGTGGACTTGGCGTTGCCGCTGGTAGCGGAGGTGCCGTGAAGGATGGTGTTCGGGTCGGGGAGCGGAGCCTGGCTCATTCTGCGCACAGCCTTGCGAGCGGCAGGGCGCTTGCCATCCTTCTTGTAGGTGGCGAAGTAGAACGAGATGAAGAGGAAGAGGTACGAGCTGAGGATACCAATACCAGAGAAGGCAGCGAACTCCTCACCCGCGCACTGCCCGGCGTTGGGGAACCAAGGCCAGTAGGTCGAAACGAAGTAGGTGTAAGAAGCGAAGTAAACGAAGCCCAAGTCAATGATGAACTGGATGATCTGGAGACGGGTGATCCACTCCTTCCACCAAATGCGGACGCCACGCGCGCTCTGGAAGTAGTACCAGTACATAACGACGTGCACAGTCAGGTTCAGGGTAATGACAACCCACGAGACCGAGGTTGAGCCGATGAGCTGGGTGTAGCAGAGGAGAGCAGTGGCGCCATGGTGATAGCAGTGAAGGAAGGTGAGGGGCTTCTTCTTAAGAAAGAGGAAGCAGGTATCCAAAAGTTCGAGATACTTGGTCAAGTAGTTCAACTAGGGTGTCCGTTAGCATCAGCGAGTTCCAGCTTGTTAGGCGGTGTAAAACTAACATAGTAAAGGACCACCATGGGCTGAGTCCAGCCGCCCTCCTTGTCGCAAATAGCAAAGAAGATGCCACGGCGGACAACGGTAGGAATGATTTGTTCGAGAAAGAGGACAAGAAGAATGCCGCTGATGGCGGTGAGGTAAAAGTTGTGGATCAAGAACAGAGTCTTGAGCTTGAAAGGCTCACGGTTGCGCATGTATTCCCTCCCGCCGAAAATTATGGCATAGTAGATGACAATGAAGATGCTCGTCTCCTTGAGCGTCGACATTGGCGTCTTGCCGGCCACGAATCTGAAGTCCTCGGCAGGGTAACCGGCGACGGCCTCGAAGGCCTTGCTGAAAATGGGCCACAAGTGGACACCAAAAGGCCGGTCCAGCGTTGGGACCGGCACGTGGTCGAGAATTGACGCGCTCGCCATTGTAACTCACGCCGTTCGGATTTTTCGCCGTGCAGTCGAGAGTCTGTTGTTTGTTCCCTGGTCAGCACACGGTGTCTCGTCCAAAAAATGGCGCGTTAAGGGTAAAGAGATAATGTCTGGCATACCTAGCAATGAATCTGGAGTGAACGGAAACGGCGGGTGCAGGATTACGGACTATGCAGAACACACCACCACCAAAAGGAAGGAAGGGGACGAATCCGAATCAAGAATTAAAACGTGGAAGACGAAGAGAAGAAGAAAACAAAAGGCGACGCCCAAGAAGCTGGGGATTAAGCCGTCGACCTTGGGGAAATGCGCGCCGCAGAGAAGGTTTGGAGGTGGTGGAAGACGGGTGGAAGTTTGGGGACCTTGGGACCAAATATTTTTCAGGAAGCCTTCTTGGTACGACGTGCAGAAAGGGGAAGCCACGAGCAGGCTAGTCTCAACATATCTGGGTCCCCTTGGATCCTCATTTCCAGTTCCTGCATGTGAAGTCTCATTTGCAGAGCTGATAATTTTTTTGTCTGCCAATCACGACGTGGCATTTGTGTCTTGCCGTCCAAGCCGTCGGTACCCACCAACGACACCCTGGGCCTCGGAATTCCCAGTCTGTATGTCCACGAGTTTCTGGGCACTCCGCGGACTCCCGATCACTCACCAAAAAATAAATCCGGCGAGATTGAATCTCAAAAAGAGTCTGCCTTCATCATGAGAATCGCCGAGTCCATCATTGCCGCATTGACATGCTTTGTTTTGTGTGTGTGGACTACACGGCTGTCGGGTGGCTGTCACCGCTGTTTCAAGGCCATCATCGACTGAGTCGGTATTGGTCTTGCGGTGCTTTTTTTCTCCTGCATGTTGCGTGGCCGAAAATCCACACCCCCTCGGTCTTTTACCTTTATATAGGGGGGGAAGTGGCTCCCCGATCCTCTGTTGTTCAAATGCTGTCCAACCGATGCACCTGTAGACGTCAATACACCATTGGCACCGAACAATTGGTCAATCACCCTCCTGCGGAGCCCGGGTTCGGGATGGCCGGTTCTGAACGAGATGTCGGAGGTGCGGGCTCGGATGGGGAGCGGTGCCGGACGATGCCGCTAGCATGGGCTTTCGACTTTGACTTGTCGCCATCCACAACTCCGGTACCCCATGGACCGAGACACCGTCGACCTCTCTGCATTCTGATGACGTACATGCGGAGTTTTGAATGTCAGGTCGATGCGTGTTCTTTTGCTCATGTGGCCGTCTCGTCCAGAGATTTATTAAGCGATGCCGTTTTCCTTGAGGCTGTAGCTCAGTTGGGGTTGGATTTAAGAGATTCTCGAAGCAGTAACTGATGCCTCATTATTATTCTTTTCGTCTTAGCTTTTTTTTTTTTTTTTTTTTTTTTTTCTTTTTGGCAGAAGAAAGCCACACCGCACATGCACACACACATCAACGTTATTAATGACTTGTCATACGTGACGGCCGAGACGGCGGAAAGGCTGCACGATTGCTGTCAGTGCGAAATGCTTGAATCGGGATTTGCCGAAAGAAAATACAGCCACATTGAGCAGGCAATTGAACGGTCGGCTATTGGCGAAGCCACACCAAGAAACTGGGGAAATCTCTCAATTGCGTGAAATGCAACTGACGGGTTGCGTGCAAATGGGGTCCAGGGCAGCTTCGACCAATCATAGCTCCCAGATAGGCATAACCGAAGTGGTTCAATGCTAATATCCAGAATTTCCTTGGATCAGCTCACAAACCACACTGATTATCTGCCCGTGACTGCATCAAATCAATCGAAACCAAGCTACGGAATACCTGCTATCCTCCCTCCCGGGCCAGCCCATCGCCGTCGAGGTTCCTCCCCGCTCCGCCAGCCACATTACCCGCTTTGCGTCTCGTCCTCGACGACTTGGACTTTTTCTTCTTTTTATTTTAGATACCATAAAAAATTCTCCGTCATAATGTCGGCCCCTCTCCTCCGTCTCGCCGCCCGCGGCTCCGTCCGCACGATCGCTGCCCGGCCGCAACCTATGGTTGCGCGCGCCCTTGTTGCTCCCAAAACCTTCAGCACCTCCATGCGCATGCGCTCCGAGCACCAGGAGGAGACCTTTGAGGAGTTCTCTGCCCGGTGAGTAGCTCTTCCCGGTCTGAACGATGCTATACGAAAAAATAAATCATGACGTGATCCTCGTTTGGTCCCGCCTTGTTCCGATGATACCACCCCGAGTCACCAGCCACAGCTTATCTTGGAAGGCCGAAAAAGTTACAACAACTGACATGGAGCTTGGGGATATAGCTACGAGAAGGAGTTCGACTCTGTCCAGGACGTCTTCGAGCTTCAGGTATGAACCCTTCGAGCTTTCCCACCAGAAAACTGCCCCCACTAATCCGAAAACTTTAACAGCGCAACCTGAACAACGCTTTCGCCTACGACCTCGTCCCTTCTCCCTCCGTTCTCGCCGCTGCCCTCAAGGCCGCCAGGAGAGTCAACGACTTTCCCACTGCCGTCCGCGTTTTCGAGGGTACGAGATTCACCCGAATTAACCCCTCCTTTGGCCCCTCCTTCTCCATGCGGGATATACACATGAGCAGACGGATGTGGAACAGCCCGCTAACATTCGAATAGGCATCAAGTCCAAGGTTGAGAACAAGGGCCAGTACGAGCAGTACCTTGCTGAGCTCAAGCCCCTTCGTGAGGAGCTCGGCATCGCCCTCAAGGAGGACCTTTATCCCGAGGAGTCTTAAAGTGTCTAATAAGTAGTTTTTTTGATTAAAGAAAAGGACTGTAGTTACGACACCCGATAACGACGAGCCACGGTAAATCATCATTTAGCTGCATCCGGAACTACCGTTAGCCGAAAGGCTGGTAGCCGTTTTTTATACCTTTCCACCGTGGATACCAATCCCGCTTCAAACCCGTTACTATACTGTAAATGGAGTTCAAGCAACCAAATCAAAATCTGTACATTTGTTCTGTTAGAGCGTTTTCTTGTTGTTGGACTTCTTGTGGAAAATGGGGTAGAGGCAATGAGAGATCTCCGGTATCAGTTCCCTTCAACTGTGATTTACTGAGCATTGAACTGGTATATTCCTTACCACGAATTACCATGCCCCTGGATCTTTGAGGTTTACTGGCAAGCTTGTTTGTTGACGACCCCTGAACATGTCACACAAAACCTCACCTCGCCATACTTTAGACCTACCTCATCCTGCTCCGCATCTCGTCTCAAGTTTTACTTGAGCGAAAATATAATCCTCACAGCTCATCATCCACATGAAGCACGATCTTCAAAAAGGATTTCTACATCTCCAAGCGTTATGTAGTTTTTCACAAAAACCAGAACCCAACTTGATCCTCCCCACCCAACCGCCAACCCCTCCCGGTTCGGTTTTATAGACTATAGATTATGTATGGCCTTCATTTTTGCTTTGATCCATCTGGTCCTTCAGTTTCTTGGCCTCGCTTTTCCCATCTCTGCTGACCCTATTTCACCGTCATCAAAGTCGCGAGAAGCTAATCACTTCCTTTGCGCTCGCTCTTGGTATGTACATAATTTAACAATCAATTCAAGGGTTTTTTCTTGCTTTCTTTCTTTCTTTTTTTCTCTCTCTCTCTCTCTCTCTCTCTCTCTCTCTCTCTCATTTTTTTTAAAAAAAAAATTATAATTTGGGGGAAAGGGGAATGGGAGAAAAAGTATTGATATGTTATGTATGGTATTAAAAGCGCATGTGTGTCTAGTGTTGTTGTTGTTGTTCTGTCCTGAACTGAAAAATAAAAGATTGAAAACAGCGGGAAACAAAAGACCCTCCTCTCCATCTTCTCTCTGTTCTTTAGGCTCTCCTCTTATCCTCTCTCCGTGACAATATCAAAATTACTTTTGTCTCTGAAAGTTCATACAGCATGCTCCCATTAAAAGAAGAAGAAAAAAGGGCAACCATTTCCTCCTTTCTGCTCTAAAAACGCCCAAATCATTCGTGGTTCCTGGAAAAGGAGTTAAAAAAAAAAAAAAAAAAAAAAAGAGAAACAAAAATGAAAACACTAGAAAAGAGAAGAAAAACTCCTGTATCACCAGTACCGGGTTAATTCACCCATCATGCCATTCCCCACCTCCCATGAATACGTCTTCCCAGCTCTTGCTAAACGCTGAAGCTATAGTTGTAGTTATGAAAGAAAAAGAAAAAAATGAATGAAGTGAAGAGAGAACAGGAGAAACCACCCGAGAGAGTAAACCGGTTCGTCCACATATCACTTGTTGACCGGTTTCGCAATGCTTGCCAGCCTCTTGGCCGCACCACCCGTCCTCCTCCGCTTGGTATCCTCAGTCGCAGTCTCCTTCATCTTCTTTGCTGCGCCAAGATTTGTCTGAAAAGTAGGAGGGGAGGAGTCAACATCCATCGCAGTACGGCCCAAAGCATCGCGATTCTTCTCCGGTGTAACAAGAGCATCGAAATTAAACTTCGCAGGCGCCTCAAGAGCATCCGTATTCATCTTGGATCTAGTCACTCTCTTATATGACACAGTATTGGTATTTGTATCGGTTTGCGCAGGCTTCGCATTGCTCTTCGCAGCCCTCCCCGTCTTCTTCTTCAGTGCTGCACCAACTTGCTCTCGGGCCGAATCATCAGCAGCATTTGTCTTCGGTGCACTTCCATCGCGCGCTGTCTACTCGCTGCGAAGATGGGCCAAGCGACTGCTGTTTCCGCCGCCGATGTAATTCATACCTCCAGGGGCAGCCGGGTCCGAGCTGGGGGGCAGGGCAGGACTAGTACCTCTGCTTCCTGCGGCCGTGGCACTGCGGCTAGGCCTCGGGCTCATGACGCCGCCGGGACGAGGACTACGCGTCTCGCGGCGATTGCTCTTGAGAGTTTTGAGCTCGTCCTTGACGCGGTCTAGCTCACGCTCCCGATCGTAAATGATGGCCTTTTGTTCCTTAATCTGCTTTGTCATAATGTTGAACTCGTTTTTGGCGTGGATCTGCTGAGCCTTGAGGGCATTGCTGGTATCTCGTTGCTTCAGTTGAGCGATCTCCTGTTGCAGCTCCGTGATCTGGCGTTCTCGGAGGCCGTGTTCGCTCGAAGAGTCTTGATGTCTCTGCCGGAGGTACTCGGCGTGTTCCTCGAGCTTGGCAGCTTTACTCTTGAAGACTTCGGTCTGGGCCCGCTCATCTTTGAGCTCTTGCTCTAGCTGCGCGAGCTTTGCGACTTCGGGAATTGACGAATTCTGAAGGGCATTCGTCGCGCTGGAGAGATCAGACTCGAGAACTCTGACCCTCTCCTTGAGAGATTCAACTTCGGCCTTGCGGGTCTCGAGTTGTTCCTCTACTTCTTTGACCTTTTTGGTCGCCTCCTTGGTCGCCTCTTTGGCCTCCTTCTCAAACTTTTTCCGGTCGTTCAGGGCTTCCAAGTATTTCGGCTCAAACCTCTTCACAGTCTTTTCCCATGATAGCCGCTGGTTTTCCTGGCTCTTGGCGAGGTCACGCATCTGCGAGTACAGCGTGTTTTGGGATGCCAGCTTCTCCTCTAAGTTGAAGATCTTGGCTGCTAGCCGCTCTAGTTGTGCTATAGGGACATTCATCGTCGCGGTGTGATTCGCTTCAGTAATCGCGTGAGCTGCTAGACAATCCCTGAGGAGCTCACTGATTTGAGCCGATGCCGCTCTCTCCATCATCTTTGGACGCTTCGTGACGATAATATTATCATCAATCAAAGGTCTCTTCCGGATGTTTGAGGTCTCGGGGGTATCGGTTTGAGTGTCTGGGATCTGCGAGCTTCGCCACAGCTCAAAGACATCGCTCGGAAGATATTGATGCCCCCAACTAATACCGGATTCCGGGTTTTTCAAGAAGTTGGCAAATGTCTCCGCGGCGTCGTGAGGCTCAGGATACCCACGTTCAGGCGTCTCCAGATACTTTTGCACCTGGGCAATTGCCAAGTTCAAAGCATTTTTCTTCTCAAGCCCTTTAAGATCCGGCTCCTCCTGGCGTAGTTCTAGATCAATATGCTCTACAGAGTAGGTGGTGGTAAGCGCAAGGACCAGGGTGGATTCGTAACCCAGATTTGTTGGTAGCTTAGCTGATCTCGCCGCCTCGTCAAACAGGATTACCACGTCGATACCGGCTCCCTGAAACTTGGAAAGGTTTTCCGAAACATCGGCAGTGGTGATAGACGGGATTGGTCCAAGCTCTTTCAGTGAGTCGAGGATTGTCGCGACAAGGGCCTCAAGATATTGAGAGACAAGGCCGGGCAGCGACAGGATCAAGACCCGGGCATGGACACCGGATAGGGCCATCAAGAACTCATAGACAAATGAGAACTTGCTGTTCGAGTTGGTCGCGTGTTTTGTCTTTTCTTGCGCAGTCATGCTGGGGAGCGAGTCCCAATAAGCTGGCAGGTCGCAAAACTTTTGCAAGCTCTCAAAAAAACTATCGATTTTTGCAACAAGCGACGGGTCGGGCACTCTAGACAAAGAGTCCGAAAAGATACTGCCAAACTGGGACATGATGGCTCGGTTTTTCTTGACCGTGTCAAGGTACATGGACCGCGTGTTCGCAGCCATAGGGAGAGTGACGATCAGCCGCTGGTGCTCATCTTCTGTCTCGTCGGGAACCGAGTCGGCATTCGGCGAGACCGATAGCGGAACAGGAGGCTCATATACTTGGGGGTTGTCGGTGAACATCTCGGAGTCGTGGTCCACCACCTGAGGGAGTTCAAGAGACGTAGTCAAGTCGGAGGGTGCCACCGTGGTGGGCAGCTGTTCGAAGGCCGGGTTGTGAGCTCCTATTACCGGAAGCTGGGTGGAGAGATTAGGGGTTGGCGCGTTGAGAAAACTGAAAGGTGGCGAAGAGGGGTCCCCACCCATTTTCTCTCTCTGGCGTGCCAATGCCGAGTTCATCCCCTCTCTCAGTTCATCGACTGCTGATCTGAATTTAGGAGGCTCTGGTGAAGTCGCTTCAGCACCCTCGGACGGGCGCGAGCCAAGAAAGTCAAATTTTGGGATTGCCGCTCTGAGCTCTTCGCGCGCGTCCCGAAAGGCCGCGCGCTCAACCGCAGGCTGCATGCCACGCTCTGGGTGAGGGAGGATGTCTTGACTTGGATTGAATGGCTGTGAGTTGAAGTTTGGAATTGCCGCCTTGAGCTCCTGTATGGCGTCACGCCCTTCTCCCCAGAGGGGCCCTGAAGGTGGTGGCGGATCCATGCTGCGCAGGCTCAGTGCAGGTGGTCGCTTATTGTAGGAGCGACCTGACCACGGTGAAAACTGAATGCTGTTTTGGTCAGATTTCGCAAGGGTTGAGAGGCGCGAACGACTGACTATGAGATTTGAAACCCCCGATGTAGACTTGCCGTCTTGGGCTGTGCTGGTGGCCTCTAGAATAGCACCTTCCTGACTGCGCTCCGAAGGCTCGCGGGTCTGTGTTATGATGTGCCCAGAGCCGTCGTTGTCAGATGGTATTGGTTGCACTAGTTGAGCGGCTTGGTATGATAAGAGAGGAGACGACGTGGCGCTTTTAAAGTCAGAGATGCTTGAAGTGCTTGGAGAAGGCGAATCGCGGATAGGGTTCCGAAATTCCTGCGATGGCAGTGGAATATCGTAATAGGGCGGCTGAGTAAGAAACTCTCCGGCACTGCTAACCGTGGCTATCTCGGCTTCGTCCACGGATGCGTTGAGCGGTTCCGCACCTGAATCGAGAGCTAAAGAACCAGACCTTGACTCGCGGTCAAGAAGAACAGAAGGAGCCTCGCAATGCTCGGCTGAGTGGCCTGGCTGGTGCGAGGGTATCTCGGTGAGGGAGACCTCCGGCACTGATTGGTCCACAACGATCCCCTCCGCTGCTGACTGCGCCTGTTGTGACTCGGTGATGTCTGTAAACGCAGCAAGCGTCGATTGGGTTATGGAATCTTCTTGCGAGTCAGGAATCGTCCTCTGGCTGGCAGCGTCTTTTGCGACAGCCGATGTCTGCGAGGCAGGAATGAAGGTGTACTCAGATGGATCAACAGCCGGGGCGGCGGAAATGTCGACAATAATCTCTACCTTTTGGGGACCAAGCTTTGGAGCGCTATCTTCGGGGCTCGAGGTGCGGTCTAGACCAACCGCAGTTCTCGCGCGCTTGGGTGATGGGTCGCGGCCGTCAGCCGACGAATGGCTGCGTCGCCGCTTTGAAGATGCAGGGTGCGCCGGTTGGTTGCCGCTCTCAGCAACCGCGGGTGAAGTGCGAATAGTATCTTGGCCGCCTCTCTGGAGTTTTTTTTCTTCCCAGGCGTCAATGGCGGGCTTGGTGACGTTTGTCGCGAGTTCCTACTCGGAGTTGAGTAATGGTTAGCAATCATGCGAAACGATGCGATTTCGGTGTGTAGCTTATTTCAAAGACGGGCGCCCTACCCAACTTGGTTCGTACTCCTTGCCGGTGCTTGCGTCGTTTTCCCAATCTACCAGGTACCAGAGCTCGCCCTCCTCGGTCTTCTCGTCGAGGATGTCGCGGAGTTCGTAGTACTCTTCTTCTCGGTGTCGGGCGGAGGGGCGCCGGCGTTTGGCGGGTCTGGTGCTGTATTTCTTGCGGTGCCGTTTTGGCATTGACGCGGCGTGAAGAGACGAGGGCGTAGCTGCCCGGTGCTGTGACCCGCGTCTCGCGGCCTCTGCTCTTGAAGGTGTTGTCTTCGCTCGACTGGATGCGGCGGAGTCGACGGTTTCGGCGCCTTGTTCAGGTACCTGTAGAAAGGCTGCCGTAGCAGGGGTCTGACAACCTTCCCCAGCGCGCCCGGTCAGCCACTGCTTGCTTGCACAAACTCCCTGCGTCGCCCACAGCGGGGCCACGGCTTGATTCGCCAGCCTTACCTGGTGCGTCACGTGTGAATGAGCGCTGTCGAGTGCGATAGGCTTGCGGAAGCATGGGCGGGTCGCTAGGCGGGGCAGATACGCGAGGCGGAGGGATTTTAATTGGGAAGGCGGAGAAGATTGGAACTTGGTCGCTTAAAAAGGCAGTTGCCCTCTTATATAATTATTAGCTGCTTGACTCTGGGCTGCTGGTCTCACAATTCCACTGTCAGATACAACATTGCAGCTGGGTGTGTCTGGTCGTTCTTTCCGTCCCATAGTGGCTGTGGAGCAGAGGAAAGAAATAGAAAAGAATTCGGGTTGTTCTGTTCAAAATCCAAACAATTCACCTCCGAGGCTTCGACGCAGGCCTTGCAGGCCTCGCGGATCTCGACAGTTCTTTGCCGACTGCCAGATGCTTACTGCGCCTCGCACGCGACTCCAGTGCCAGATGTCGGGTCCAGATGCGGCAGGGGGTGATTGGCACATCATCCCCTACATGAAGAAGTACTCGCTCCGGATTCGAAGGGCAAGCTTGTCCAGCCCTGATAAAATGAGAGGGAACGGCAGCATGGTGGGGGATTGTGACAGGACGAACTTAAATGTGACACATCTTTGACCTGAAATTCAAGTCCAGCATCTTTCAAAAGCCATTCTCCTATCTTGGTCTGCCATATTTGTTGTTCGTAAAGACCGTCCCTGCCTGACAATAAATGCCTCTCAAACGATGGCTTACAATCTTTGCTTGCTCTTCTCCAGCTTATCCTCGTTAGCTGTGGCCACCCCCACGCACCCGGCTACAGATTTTACTGTGCCCGTCATCTTTCCCACCTCTATCTTCTCCAGCTACTATGGTACAATCTAATCCAGCGCTGTCTCAACAGTCGCCCAAGTCAAGCCCATACTGACAGCTAGGAAATACTCTGTGGGCACAGTCACTGCCGGGCCAACTAATCAGTCACAACCAATCATTCTCAATCCAACCTCGAATTTGACATTCCCATCAAACCTCAGCGATCCCGATAAATGTCCCAAGCCACGCTGCAGATCCTCCTCCCCCCCCCCCCCCCCCCCGGGCGGCCATGGCCAACCTGACATATACAGCGGCTCGGGCAATGGTTTCCGCTACTATCGGCGAAATATCTCATATCTTGAATCAAGTCGGCTCCGAGCCGTCAGACAACTGCTCGGAATGCATTGCCGCTCTCTCGATCGTCCAGACAATAGCTAGACTAGCGCTCACCTACTTATCCGAAGCCATGGTGTCGCTTTGCGAGACCACGAGATACAAACTCGCGAAGAATGCAAAGCAACATACGAAGCATCCTCTTTCGGTGGCCCTTGGACCCAGGTTCTCGCATACGCCGATGTTGATGGCTTGGATGGACAATATCTCTGCTCGTGCTTGAACAGTGACTTCTGCCCTCGAGAAGAGCTTAACGCCCCTCCCAAGGTTAAATTTTCAAAGCCTATGCCCAACAAACCAGCGAAGCCAAGTTTGAGAGGAAATAGGATCAATGTGCTTCACTTCTCAGATCTTCACCTTGGTGAGAAAGCCCGTCTCGTAGAATGTCTCGCAGGTCTAACACAGACCACTGCCCCCAGACACTCGGTACAAGACTAGGGCGGAAGCAAACTGTACGTCCGGGTTGTGTTGTAGATATTCAACCGAGTTGTCACCCGCTGTCGCTCAGCCCGCGCCCTTTTTCGGCTACTACAAATGCGATTCGCCTTATTATTTGGCAGCCGCTACCTTGCAGTCGATCGAACCCCTGACGGGTATATCCAGCTTCTGGCCTCCTATCCTCACCCTTTATACCGGTGATCTAGTGGCTCACGACCCTGAGAACCAGTTGTCCAGAGCATATTTAGCAGGGACCGAAGATTGCGGCTGGCAGATGTTCAAGAAATATATCGAAGGTCCAATCTATGCTGCGCTAGGGGTGTGTTTTCCATTTACTGACCAACCATAATAACCATACATGTCTAACGTTCTTCAGAACCATGACAGCTTCCCAAGGAGTCCCCACGCTCCACACAATCTCGGTCAGAACGGTCTGCTCGGGCAGCAGAGATACTCCCCGCGTGTCATTGCCAAACATATTCTTCGGACATACCCACGAAGACCAAGTATCGATATACTACGATATCAACCAAGAGCCGGTGGTCTTTGGATGGATCGGTCCGTCACTTAAACCTTTGACAAATCTCAACTCGAGATATCGCATGTATGAAGTTGATGATTCCACATGGGAAATATATGATGCCTATAAATTTTAGGCCGACGTCAACACTTTTGCGACTCTTGACATCACCAACGGCAGCGGCCCAGTATTCAAGCTCGAATATTCTACCCGCAAAGCTTACGGTGCAGCAGCCGGCTGGCCTGACAATGCACCCCTTAATGCAACATTTTGGCAGCAAGTAACGGAGGCCATGGAGAAAAGATAGGGGCCTGGTTGGTCTCTTTAACACCTACCAAGGAAAAGGCAGCGTCGGAAGCCCAAATTGTACGAGCGAGGCATGCGCAATGGCCAAAATTTGTTATATCAGGTCTGGGAGCGCCGAGTTGGGGAGGATATGCCCGCAGGGGTTTGGTAGTGTGCAGAGCAGGTACACTGGGGAAAGCTTTTGATTCAAGAAAATTTATATCCAAATTGGTGACAGAGCAAAAGTGAGATCTCCAAACAAGGTTAAGTCGCGAAAACATAAACCTTATAAAACCAATAAGCCCAAAGAAGATAGTCCAACGACAAAGAGTAACCCCTTCTTGACCGTCAACAATCGTGGTGCCGCAGCAGTAGCAACAGGCGCCTGCGGGCGAGTTGCTGCCGGTCTAGCAATCTCATCAGGCTCATATGGATCGCCGGCCTCGACTTGAACCGGCCTCACTCGTCCGGGGCCGAACGGGCCGCCGGGAGGGCCGCCGCTGATTCCATACTGGCTGTCACCTTCCGCTTGCTCTCCCGAGTCTGCTTCAGCCTCTTCCGTCGAAATGTTTGGAAGAGCCGGACGGCGTTCAGGACCGCCTTCTTCTGTCGGACCTTGGGTTTCTGTCTCGACGTCGTCGACATCCCCCCCTTCCCGAACTTCAGGAGAGGGAGTGGGAAGGATGCCGTCCCATGTGGTGGTGGTAAACTGGATGCCGGGTCCCTGTTGGGCGGCGAAGACGTTACGCTCTAGGTCCTGCTGGACCGGAGAGTTGCATTGGAGGACCGCGACGGAGTAGAGACCGTCACTTCCTAGCCATTCGCTGGGGGGACTTGTCAGACATGACTAAGAAAGGAGAGGAGGGCAGAGCATGGTATAACTTACGACATTGCGAAAGAGTAGATTAGTCAAATAACAGATAAGAATCAACTCGAGCGTGACGGAAGTGTCCGCCCACGACAAGAAAGTAAAAGACAGAAAAGGAAAAGTCAAAGTCCGGAGAAGTCAAAGGAGCGACACGGCGACTGCCAAAACCAAAAAAAGTGAGCAGTTGGAAAAGGGAACAAACCTCACGGGGCGATACCAAGCACATCGTGAGGCCTGCGGCCGAGATCCTCTTATACTCACGGTCAGCTCCATGGCGTCCTCCCATTTAATCGTGGGTTGTGTCTCAGTTGAGGAGACGAGCAATTCATCCCTCACATGAATGACTGTGGCATGGCTGTGGTATTTGATGGCATTCCGAAACCCCAGAAAAGAAGTAGGCAATCCGCCATGTAAAAATTCCTTGAACGAGACATCAACACTTGAGTCGCATTCCGGGCGCTTGCGTTTCTTGAGGGGGAAAAAGAAAAAAAATAAGCTTGTTTCAAGCTAAGCGTCGAGTCACTCATCCAACATGACAATGGAGCGCCATCTGCAGCCTTTGAAGCAGTCGCGAAAAAATGATACGACGAAAAAAATCGGCGCCGAACAAGCTGATGCTCAGAGAGCTTCAAATCATGGAACAGAATAAGCCAGGCGAACAAACGAGACAAGCATGAGAAATCACCGCAATCATCTATCCGCACTCAACAGCCGCTAACACTGGATTATTTTTCCAGAGAAATAATCTGCAAATACGCAAAATTGATGGTGTGGTTGTTGTTATGTCTCCAATCATTCAGCATTCCACGCCCATAGAAGAATTCAAAGGGACGAGAAACTTCCTAATCAAGGATATTTTTCTGCAAGGTATGACGCTCAATTGAGGTCAGGCAACCTGATACCGTGGGAGGTCTAGTATCGGTCGTGGCAACCTTGGGTAAACTTTTTGATCTAAGGAAAAAAAAAAAAGAGAAAAGAGAAGAAAGAAAATCGTAAATTTTTGAAAAAGATATACCCCCCTCCAAAAAAAAAAAAATTGGGTGGGGCCACCCTCCGGCCGGCACCAATTGCGGCGGCCCGACTTTTTTTTTTTGGAGCTCGTTGAAAGCTGGCTTGTTATCGATAACATCTCATTCACATCGCTTATCTAATCACACTCCCGCCGGCGCGTCCTGGCGGCGCATTAAAGCAAGTAATCAACACCAAACAATCCACTAGACTATCTAGACATCTAACATCACATCACCATCCATCATTCGTCACTCCCACATTTTCATTCAAATAACCCCCAAAAATAGAGAGAGAGAGGGAGAGAGAGGGGGAAAAAATAAAAGATGCCATCATCAGATTACTCAACCCCAGTCCGAGGCGCCCTCAAACTAAAAGGCGGCGTCCCGAACCCTTCGGGCGTGACCAAAAAGAAAAAGAAGAAATCGTCCTCCTCCAGCAAACCTTTGACCGATCTCGAAAGAAACCTCTCGACCGGCGGCGGCGGCGGCGAGGACGACAATGAGAGATCCATATCTTTGGCGCCAGAAGTAAAAGACGGAAAGGGAAAAGAAAAGATTCAACAAGAAGAGGACAAAAAACAACAACAACTACAACTACAACAGCAGAAAGGAGGCAATGACGATTCGGATTCCGACTCAAAGAATAAA
Source organism: Cladorrhinum samala (assembly GCA_033576145.1). Lineage (NCBI taxonomy): Eukaryota > Fungi > Ascomycota > Sordariomycetes > Sordariales > Podosporaceae > Cladorrhinum > Cladorrhinum samala. The sequence goes on along the minus strand of MU864928.1, from coordinate 133,214 downwards.
ACAGAGGCCGAACGTCGCTTCGCAGAGGTGAAGCGAAAGAGGGTATGTATAAATATTATATATCCCCCCTCTAATAAAAAATTTAGAGTAATCAAGCTGATATTTATTTCCTTCTCCCTAAAAAAAGTTAAAAGAACTCGCATCAAACGACCCAGCCGCGGCAAAGGCGGTGGGCCTCCGTCCCGAGCTTCTCAAAACGCACAAGCAGCGCGTCGAGGAACTTAATTCACACCTTTCGCGGCTCAGCGAGCACCACGACATGCCCAAGATTGGTCCCGGCTAGTTGAGAGAAGAGAAACGAAGGGTGGGGGAGGAACCGAGGCTGGAATCCAACATATCTCTGGCAGAGACATTTTGGATCCATCGTCCAGCAAGAGCAAGCTGTATTTTACTTTCATCCATTAGTCTTTATCTTCCCAACACACAATCAGCATATCGATACCCAATTGATTTTATCTCATCTTTAGTTAAAATTAACACTTCACGGACCATCAATATCTTGTATGAACTGCTTCGTTTTTTTACTCAAATCTAATGCTATTGCGTCCACCATATTCGGGGTCATGGTTACAGCTTATTTTGTTGCGTTCCACTGATGGCCCCTTGTCTTCCGACCCAAGGAGAACAAAAAAAGAAGTATATATAAATCCCTTCCATCTATTTCCCGTGTTTGTTGTTTCCGTAATCCGATTATGTCTGTGATCCATGTAAAGAATGTGCGGCGTCGTCTCCTTCCGAAAAAAATAAAAAAATAATTCCTGCCTTCCGTATAATGAAACAATGATTTACATCCCACCGCCGCCTGTACCGTAATGAGTGACTGGAATGAAACCCGAGCGCCTTCCCCCTTGAAATGCGAATGATAAGCAAGAAAAAAAATATTATAGATCTACTCTCTCCTTCCCTTTATGCCATCAACATAGCCATGAGCGCAATGACTCCTGCGAGAAAGGATCCACGCTGCTGCTGAGGAGCCGAGTTTTGAAGACCGGGTGTCGCCCTTGCTGAAGTCTGCGTAGGTGCCGTCTCAGTGGGGTCAGCGAGGACGAACGTAGTAGAGGTAATGACCACCACGTTTCCGTTGGATGTCCGCGTGAAGGTCGTCACTATTGACTTTGAAGTGCGGCTTGGCTGAATATTGGTTGGTGTCTCGTTATTGTCAGGGACGGTGGATGTCGTGAAGGTGGTTTCTGGTTTAAGTTAGCAGCCGGGCTCCGACAGTGACTGGGATATGATGAAGAAAAGAAGGAGAGGAAAAGGAAAACAGGATGTGCTCGCTACAAAACTGGTGAGGGGAATTGTCGACGTACCTCCGTCAATTGCGGAGGACACCAACCGGGACGTGGTAGAGAATGACGAAACTCCAGGGGAGGAGCTCGAAGATGATCCAGGCACAGAAGATGAACGACTCTCGGTCGATTGCGGTAACGTACCAGGAGGAGGGACTGAGGTCCGAGTTGGCGGGGCAGGGGTGTTGGATGATGTGGGAGGGGTGACTGGAGGAGGTACGGTTGGGGTTGGGGTTGGGGTTGGCGTAGGAGACGGGGTCGAGCTAGGCGAGCTAGCAGACGTTGGAGGTGTGGCTGTGGTGCTGCTGGTGCTGCTGGTGGTGGAAGTGGGAGAGCTGGTGGGGCTCTCAGTCGGTGTAGCGGCCGTCGAGTTGTTATCTTGACGCTTGGCCAGCTGCAAGATAGATGTCGCCAGAGCCGGGTCGTTCTGATGGACGGCCCGAATAGCGTGATGCTCAGATTCCCATACTCCGTCCTGGAATTTCTTGGGGAGGTGCCTGTGGAGAAGATCGTGCAGAGACTTGGCTGAGGCTCCGTTCAGCAATGATGAGAAAGATGATGGCTCGTCGGTTTGGGCTCCGGAGTCTTGTTCCGGAACCTGTGCTTTGTGGCAGCCCTTCTGCCAACGTAGACGGCTCTCCCCGGCCATGGCGACGCCGTACAGGATCAGCCACGTAAGCCCCAGGAACAGCATTGTGTGTCGATAGGATGCCATCTTGTTGGCAGGGGCGGTTGAAGCAGAAGCCTGGCGACCTTCTTCGAGTACTTCGGGCGTGGTGGGAGCAGTTTTGTCCTTGGCGTCGACTTGGACGTCTTGATAAGAGGGCAGATGGCCCTTCTCCAGATTCTGGGAGTCCATGACGGTTTTGTTGGCAAGAAGTAAGTATGGCGTGTCGATCCTGAGTGGGCACTTGATGGGTGGCCAAAGAGCAAGCAAGCAAGCTGCAGGTGTCAACTGGTTCAGGATGCGCCGGCGTATGTAGGCTGCGATGGTTCGGATGTTAGCCGGCTGGAAGACAACAGTACATAAGAAGAGACAGCGGCGGGAGACGCAGGAGATGCAGGAGACGTGGGACTTGTCTAGTCTAGTGGCATCTGGGTCTGCTGCGGAGTTCAAGCGTTGAAACAGCCTCCTGGGAAGCAGGCATATGCCAGCTGCAAAACCGGGCAGGCAAGCACCATCGATGCGTGACAAAAAGAGCCAATGCAACTTCCATGAATCGAAAGTCACAAAGAAGTGGGAACTTCTTACCAACAATTTGCAAGGAAAACCCCAGTCTTTGGTTTCCGGTGCCAAGTATGTAATGGTATTCCCTTCACATACACCACCCCCCGCGTAGAAAAAAAAAAAAAGAGTTTGTGAGATCTGGGCTTTCAATTTGTGGCGAGGACCCGACGGCGACGACACCTGAAATGGAATTTATGGCTGAGCCGGAGCTGGGCTGGATGGATATAAAGCTCTCGCACCTTTTGCGGATCGCGGTTACCCGACAAGAGTCCAAGCCATTGAGGCGCTCGGAGCCAGGCAGCGGTGGAGAAAACTTGCAGATACCATCTCAGCTTTCCAAGGCTTATGACGCTGCAGGAGCAGGGGTACCTAAAGTGTCTTGGAATGCCAAGGAGCCAGCTCCTTGAAGACCACAGGGGTGGGAATGCTCTCCTTTGTTCTGTTTTGATGAGGCAAGATGGGGAGCATTCGGAAAGAAGGGTCCGGAAACAAGAAGCCCACGCCCGCATCCCATCCCCAAATTCTTTTTCGTTCTCGATCTGTAGTGTCATCAGTACACTACAGTGCCTACATACGCAGTTGTGTAACTTCGGGTTGGCGTCAATTCAGGTCTTCTGGGTCCAGCCGGCTTACGCAGCCTCCTTCTTTTTTTTTTTTTCTTTCTTTCTCAGCCATCGGTTTTGCGTGATTCGATCGCTAAATGTGGATTCATCAAGCTGTCCCACCAAAACGATTTGCCGTATCGAGCTGAGCGAGACGTTGCCCGCGTCTTGGCGGGCTTGAAGCAGCGCCACAGGGACCAAGGTGTCTGGTTGAACAAAACCTATGAGGATTATGTTTCACAACATGCATTCTCATGGGTGGTTTTGCTGCGTTGGCGTCAAAAAGGGGTTTGTTGGTGTGACGATTGCCGCTCAATCTCACTTCGTCGTGTCCTTTTTTGGTGTTTCAATATCAAACAACACGACCAAGGCCCAGTAATATCGATCTGTTCTGGAAAAAATCGACAAAACCAGGCACGTAAAAACGTTTTGATAGAAAAAAGCGGGACAGCCAAGGAATGAAGGGCGACAAAGTTGGCTGTTAATCTTGGCTGCTCCAGGTATAGCCCACAGCTACACGAACACTGGAGTCCTCGATTGAGTGCAAAACGTCATTGTGGAATATGTTGTTGCATTGACAGAAGAGAAGTTGTTTGTGTTCTTGCCGAATCTCCCGATTCGAAGCCGACCGAGGGAAACCAGGATACGGCTGGGGCGAAGAAAAAAAAAAATAAGAAAATACGGCTCCGTAAACTTGGTGCGGAAAACACGAGCTTTTACGGCATTCTCCGATATCCACTCGATTTGGGGATCGTAACTAATAATAAACTATCAGCAGGTCATGAGGGATTGTCGAAAGGGAATCGAATGTGCTGCGCATCGGTAAAGTATAGTATAATGATAACAAAAATAATAATAAATTGATCACCGTAGATGCCTGCAAAGCGATGCGGAGATCTCTTGCAGACAAATTGGCTGCGGTGGAAGTCAAAACTGTGCTTCAATGACGTTGTTCAAACAGACCATGAAGATTGAATCATGTTATATAGCACCGAATCTTATCAATTGCATTCCCAACCGAGGTCCGTATTGTTTTGTACAAAGTCGGTTTTTTTTTTTTTTTTTTTGGTCATGGATGAGGGGTTCTTCCAAATCACCAGCCACAAGTGCTTAGCTATACTAGATGAATGAAAGCCTCCAAAAGGAGCTCAACCTGATGGGAATGCGACCAATCGCGCGCGGCAGTGGCGCTCGCCTATCCAAAATGACACTTTTCAGGGCGCATGCGTTCCTGGGCCCCGAAGGCAGTCTGGAGCTTAAGCTCTAATAATTTTAGTGCAAACAGCATGTGATAGCAACTGGACCGCCAACATCACCACCAGATTATCAACGGACATTCTATGCGTCAATTCAGACGGTCCGCGGAGCAACATCATGCTGCAAAATAGTGCAGATACAGGCCAAGTCGTTCGTCGGTGACCTCTCTGGTTTTGCTTTTACCTTTCATGATTACGTTAGAGCGCCCGATGCCCCCTCGTTTCCTCGTTCCACTAAACTGGCCATGCCTGATATCGGCCGAGACGACCCGGATAGCTTGAGAGTGCTCTCGCGATCGCCCCATCCCTATCACCGCCACAGCCTCGAGCTTCACGAACCATCAGACCGACTCGTCCATAGACCCGGTCGCAGAATTCCGGTCGACAATGCCGCAAGCGAGCCATTTCCCTCGCTGGGCTCACTCGTAAACTCCACCACCGCCAGCGACAGCGGCACCGAAGCAGACGATGAGCACTTTCTCAAGGGCTTGCCCGCCCCAAAGGCGAGGCTCCATAAGGGGTTGCGTGGACAGAATGAGCCATTGTCAGGTTCTTCTACGCCCTTGCTCTCCCCCGCCGTCATGGAAGAGGAGGGCCGGAAACGGGCCTCGGGGATAAACCAAGGTGATAAGAGGGCCATTTCAGAGCGAATACGTCGTCGAAGAGAGCTAGTTCGGAGACTCGCTGAAATGCTCTTGCTTGGCTTTCAAGGGGGGATGATTGCTGTAAACCCCCAAGTCCAGCCGGCCCTTCGAGTGTATCAAGAAAGTATGTACATCGCTTGCAAAGAATTCCGCTCCTTCATGCGCAAGCCAGTAAAAGTGGACTAACAACGAGACTGTAGAAATAATTCTGGTCGGCGGATTGCTCGCTGTTCTAGCTGCTGCTTATCCCTTGAGGGTGATGATTTGGACTTACCGTCGTGGGAAGCCTTCAGATCTAATCCCGCTCCGAATACCACCAGCATTCGACCCTGCACCGCTTCTATACCCGTTATTTATCCCATTCTTTGTGTCACTGCTAGTCTCTCAGAGCGTCAAAGGGGTGGTTCTTCCAAATCTTGTCCTTGGTATCGCGGCTCTGCCTAGGGCCCTCTTCCCGGGTTCAAGATTCTGGGAAAACATGAGCAGTTCGCATTGGCTTCTCTCCTGCGTACCGTTTGCTTTGGAAAAGATTATACCTGCTGTGGGGCCTCCTGCAGGTGATGAGCTCCCGCATGAGGTACTCATCCTCCTATATCCTCTCCATCAAACTCTCTGTCTCATCTTACATCACCTTACAACCACTAGCCTCTTGGTGGCTGAGCTCCATCTGTTTTCGATAGCTTTGATCAACCTCCTTCTCTTGGCGAGTTCCCCCCAAGCAGTCATTCTGCAGGCTGTCCTCTGGGGAGGAGGCCTTGGACTCATCGTCTTCTGCAGCAGGGTCATCCGATGGGGTATATCCCTAGCTCGAGTACCGAAATGGCGCTTCCGGAGAACTAAACAGCCGGCAAAACGTACATCATGTCTTCGGATGTTGAAACAGTTTCTTTCTCTGGCCTTGGGCAGACCTCGTCATGACCAAAGAGCCGATTATGGCGGCGCCGATGTTTCCGACTCGGGTCACTCTACCGACGGGTATCTCGACGGCATCCTGAACAGAACCATCCGAGCCAGCAGCGTAATTGGCGGCAATGAGATCTCACCGGTAGCTCTGGAAACCCTTCGACCTTCTCGGCTGAGCTTTGAACAACCAGCATTCGGAACCCCGCCGAGAAGGCACACCCTACCTTCTGTCGAGAATGTCGTGAGCAGGTCGAAAATGAGCACACCTTCGGGCCGCCGAAAACGATCGGCCTCTTCCAGTGTCCGAGCCTTCTTCTCACTTACCCAAAGCCAAGCCAGCTTGAGGAAGTGGCTTTATGCAGGATATGTATACTTTTGCGCCGTCGCCGTTATCTTAGTCGGTATCCGAGCATATGTCCAGCGATTTGCTCTCTCCGGCGAGGAGCCCATTGGCTGGGCTCTGGGCTACCTCTTCGGAGACCTTCCCCAATTTCGGTTCCATGTCGTCAACGCCAATCTCGAAAGCTGGATCTGCCTCCCGGCTCGTGGCGATGACCTTTTGGCATGTTCCTCGGGCTGGGTTGAACACCTTCGTCGGTCGTCCTTGGGGGAAGCCAACACCCGTCTCATCCTCTGTGCATACTGGGTGTCCATCATCGTCGTCGGGCTCGCTATCGTATTTCGCCTCTCGCCGATTTATGAGGTCGATACTCGGAGAAAGGTTTTCCACTTTATGATGGTTGCCATGTTTCTGCCCACCATCTACGTCGACCCGGCCTGGATTGCACTGGCATTGTCGATCATGTTGGCCGTCTTTTTGCTGCTGGATCTGCTGAGAGCAAGTCAGCTTCCGCCCCTTTCCAAGCCTATCGCCTCCTTCCTCACGCCTTACGTCGACGGGAGGGATTTAAGGGGACCCGTGGTTATCTCGCACATCTTCCTGCTAATCGGATGCGCCATCCCGCTGTGGTTAAGTTTGGCATCGCTCGGGAGGGCTGGGGACGGGTACCTGCGGGGCTGGGAAGTGCCCACAAGGGAGGTCAGCATGGTTACTGGCGTGGTCTGTGTTGGCCTAGGTGACGCCGCTGCCTCTTTGATAGGGAGGCGCTGGGGACGCCGCAAGTGGCTCTGGGGGGGAGGGAAGAGCATCGAGGGGAGTTTAGCGTTTGCGGTCGCAGTGTTTGGGGGGCTAATGGCAGCTTCGCTATGGCTGAGGATTGGCAGGTGGCCGACCACTGTCGTCCACCTCGAGGTCCCAGTAGCTGACTTTATCGCATCTGGCCATGGGAGTTTGATGAGTGTTTTGGGCTTGAGTAATCTCTGGGCATGGGCGTTGTCAGAAAGCCGCAAGGCTGCGCTGTGCGCTTCAGTGGCCTCGCTGACGGAGGCGGTACTCACGGGCGGTAATGATAACGTTGTCGTGCCTGTGGTCCTTTGGACTTGTGTCAAGAGCATCGGAATGTAAATATGAGGGAATAGTGGACTTAATGTAATATATATATATTTGATGACTGGTGCGTCTTTTTTCGATTTGTTACACGAGAACGTGACAATCAAGCATGTCTATGAGGGTGGAGGGCGTTGGAGGACGTTGGAGGGCTCGTCTTTGCTTATAGTCTTTTGCTTGTTAGCTTTTTCAAACCTCGAAACCCTGAGAGCTTGATATCTCTAAAGATCTTTTAATCATTTTCTCCAATTCCTCTGACCAGCTCTTGCCTCTTACTTCATGCAACCTTTTGGTGCTTTTTTTTCTCACTCTCCATCTCCCAAACTTTCGACATCATGGATATATTTAGTTTTTTTTTTTTAGTTTTTTTTTAAGATAGTTGTATATTCCAGACTAGTGTCTAGAATAAAATAGATGTCTTGGATGGTAATTAGGGTAGTAGTCAGACGGACAGACAAAACCAGAAAAAAAAAAAAAAAAAAAAAAAAAAGGGAGCATGTCTATTTTTGCGTAGGATTTGTGTAGGGAAAGGTATGAGAAAAAAAAAAAAAAGAGAAGGGGGGGGGGGGATCAAATCAGTGGATGCATGCTTGAACGGTCGAGTTGTTGCCCACAGGACACAACGACATAAAGGGCATGACAACTTATTCTTACATTTTTCTTTGTGTACATTTTCTTTTTTCTACAAGATAATGGTAGATATGTACCTATGTACTCGTGTTTTACTCATAAATCCATTCAACCTTGTCGCCCTTTGACTTGGTCTTGCGGTCCAAAATCTCGGTAACGACCTCCTTGACGCCTTGTTTATGATTCCTAGCGGTCAAAAAGTGCGTCAAGATCTGAGCCCGCGTCATGGTGCCCAAGCTAACCTGAGACTCAACATCCTTCTCGGTGGGCACGCCAAACCTGGGGCCAAACATGTACTCGTCATACGTCTTGTCAGTGGTCAACTGGAACTTCTTGTCCTCTTCATCAACCAAAAAGAAGCCCTCGGTCAGCTTGTCGCTGTCCTTGGCCGAGATATCATCCAGAGTAGCAGGTTGCCACTTGGGATCCCTCTTCTCAATCAGACGGGCGGTGACGCCCTCGGTGAAATCGGGGTGCTTCATGAACTTGGCGGCAATGCCGTACTCGCGCCTGAAGGTCTCGTCGATCTTCCACTTCCTACCTATGCGCATCTGCCTCAAAGTGACGTGGACGGCAGTGGGGGAGCGCTTCTGCAACGTCTCGAGCGTCTCCTTGGCCCACTCGCCGGTGGCGGCGTTGCCTTTCTCCTTCTTGAGGGCCTCCACGATCTCGTCGACGGAATCGTGACAGAAGCACCTGTCGATTGCCTTGCGCAGTTCGCCGGCAAGCAGGATGGGCTCGTCGTGGGGGAGGCCGGTGGCGTACTCCTCGATAGTGGAGTTGATAGAGTCCAGGCGAGCTGCCAAGCCATCCTGATCTCTGAACCTCAGCTCGGCGAGACGGGACTCGAGGGCCGGCAGCGAGGTGGAGTGAAGGTAGTGAGTAGCAATGCCAGAGTAAAAGACGTTGGCCCCGGTGAGGCGCGAGCTCGTAAGGGCGAGATAGGTTCCAACGAAACCAGGCATCCTGGGGAGGAAAAAGGAGGCGCCAACGTCAGGGAAAAAACCGATTGTAGTCTCGGGCATGGCGAAGACAGTGCGCTCGGTGGCGATACGGAGGGGGGCATGGACCGAGAGACCTACGCCGCCGCCCATGGTGATGCCGTCCATGAAGGCGATGAGCGGCTTGGTGTAGGTGGCGATCATGTGGTCGAGCTGGTACTCCTGGCCGAAGTAGGCCTGTGACTTCTTCTGTCCCGCCTCGCCGCTCTTGTTCCACTGGGCCAGCTGGGCAACGTCGCCGCCAGCGCAGAACGCCTTGTCGCCAGCGCCCTTCAAGACGACAACGTTGGCCATGTCCGACTTGGACCATTCCACCAGACGAGGCGCAATCTTGCGAACCATGGAGCCGCTCAGCGCATTGAGCTTCTTGGGGCGGTTGAGTTCGATGGAGCGGAGGCCGTAGAGCGAATTGAAGACGACATCCTCGGCTTCGTCACCGGCATGGGGCTGGAAGTTGTGGATGATTTCGTTTGAGGTCATCTGGAGGAGCACAAGCGGCTGTCAGCAGGCTGTTTTGGCGTCGGGGGGGTGCATTGAAGGGGGGGGGGAAGAAGCTCTTTACTAATCGCTGCTGCTGCTGAGGCAGCATGAGCTTAGCTCTGAGAGGCATGTTTGCGAAAAAGTTCAGGGAGCTGCAAGCCCCAGCCGGCGCCGCTCGGCGTGCAATGGCCTGGCAAAGCATCTGGTTTATGTCTTTGATGCTTTCCTTTCTGCGGTGGACCAACGAACCGAGGATGTCCGCCAATTCCCCAAATCCAAAGGGGGGTTTTTAAACGTCGGTTCCTGGGGGGGTTTCTGTTACCCGCACTACCTAGCTGCTGCAAATGCAGCTTTTGCTGGGCCGAAGGTGACCGCGGGGATGCGGCATACAGGGATGGCCCCGGTTCTTCTTGGTGACGTCGGGTCAATCGACATTCCGCAGCAGCTGTGGGCAACTGTAGTCAGTGGATGTAGTCTTGGCAATATGTCCAAATCCCATCGCTTCCTTTCATCTTCCTCGCGACTCTTTTGTGCAACTGGCTCCTATGTTGTTCGGCTTGGCTTCTTTTTATGATTCTGATTATCAATTACAGAACCTACTACGATGACGGATATGTCAATCTGTATAGTCAATAATATAGATTCCTGGGGATGATGTTCCTCTTCCAAACTTCAACCACCTCTCCCGTCGTTCAAATCCACCCCACTGCTACTATACTATTCCTACACTGCCGCAAGCCACTTATAGCTCCTCCCACTCCTCATCTGTCGGCTTGCTACTCTCATCCGCTTTCTTACTACCAGTGACCTTATTCCCAGCCAGCCCCAGGAAAAAGCAAGCCAGGCCCCAAGCACCTGGGTCAGGAACTTCCTCATAGCCAGATCCTCCGATATAGACAGTCCGACCCAGACTGGCTTTCATACCCTTGGTTGCTTTAGCCCCTGCCAGCCCTGCCTCGGCCGACTCTTTCACAGACCCGGTCTCCCCGAGCTTGTCGACGAATGGGGCCAGAGCATCCACGAGTGTGCGATCTCCTGGTCGAGCAGGCGTATATCTGTTCAAGGCCTTGCAGCTTGCTTCAAGTGCAGAAGCCCAGACAGCAGACGAGGCAGTCTTTTCCTTCTTCGAGACTTCCCGCAGAGCAGCCACCAAAGCGTTGAGGAAGATGGCGTACAACGCCCCGGAAGTGCCGTCCATTTCCTTCTCGACAACCGGCACGACATTGGCAACATCCACCACTGCATCCCCAGTCAACAGATTCGCAGAAATGTGCTTGAGGATAGCTTCAGCACCTCGCCTCAGACCAATACCACAGTCGCCATCTCCGACGACTGTATCATAACGTGTGACATCGGGCTCGGCCGCGATGACATTCTCCAGCGCCAGGGTGAGTGCCTTCTGAGCAGCAGCAGCGTCCATGGTGAGACCGCTGGGCTGATTATCAACACTGAGAGAATCGTCACGATCCCTGGTTGCTTGGTTCTTTTGCTCCCAGGTCAGTTTTGTAACTGGGGACGACCAGCCGACGGCCTCGGATGGCTCGTCAAGCAGCTGAATCATGCTTGGCCCTCCAATGTCAGTGTTGGCCACATTCAACAACGAGATGCTGAACCCGAGGCCGTTCAGGCTCGTCATGTATGTTCCGTTGAGTATCCTGACCGGCCGAATGTTGTAGTCCGCTTCGAGCTGCTTTACCACCTCGGTCAAGATTCCTCCCATCTCCAGCACGCTGACGCCTCCCAGGTTGTTGACCAATAGCACCACCTCGTTTGAGTTGACGTTGACGAACGCCCTGTCCGAATCGTTCCTGTCCAACATCTGTCTAAGCATTGCGTGAACCAGGTCTGGCAGTTCAACAACCTCTCGTCCGGAGCCCTGTTCATTATGAATGCCCATTCCGATCTCGACCTCGCCCTCCTTGAGAGCTTCCGAATCGACCAAGGCTCGCCCGGGGACATGGACATGTTCCAGAGAGGCTCCAACGCTCACCAGGTTGTCCGCCACCAGCTTTGCAACCTTGGCAACCTCTTTCAGACTTCGTCCCTGAGCTGCCAGCGCACCACTGATCTTGTGGACCAGCACGGTCCCGGCAATTCCTCTCCGACCGACCTTTCCGCCCCTGGCCCGTCCAACACCAACGTCGTCGCCAACCACAACCATTTCGACATTCACCCCGGCCGCCCTAGCCTTCTCGACGGCCATGCCAAAATTCAAAACGTCACCGGTATAGTTCATGACCGTGACCAGAACCCCGCCGTCGGCGCCTCCATGGTCGACTCTTGCCATGATGGCTGCCCTGATCTGCTCGGCAGAAGGGCTGGCAAAGATGGTGCCAGCCACGGCAGCACTGAGGAGGCCGGTGCCGACCATGCCTGCGAAAGAAGGTTCATGGCCAGACCCGCCGCCGGAAATGATGGCTACCCGTTGCTGGGGTGAGCCATATCCGGGACGGCGGTATATGATCTTGTTGGGCAAATCGAGAGCAAGGCCGGGGTTGGTGTAAGTCAACGACTGAAGGGCCTCGGCCACCAAATGTGAGGGGTCGTTGATGAAGTGTTTCGTCGACATGATCAAGGCAATAGATGTATAAACTTGAAGTTGGAGGGTCCAGCTGATTGCCAACGAGAAGTAAAGATCGGATGAAAAAGAATCCCAACCGGGATGGTAAAGTATACTAATCAAACACCCACCACTGACGCAATGAGCATAAATTCAGATGAAGGAAGCCGAAGATCAAAGCTTGGTCCAGCTAGAGTCCCTGCATAAGGCTATCTTAGTAATAACAATTAGAGATTGGATGAAAATGTTAAGTTCGCACCGTCGATGTTCGATGCCGCTGCTTATTTTATCTTGCTTGGGACGATCCAAAGATAGAGTAGCCGAAGTAATTATTTTATCTTCAACAAAGAGTCAAGGTGATCGATCCTGTCTGGAGTAGGAGCTAAGTTTGCCCGTTGAAGGAACAACGGTCAACCTCAGTACGTAGTGGCATTAGGCAGGTGTGAGGCAGTGATTAACCTTACAGTATACGTATACTACCAAGGAGGGGTATCAACGGGGCGAATGCGGGGTGGCGGGGAGCTATCACTCGCTCACTCAAGCCGCAGCTTCTTGGTGTAAAACGAATCTCGCTTGAGTGGTTGTGCATCACACGACGTCACTGAGCGGAGCTCAAAATTGTTTTTGTTGTGTTGCGGTAATGTTCTTTTTTTTTTTTTCTTTTTTTGGCGGTTAAAGAATTCCGAAACTCTTTCTTTTTCATCGTACCTACCTTAGGTAATGTAGTTAGATCATATTTCTGATTCCGAATTTCTCTTAAAAAATTAATTTTTTTTTTTTTTATTTTTTTTTAAAAAAAAAAGTGATTTGTTTTGTCCTTGTTCTACAAATATAATCATCTATGATGATATCCCCCCCCCCCCCCTTTCCCCCCAAGGACAGGTGCCCCAAATAGCTCTTGCCGGGCCATTTTCCACTTATGCAAAAAAAAAATATTTAATAACAACAACAATAAAAACCAAAACCCCCCCAAAATAACGCCGTTCTCAAAATGATATGCTTTATGCCGAAATCGCAAATCCCGAACAGTTTTACTACAATATAACAAAGGTCACTCCCCCGATAACACCCAGGAGCATGGCCCCTGTCAGGATGCCTGCCGCGGCCCTCTCTCCCGTTGTAATCGGCCGCGTTTCAAACGCGCCCCTATCGGTTCTTTGAGGTCCACTGCCTCCTGAGGGATTGCCCTTTGATGTTCCACCAGTACCAGCAGTCACGGGCGCCGCCGTCTTGTCCACCAGCAGGGTCGAAACAGCCGACAAGGCATTCATCTGCTCGCCCACTCCAGCCAGCCCATCATACGCTCCAGTCGTCCACATAAACCCACATGCCGTCCCGGGGATCCCCCGAAACTCGGCAGCAGATGGCGACCCGGAGCAAGCTTTCGCCGCAGCTGCCGCGGAGTTTTCCAGCAGCGGATGGATGGCATCATAGGTGTACGGAGCCAACTGCGTGGTTCTCGCCATCCACCTGGTCAGGTAGCCCTTGAAGCTTTTCTGGTCGTTGTCGCAAAACTTTCTGTCCTCGCAGAACTGCTCGACCATTACTGCGTTCCCATTGCCACCGGCGCCGGCGGCAGTCGGCTTGGAATAAAACGTCTTGATTGTGGACTGTAGGAGCCCGTCCACCCTCTTCTTCCACAGCGGGTTTCCGTCGGTGAAGTTGTACATGGCCGCCGAGCCGTGCAGATAAATGCCGGAATTATACGTCCACTGGATGTCGACTTTGTTTTTGCACTGCTTGGTGTTCAGGTCGACCGTGACGCCGTCGACGACGCCGTAGTCGGCAGTGATCAGCCCCATCTTTTCTTCCCAGTCAAAGATTTTGGACGCCCAGTCCGCGTAAGTCTGGTTCCCAGTAAACCTGGCCAGGCGGGAAGCCAAGTTGAAGAAGCACCCGTTGGAAATTGAGTTTTTGTAGTTGAACCCATTGTTGAATTGGAAAATCTGCCAACGGAGCCCTCCACCGCAGGAATCCGCGTCCCAGCGGGACGCCCACTGATTGAAAACTGCTTGGGCCAACGCGAGCCATTGCGGTTCACTCTCTGGCGGGTCGGGATACTTTAGTTCTGCGGCCGTCATGGCTGACATTGCCCAGAATCCTTGGTCGTCGTTACCTAGGGTGCGGGTTTGGTTGAGGGGCATGAAATCTCGAGTATCTGCTGCTTGATGGAGCATTGCCTGCGTGGTGATGGCGTTGTAGGTCGAGTCGCCTGTTAGGGCCCAGTAGTCGATGAGGGTGCCGAACATTGCGCCTGCTTCCCACCAGAAGTAAGGGTCGGGCAGGTTGCCGGGGACGTCGCCTGTGTTGTTGCCCGTGTAGTATTTTACCAGTCCAAAGGCAATTGTGCTGGCTGCTGATTTTATTGAAGCTACAAAGGGGGAAGAATGAGAGAGGCTGTTAGCTTGGATAAGAGATGGGAGGGATAAAAAAAAATGAGGAGAACTGACCATCGTTGTTGAGAACTAGTTCGATGGCTGCTACTTGTTGCAACAGGGCACCGATCAAGGTGCAGGTAGATGCTCGTAACCTCATTATGGCCAAGAGGGGGAATGCCTATTTACCGGGGGGGAAAATAACGAGACACAGGAAGCAAGAGAAAATATAACAATGGCTTGTTACAGGTCTTCAACTAAAATTGGCTAGCATGCCCCCATCAACAGAAAGCGAATGGAGTACGATCAAAGCAAATACAAATGACTAACTTGAACCGCCCGGCAGAAATGAAAGGAGGAAGGAAATATGACGTGGGGAGTAAAGTCAAAAGAGTGTCGAGCTGAGAAGACAGAGAGGGAGACAGAGAGGGAGAGTGAGAGAGAGAGATTCCGAAATGTCCGGACCCCAATGTTACTCAGGATCCTACGCAAAGAGCCCCTGAGAAGACAAGTCCGATATGTACCGTCCTTGTGCAACGCGCGTAGCGTTTAGGCTCCGAGATTTATGTATCTGACAGCCGAGAGTATTCTTTTGATAGTCGCTTTCGGTATTCCAACTAAGAACAGAAAGAATTTCGGGAAGAAAGAGGCACAGCCTCGAAGATTGTATGTATATGGAGAACCAAAAAAAATTGTAGCCGACCCGAGAAATTGAGGGTGATTTTGAAAATATTATAGAAAACAAAATGAAATATGACCAAAAAAAAAAAAAAATGAGTGTAGAGACAGAATGAGTGTAGAGACAGAATGAGTGTAGAGACAGAATGAGTGTTTTATCTAGTTGACCATGACTTTCAAAGACACCCTTACAAAACCTTGGCAAGTTTTGGTAGTGGATTGGTGATGTGATATAAGGTATGTGGTGTTTTGTAAAGAAAATAAGGGAAAAAAAGACGAGAGAGAAGAGTGGTGTCTTGGGAAGGCAACAGTTGAGACGAAAAACACCCATGCTCAACTTTTTTCCCGTTCATGTTACAGCATTAGAAATCCCTCAAAAATGGATAGAACCATGCCCCGTATCCACGATTCAGTTGGAGTTGAGGAGTTACTGCAATCTCCCCTTTGTCCGCTTTTTACTGCAATAAACGCTTCATCGTGTGAGGTATGGAGATGCTGAAACATTTTGAGTGCCGAGTTTCCGCAGCGGGGACCCCTCTAGTGGAGACTTTGAGCTGTTTACGAATATGCAGGAACAAAAAAGCGTTGACGTAAACGGCGTCGGGAAATAACGACTCGGCAAATGTTTGTGATTGGTTCGTGGCTTGATCAACGTATTGTTACAAGACCGACTTCCTCTTCCCCCCATAAGGATATGAAAATTTCGAATGTAAAACAGTAGTATACTGTATTGTTTTGAGTATCTCTATCCCTTTTCTTTCTTTTGTCTATCCCACGCGAACCCAGAAACTCCCAAGGACCATGCAATCATATCGGTAGGTATCCTCAGCCAGAGACCCACCTTGGGTATATAGCTCGTATACAAACATCAAATCAATCATAACTTAGTGCTCGCAGCCGTGAGCACAACCTTTGTGCTTCTTCTTGGAAGGCTTCTGGGCGGAAGAGCCCTCCTCCTCATCCTCCTCATCCTCGTCGCCGGATTCGAACTCAATGTCGCTACCCAAGTCATCATCCTGAGCGGCGGCTATTTTTCAAAAGTTAGCAGGCTAATAATGTTTTGTCTCTCTGGGTGTGTCAGACTTACTGAAGTACTTGAGCGCATTTGGCCAAAGGTCATCAGCAAGCGCCATGGCAACATCGTCACCGTTGGGGAAGATCTCGAGGTCCTCAAGGTCGTCCTCATCCTCCCAATCCTCGTCGTCACCATCCTGCATCTCGGTATCCTCAGCTTCGATCTCCTCGCCGGCCTTCTTCTTGGCGACGACCTCAGCGTTCTCTTCGGCGCTGATCTTCTCACCGACGAAGCCGAACCAAGCAAAGAAGCTGACGGCACCCTCGTGCTCCTCCATCTTCTTCTTGAGGGCAGAGGCGGCAGGGCCAAGAGCCTTTTCCTTCTTATCCTTGCCGTCCTTCTTGGGGACAGCCTGATCCTCCTCCCAGGCGGCCCTGGCGAGGGCAAGGAGACCGTTGGTCAGGTCCTTGCCGTCCTTCCACTTGATGTTAACGGGCTCGCTGACATAGCCAATGGTGCCGTCCTTGCCGTAGCGCCACCAGAACTTCTTCTCGATAACCTTGTCCTCAAAGTACTCGTTCTCATTGAACTCGAAGCGGAAGAGGACGCTGCGGGGTTCGCCGTTCTCAATGTCAGAGTCAATCTCGAAGCGCTCCACAGAGAAGTTGTGGATGGAGCCCAGGAGGAGGGCAGAGTCGGTGGGCTGGATGGACTCATCAATCTCCATTGGGGCCTGCTCGAAGACGAGCGACCAGAAGCTGGAGATCTTTGCAACAACCTCAGCGCGCTTAGCGTAGAGGGGCTTGGTGATCTTGTGTTGATAACGAACTGCGATGGTGGACTTGGTGTCAGTTTGTCTTCTTCTTTGTAGCCATCCATGTCTCCTAGAGAGAATAAATACTCACTGGTCTCGGTCTCGACATCGTCGAACTGAGCCTCGAGCTTGGCCAGGTCCTCGTAGGTAGCCATGACTTCCTCAGCGGTGACGGCCATTTTTCTAATCAAGAGATCGATGAACGAGGATCTAAGGGAAAAGGTATGTTGGCTTGAAGAGATTGAAGAAGAAAATAACAGAGTGCGTAGGGTAGGTCGCAAATTTTACAAGCTATCCAGCGCAAACGCAAACGCAAAAAAAAAAAAAAAGTTTAGCAAAAATTGTTGCCCCTCGTCTGACTTACACTAACGGCGCATCAATGCACCGCGGGGTCCTGCCCTTGTCCTGTAAATTTTATGAAAATGGTCTTGGCATTCACACAAACTCTCTGCCTATGCATTCACAAGGTGGGGCAGCAAGACGGGAATGGCGGACCCTGCCAAGGTAATCGTATGTGGGGCAGACCGCCGTTATGCAACGCCGGCAGACTTCGACCCGGCCTCTCGGGGTATTTCCGGTATTTTCACCAGTCCATCTCCATCCGTCGGGCTGACAACAAACATTGACCGTCGCCGGCTGAGGCACGACATGGTGCGGCTGTCAGAAATCGCGTTTACTTATATTGAACACGGAATATGGCAATAGAATCAAAGTTGCTTATTATGGTGGGGTTGCATAATTGAGACAGCCCAGTTGAAGCACACTTCGCCACTAGCTAGGTACCTTGCACTAGGAGTTCTGTACAGCTTCGAGAACTGCTCGGGGCCTTTTAATCTTGAGAGCCTTGATCATCAAAAACCGAATTCTAATTTTCAAAAGTCTCTGCTGGGATCGTTCTAGAAGCCTTCGTTTCCATCTATGTGGCTTGCCGTCACAACCGTTGATTGGCATACCAGAGTTTTCCCCCACCATGTTACAGTGTCTTATTACGTGTACCAAACAATTCCGGTACTGTGACGTTCAACTGACCCCCGTGCTGTCCATCGGGAAACAAAAAATGCCTATAAAAAGTTACCAATCATTTCGGTCAATTCTGTTGCGGCTCTTTTTGCTTTCTAAAGCCTACAACGACATGTACATACATACAAACATACATAACTTGTCTGCAAAAAAAAACTAACTTTGGAGATGCAAAACGCGAATTGTCACCTGATACATCGCCTGGGGAAACAGAGCTCTCGACCCGCCATTTGCCGCCAATCTGTCTGTCTGATTCCGTTATCGGGCTCTGATAAAGCAGCAGCACGCTGCGACTTGTGCATCGAATCCTGCGTGCTAAAATTGCCGAACACCACCGGACCTGGATGGACGCGGCTTATCTGCTCCCTTCTTTTTCTGCCTGCCTCAACCAAAGAAGCAACCTGGAAGGGATTGTGTCATTGCTGATGTAGTGCTGCCTCTAAAAGGGGGCCAAAGACTGCCCCCGAAGTCGGGAGAGATTTCCGATCCCAAGTACTTAGATACCTGCCTTATTATTCAACTGCCGTCGCTAGTCATCCAATTGTCCAGTCGGACGCTCCGCACAAGACCACAATTGAACATTCTCTTAGCTAACAGAGAGCCGCGATCCGACCGCGCGTGACTCTCAAACTTGCACTTTCCTGTTCCGCCGAGCTGCCAGTTCTAGACTCCATCTCACCGGTTGGATTGCAAGGGGTTGTTTTTTTTTCCTTGACCCGGGGTAGCTTGTAAAAAAGAAAAAAAAAAAAAAGTAAAAAAAAAGTTGGTGCGACGGAAGCCGCTCCGAGGTAACCCGGCCGGCGGTTTCTGTTGTTGAAAGACCCCAAGGGTGCCAAAAAAGATAAAGAAAAAAAATTGAAGAAAAGTCTAAAAATCAAATAGAGCCAACTCACTCGCCCTACATTCGTATCGTGACTCTAGGAGTTATCTTGACTTATTATTCGTGAAACAGGAACAACTTATATGTATAGATATATATATACATATACACGCATCAGGTATACTCGATAATATCACAGGAAAAAAAAAATCACATCCAACCAGCACATAAAAAAGCTTTCACTCACGCCCATTGCCCTCGAAAACCTACCCGCCGTCAAGATGGGGGGTGTTGCATTCATGGAGGGCAAGAATGAGAGCCACCTACCAGAGTCTCGGGTGCTCATCATCATGACGGGCGGCACAATCTGTATGCAGCCATCCCCGGATGGTCTGGTCCCCATGACCGGATTCCTCAAGAATGCCATGTCGCCGAGGCCTTCATTCAACGATAGCTCAGCTCCAATAGGTAAATAAGCCATGGGAAAACATCAAGTTCTCGTCCTTTTCCAATCTCTATTACAACCTCGCAGATACTAACATCACTCCCCCAGTCAAAATCCCCGCCTACCAAAACAAGGTAAAAGTCGAACTCGATTCCCTACGCACCCCTCCATCGGCCTACTCTCGCCACATCCGCTACGGCATCCTGGAATTCTCCCCGCTCCTCGACTCGTCCTCCATCTCCTCAATCGGCTGGACGGAAATCGCCATGACCATCAAAGAGAACTATCACCTCTTTGACGGCTTCGTGGTCCTGCACGGCACCGACTCGCTAGCCTACAGCGCCTCAGCCCTCTCCTTCATGATGTCGGACCTGGGGAAGCCGGTGATCCTCACGGGATCTCAGGCCTCAATCTTTGCTCTCCAGTCCGACGCGGTCGACAACCTCCTCGGCAGCTTGATCATAGCAGGCACCTTTGTCCTCCCCGAGGTCTGCCTGTTCTTCAGCCACACCCTGTTCCGCGGCAACCGAACGACCAAGGTCTCAGCTTCGGCCTTTGAAGCGTTCGATTCGCCAAACTGCGACCCCTTGGCCAAGGTGACATCTTTGGGGGTCGACGTCAACTGGGGGCTCGTCCGCCGCCCGACCAGGATCGCAGAGTTCAACATCACAAAGTACCTCGACACGGCCCACGTGGCTAGCTTGCGAATCTTTCCGGGCATCAAACCAGAAATGGTGGATTCGGTGCTCAGGGTTCCCAATCTGCGCGGCTTGATCCTCGAGACTTTTGGCATGGGAAATGCCCCCGGCGGCGTCGACGGGAGCTTAACAAAAGTGATTAGAGATGCGGTGCAGAGGGGCATCATCATAGTCAACGTGAGCCAGTGCACGAACGGGTTCGTCAGTCCGTTGTATGCCCCTGGCACCGCGCTGGGTCGGGCTGGTGTGGTGTTCGGACATGACTTGACGACCGAAGCCGCCCTGACAAAGCTGAGCTATCTGCTGGCTTTGGACAACCCCAGACTGAGCAACCAGGAGATCGCGGCCCAGATGGCGCATAGTTTGCGCGGCGAGATGACCGAGATGACCCTCCCAAGTTTTAGCCACCCGGCGGGGAGTATTGATTCATCCGTGGCGCGGTTGACTTCTGCTGGTACGTTATCTACTGTTATTCCTACTGTTATTTACTAAACCTTTATTTTATTTTATTTTTTATTTTTTTGTTGAAGAGGGCGAGAGGGCGGTTTATTTTCACTCCAGAATGACATCTACACGTATATATGCCGATGCTTATTTTTTTTTATGACATTAGAATCAGCATTTACGGCCCTGGGCTACGCGATTCGCAGAGGCGAGCTGTGTACCGTCAAAGAAATCCTCGAAGGTGACGAATTCAACCATCAACTGCTCAAGAACGCAGATTATGCCGGTAACACGGCGGTCCACCTTGCGGCTGTTGGACCACAACCCGAAATCATGCGGGAGTTTCTGATGAGGGGAGCCAGCGTACACGCTAGGAATCTGGCCAACAACACGCCGCTTTACCTGGCTAAAAAGGCAGGCAATGTCGAATGTGTCAAGCTGCTCGAAGAGGCTGGGGCACACCTTTGGCTCGACAATGAGGGGAGCATGGCAGGCGGGAGCAGGAGGGTATCAATCGGGGGCAGCGGGAGGGTCTCTGAAGACGGCGATGACGAGGGGCCGAGGGGCAGCGAGTTTGTCAAGGTGGAAATGAACTGACTCCTCGGACGCTCGTCGTATGTCGATGAAACTGAGGGGGTTGGTGGTGTGGATAGTGTTGAGGGGTCGTCGCGGCCGCTATTGACTGCCGAGATTGGAGAGGTTGTTGGTTGATCGAATTCATGCGTGAATGATGGAAGACGGGTGGCAGGCCATTGACATGTGGGAAGAGCTTATTGGTAATGATGGTATTGACTTTTTTAGGGTTGGTCTGTTGGCTGCAGGTCGAAATTGGGTAGTTAGTTCAGTTGGGCCTCTTTTTTGGTCCGAGTTTCTCGGAGATACTGGGAACCAATATTTGGCTGCAGATACCATTTTTTTGAGAATCTCGAGTGGCAGTTATAGGAATTCGAACTGAACTGACGTTGGGGGGCGAGATAAATACTATCATGATATCACACGTGTCATTGTCTACTGGACAGTCAATTCGGAGGCAGTCAGAGGAGGCGGCCGCCTCACCCGCGCGGTGTTTCGACGATTCTGCGGGTTGTCTCAAGATTGGCGAAGCCGCTTGTTGTTGTGCTCTGACGGATCATTGGTCAAAGGTAAAGCCATCGACCGTCGTAACCATCCCCTTGGGACCGATGATGATTCGATGGTCCATCACCTTGGCAAATTAGGTCGATTCCAGGTCTCTCCCCCACCTCCAACCCCCCGCTCTCCCTCCCTCGAAGAGGGGTTGTGTAACAGGTTCTTAAAAAAAAGACAGAGCTGTCGAGCACATCATGTTTCTACTTTTTATTTTTTAGTCAAATTACGTACCAGAACATGGTAATTACCAGTGAGCTGAAGAGCAGCCAGTAGGCGGAATAAATCAACCTTGGTGTGGATCACTGCTTGCCCGTTTAAAGAAGGCGAAAAAGATGACGCGAATCCTCTTTTTTAGGCTTCCGTTTGGTCGGCATGAGACTGATCCTCAGTACCGAGGAAGATTGCCCGTGAGCAAAGAAAAAGAGCCTCATGATCGACAGGCTGAGGAAAGTTGGTGATCCATCTTAGGAGCCGAGTGAGTTCGGTCCAGAATTCAACCTTGCATGAGAAGGAATTCCGGCATAATGTCAATGTATAAAAACCGGCGGGCTGAACTTTCTCGTGATCTCGGCGCAAGTTTGAGGAATCGGCGAAAAGATAATTCCCAGAAGAGATCTTGGCCCATCTCACTTACGTTTTCCGAATGCACCTTCTGCCTGGGCCGAATGAGAGAAAGTTCACAAAGCGGCCCCACAAAAAAAAATACAAAATAAAAAAAAACCTCCTTTTAAAGTTTTTAGGAATCTCATGACATGCAGTACCTTCCCCAGCAATGCAGGGCGGTGGCTTGACGGCACAGGCAACGCAATGCGGTCCTTTTCTGGTAACCCATTCACCTTCCATGCTATGTACATCATTCCTGCTCTTTTTAGCTTTAGGGTAAAAGATGAGGCTCAAGTTCCGTCACAAACTCAAAATATTCTTTCTGGACATCACAGCAGTGTTTAATTTGATTGGCCGCCTACCTTATCCCCTTTACAAAGAAAGGCCTGACACCTGGATTTTTTTTTCCTTCTCTTGATCGGTTTCACAACCTGAACACGACATTACATGATCCCGTTGCTTGCCGTGTTGGGTACTGTTTCCTCGGGCAACATGCTACCCCAGGCCCGTGGATTGTATGAGCTGTTTTCGGTGTTGGTTCGAGCATGCAGCCCGATTGTCTTAGTATCCAAGCACTAACAATCGTCGGGGGAGTCCCACACAGAGAGCACAATACGACTTTGACGTGATCTCTTACGGTTTGTGTCGGGCAGAACAGCCTTTTTGAGATGTACCAGTGTCCCGCCTGCTGGTCGGTATCGCCATGTTGTGACTGTGCCCAACTCATTGGGCCGGCGGGGTGTCTTTCTCAATGGGCGTTGGCCAGTTTTCGGAGCCTACTGCCATCGACTCACCGCACAATGTCAATAGTGACCCCCGCAGGCAACCGGCCTACCAAAAAGACCAAGCAGCTTCTAAGCACTGCTCGGCCCTCCGAGACCTAGGCCCACGCACCGCCATCTGGGATCGCTTTCGGGAGCACCACCCCCGGGTCTCGCTCCCGGCCGTGGGACCAAGCCGCCTTCTTTGTATTTGTTTTTTCCCTTCTTGTCAGCACATCCTGCGCATCACTCCGTGTCCGCGTGTTTGGTCGTTAAGGGTTTGTTTGTTGTTGGCTGTTCTAAGAAAACAAAGCCTACCTATGCAAGAGCAGAGGGATTCAGTGAAAACGGCATCTGGGTTTGTGCCCCCCAGCATTATGAAACGAAACCCCTCTCGCAAGTAAGTTGGTATGACACGGTATTTGACCGCTATTGTTGGGCCTTCATTGCTGTTGGTAGCCGTCGTGTGCGTGATATATTGTGTCGGTTCCGGTACTTTGGTTCCCCTGTTATTCCCACTGTTTGTTTGCCACAAGCATGGCTTTGTAGGTAAGTGTTTTTGTTTCGTTGGCTTCTAGCTCTTGAAGGATTTCAGGATTAAGGAACAGCAATGCCACCAGCAGGTAGTGTATGAACGAGGCTGACTGATTCACATGGGGAGGATAGTACCGTGTGGATTAGTTAGGACTCTCTGTTCCTTCAAGGAGGGGAGCCTCAACTATATAATAACTCTCCTTCCACCCCAGAAGATCTTATCATTTCCCGCCAACCTAGTTTCTTGCATTGCCGTACACGCCTGGGCCAACGCTGTTTCCCATCACATTGGCGGCTGTGGAATCTCCAGCTGAACGTTGGCTTGTGGCCGTCCAACCAACAACCAACAGAACCCTGATCCCTCCAACAGTGACGATACCATACCTACTATGGACTTCAGCAGCCTGATTCGGGATGCCCTTCCCACCTTTTCCGCCAATATTAGCAACCATGGCAGCAACACGACACATAACATCGTCGAAACTCTCTCACCTCTGCTGGGCACGCAGTTCAACCCATTCCTCAAGCTATTTATGATTCTCTACAACCTCACAGGCACTCGTCTTACTCGCTTCGGCCTGGACCCCGCCTTCATTCTGACTGCTTTCGGCATTGTATGGGCCTTCAACAGGGTATGGGTACAGGTGTACCTCTCGATCTGGGGGCTAGTCCGTCAATACTTCATGGCCAGCATTCAGATCAGCAGTAACGATGAGATGTTTCTACACATGATGAAGTTTCTGGCCTCACAGCCCACCATGGTCAACTCGAGATCTCTCACGGCAGAAACGTGGACTCGGTCAGCCTGGGAAGATGTTGACGAGTCGGATCTGCTGACCACAAAGATATCGGCTGACGGTTCGGGAATATTCCTCAACTTCTCTAATCAAGAAGCTAAAGCACCTCCTCGTTTCACGCCCGCCATCGGGTTACACAGCTTCTGGTTCCAAGGCCGCTACTTCAAGCTCCACAGAAAGCAGGAGACTTTGTTCGACGAGGCTGGCGCGAATAGGGGCGGCGCTCAGTACAAGGATAGGGAGAATCTTGTCTTGTCCTGCTACGGCCGCTCGCCCGACCCCATCAAGTCTCTCCTCCAGTACGCCAAGGAACAGTATTATGTGGACCATAATGCCAAGACCATTGTAAAACGTCCGGGTATGCATAGCATGCGTCGCTTTGGTGGTAGGCACAACTGGCAGACGGTCGCTAACCGCCCAGTACGTCCGATGAGGACGGTGGTCCTCGACGCGAAGCAAAAGATTCAAGTGCTCTCAGACATGAACGAGTACCTCCATCCAGCAACGCCTCGATGGTACGCCAACAGAGGTATCCCTCTCCGCCGAGGATTTCTATTCCACGGCCCGCCAGGCACAGGCAAGACCTCTCTCTCCTTTGCCCTGGCGGGAGTCTTTGGTCTCGACATTTACGTCATCTCCCTGCTGGATCCTTCCCTCACAGAGGAAGACCTCTTGTCTCTGTTCAACGGCCTCCCCAGACGCTGTGTAGTCCTCCTAGAAGACATCGACACCGCCGGCCTTGCCCGTCCCCCTGACCCCGTCGTTCAGGAGCTTAATGATACCACCACTGCCCCAACCACGACTTTTACCACAAGCACGAAACCCTCTGAAAAGAGCGACGCCCAGGAGAAACTCACGCCCGACGCCTCAAAACTCCCCTGGCAACTCTCGGACCTAGCTAGAGAACTCGCGCGCATGACCCACCCCAACTTTCCCCCTTCCCAAGTCCATCACCCCAATCATCATCACCCCGGCTCCTCGCGAAACCACGACTTGGAAAAGAAAGGCATCTCACTCTCGGGCCTACTAAACGCCATAGACGGCGTCGCCTCTCACGAAGGTCGAATCCTGATCATGACGACCAACAAGCCCGAGAACTTGGACCCGGCGCTGATCCGTCCGGGCCGGGTGGATCTGCAAGTGGCCTTCACAAACGCAACTCAAGACCAGGCCAGGGAGCTGTTTGAGCGCATGTACGAGTATGATTTACATACCGGACATGCGCATGCGCCATCCTCGCCGCCGTCGCCGCATACTACAGTCAACGGGACTGCAGTAGACGGCATTGACGGCGCGGCATCCGAGGAAGAGCGTCTGGAATCGAGGGAAGAGATTTCGGAAATAGCCAAAAAGTTTGCGTCAAAGATTCCCGCCGGGGTGTTTAGCCCTGCCGAGCTGCAAGGCTTCCTGCTGAAGCGAAAAAAGACGCCCAAAAAAGCGTTGATGGAGGTTGGGGCCTGGGTCGAAGCTATGGTCGAGCAGAAGAGGAAAGGGGGGAGGGTGTTGGCTGTGCAGTGAGGAAAGGCTGAGGGGGTAAAGGTGGGTAACGGAAACTCTACCAGGTTTTTTTATTTTTTTTTTATTGTTTCTTGGGGAAATTTTTCTCCATCTCTTTTATTTTTATTTATTTATTTACTTTTTTATTTTTATTTATTTATTTACTTTTTTATTTATTTATTTTTATTCAGTTTTATCTTTATTTATTTCTCCGTTTTTTTTTTTTTTGGGTTAGTTCGGGCATTGATATATTGGCCTTGATAATAAGCAGATTGTATATAAAAGGGAGCAAGGAGTGGGAGAAGGGGGGGGGGGGGAGAACTTGAGTAATGCGATGGGAATCATGACGCGGGGGACTATTAAGCAGATTGCTCGATATCTCTGATTTGTTTTACTAAAGTAATGAGTTGTTATGCACTGGAATTCAGACTCTCATATTGAGTACCAAATCAATCTTGATCCGGCTATGAGAGAGCAACCGTAATCGGCAATGATATAGTTTGATCCAAGTTTTATTCTCAATAATAGCCATCCTCCTCCTCCTCCTCATCATCATAACCTTGAGGCGAAGATTCTCCGGCATTATCGTAATATCCCTCTTCCTCCTCATCGTACCCTTCTTCGGCAGAGTCATAATCCTGCAGCTCCTCGTCCTCTTCTTCTTCTTCATCTTCAGGGTATTCATCTTCGTCGTCTTCCTCTTCGTCATAACCTTCTACCTGATCCTCGAACCTGACCGCCTTTCCGTCGCTACTAACAGCCATCCCGCGGTCCTCGACCCTGGACTCTTTCTCTTGTCCCACATTATCGAATCGTATATCTTGGCGGCCTATAGGATCATCGCCGTCTTCTTCTTCTTCTTCTTCTTCGTCCTCATCGTCATCGTCGTCGTCATCATCATCATCCTCATCCATGAGGATCTCCTGAAGTACATCCTCGTCGTCTTCATTTTCCTCCTCCTCTTCCTCTTCCTCAATGCTGGGACGTAAAATGTCAGTACCCTGGTCTTTGCTGAGGCCATCTCTTTTCTCAGTCTGATCCTTTGCTGAAGAAGCGGCGGTAGTCTCTGGAGTAGCGGAAGAGGCCGGACGAGCTAGATTCCTAGTAATTAACTTGATCATCTTTGCGGCCTCTTTCTCCTCTACGTCCTTGAGCGGGATCCGGACCCGATAATGCGTCTTCTTGCGCTTCTCGGTCCAGCGATCCCTGCCTTGCTTCAGACCAGGCCGCATTTTCTTGCCGCGGAGCTGCTCGCACTCCTCCGGCGAGAGGTTCAGATCCGGTAGACTGATACCGATGCTGTTGCCCGATCCGCCATCGCCTCCGTCGTTCGGCCCTTTGACTACCTCGAGCGCAGCAGAAAAGTCGCCGTCCGTGAGCACACGGCCGAAGCGGACGGCAACCATTTTTGTCTTCATGATAGCCTTGGAGACGGACCACAAGACTCGATGATAGAACCCGCTGACCTCGTTGTCGCATTCGTCACGGACCTCGGCGTTGGCAAACAGCTTCTGAAGCAGAGGATCGGTAATGTCGCACACCTGCCAGACCTTTCCGTCGGTGCTGAAAGACTCCCCGTTGAAGATGTGAGTGTTCAATGCGCGCTCGCCGCCGTCTCCCATATCCTTCCAGGCTTTGCCGAAGTTGGCGACACTAACCTCATTCCTCCGGACGGCTTGCCAGGAACGGCCAACGGTACCGATGCGGGTCTTGTGCAGCTTGAAGATGAGAGTCTGGTAAATCCGGTACTTGGGGTCGCGTCGCGGATCTAGACCGTACTTCACCAGAGCATCTCGCCAGGGCCCGCCCTTGAATTGGTATCCAGCATATTGGAGACAGTGGCGCACCAAGCCCCCGTTCTTCGGCAGGTCAACGAACCTCTGTCCCAGTCGGTTCCACATACTTCGCCGAGTCCAGATCGGCCGCTCCTCCATTGCCTGTTGCATTTCGGTGATGATAGCAACCACTTGGGGGTCAGACATGTCGGGCTGCCGACGGGGCTTTGATGGGACGGGGTACTCGTCGTGTGCAATGAAGTATCCTGCTGCGGGGACCCTCGAAGTCACGTTGACTATTCGTCCGTATTCCTGGTCCTCCGTCAGGCTGCCCAGCTCCGTCGAGAGCCCGCTCGACACCTCCTTGGTGTGAGGATTCTGGGCGTAGCCGTAGCCGAAAGGCAGCGTCATGGGGGTGAAATATGGCGGGGGGATCAAGTCGATATTGTCTCCGGACTCGATGCCTGGCGCCAGCGAGAACTCTTTGAGCTTCTGAACGTCGCCCGGGAGAACATTTTCAACAAACTTCTTCATGAATCGCGACTCGCCCAAGGCGTACTGGAAGTCGGCGAGGCCGCGATACCGATGGGTGTTGTTAATCACACCGACGGGCTCGACTTGGTATCTGCCAACATTGTCCTGCAGCTTGCGTCTGAGAACTTTTGGGCCGTCCAATCGATCTCTCGACATAACCTGGTAATCATGGGACGCATCAGGAACGCTGACCTCCCCTTCCCAGGGGCCGTCGGTGCCCCTCTTCCTCTTCCTGCCGGTGGGCTTCGGGACTGTGATTTTGAGCACAACGTTGTGAGTGAGTGCATTGTGCGATGTGAGTGGCCTTGCCGAGGGGTTGTCGTAGCGCAAATAGAGCGGAACTGAGATCTGGGGGCTGGCCGAGTCCAGGATCTGCGCATTGATTTAGCACATGTGTCTTGGACGATTAGGGAGCAATTGATTTTTGACATACCGCCTGGAAAGCGTTGTTCTGCCCGAATGTCTTGATACCCTTGTCGAGATTTTTGATGATCATGGGATGCTCCAGAGCACCGAGCCGACGAGGCGGGATTGGATATGTGGGCGCCTGGTCATCATCCTGGCCGCTGGAAAAATCCATGATCCTGATGATACAGGTGTTTCATCCAGCCGAAAGGCCGAGGTTGAAGTTGATGAAAGGATTGATTTAAATTTATTGAAAGCAAAGGCAAGGCCCGATTCTCAAACAAACATCATTTCTCAGGGTTGTGTGGGGAAATTGACCAGTGAGCCCGGACGTGTTGAATGAAAGTGGGAACCCAAGAGTTTTACGGCCGGATTCACGGTTTACAGATAGGTTTGGAGGAGAAAAGCATTAATTTTTCTATCAAAAAACCCTTTTTTTTTAAAAAAAAAGAAATAAAAAAAAATAAAGATAAAAAGGTTGACAAACAAGAGTTACCGTTTACTTCCTTTAGGTATTGTTGCCAATATTTTGATGTAACACAAGTTCTGGCAATAATAATCTCGGTCCAGCCCACAGAGCGAAAGAAAGCAAATGCGGTCCGTGCTTGGGTAGTTGGAAGCAATCAACTAAATTACGAATAGCTGGTGGTATCTGGGGGCCAGATCAGAACAGAACAGTCATTAACCTACCTACCTGACCCCCCGGGCCCGTGTAGTCAGTCTGCTGAGCGAGCGCGTTCTTCCGGCTGATATCGGCTGCTCCTCCAAGTTGATGTGACACAAGGTCGGCATTCTTGTTTGGTGGGCAAGTTTCACTGGCTTCTGAGCTTCCATGCATCCAACGAGAGCAGGGTGTATATGCATGTACTTTTATACTAATAATAAAGAATGCATCCCTGCTGACCAGATTGGATTGGTCGGCATTTGATGCTTCCAGGTTAGGTGATTGATGGATGGGTCAACTTTAGGTTCACTTCACCTGCTGTTCCCCTTCCTGCTGCTTATATCTGCAAACCTAACGATAACCACGAGCGTAGCCTCTAGACATCTATGGCTCGAGCTTCCCATTGTTATTATTTTTGTTGGCTTATTTGGCCCTTTGCATGTCGCCGTAACTTTCAGGTTTGTCGGTATAAAGTTCTCTCTTCTGGTCCTCTTGGTACATACAAATTGAGTGTGTTGGATCGGTCATACCTAGCAACCAAAACAGTCCCCACCTCACTAGGTGCCTCGCGTCCTTCCAAGCATACATACGCCGTAAGGTTCCCGACAGTGCGGGCAGTGGAGGCATCCGGATTCCATCTTGCTTTTAATCTCCAGGGCAAGCAGTGCGCGTCCACCTCACCCCTCTGCCCCCTGTCCACTCAGTGTTTCTTCTCCCAGGCAGTGCCATCGTTCGTCCCCGACGGTGGTCACCAGGCGCCAACCCACTGCTCCATCCCATGCAAGTCAAAAGTGGGAGCATCCCCCGCCAATTCCCGTTGAAACGAAGATTTGCTGTATGTATGCATGAGAGTTTCAAGGGAGCTAGCTATTTCGAGAGTTTCCAAATCTAAAAAAAAAAAAAAAAAAAAAAAAAAAAAAAAAAAAAAAAAAAAAAAAAAAAAAAAATCCTTTGCAAAGTCTCGGGACCTACCGTAGCCCTCTGGAATAATAAGCTAAGGTGGAAAGGCAGGGGACGGGACGGGGATCCGCGCAAGAGTGCGAGCCCCGCAAAAACACCTACCACCTGGAACGTCAGCCCAAAGCATCCATTTCCCAAAATCCACTACCCCAGCATCGCAACCTCGCCGAACCATCATAACTTGCGGGTGGTCCGCGAACATCAATAATTCTATTTACCACAAGTCACCAGGACTTGAAGCTCAAGCAGACACGCCATCTTTGCTGACCGCTGCCAATTCGTTTGCGACATCCGCTGCATTCCTGTCACCGGGCCAGGGCTAATTACTGACTGGGTCAACCTGTCGTTGCTTGCTGCCGCTGCACACACACGCTCCAGTCCAGTGTCGCTGGCGCCCCCCTAGCCCTCCAAGCAAGAGCCGAGCGAGCGTCGTCAATCGCCCTGCCCTGCCCTCCTCCGGACAAGAGCCGGCACCCATTTTCTGCCTCTTGACTGCGCCGCTCTCGCCCCCGCCATTGGGCCACCCTGTGCCCCGAGATCATCCGTCCAGCAAACTCGCAAGGCCCGTCCGTCTCCCCGGGGCGCGCCCCTGCTGAAACTACAACTCTCTTGACCGTTGCGTCGCCGACTGCGTGCATGCACCAGCTGCCACCCTCCCCGTGCAATCGATCGCGAACAGAACTACGCTCGATGAGACTTGGAAGCCGATACGCATTCTGATTGCCTGCGTTCGCTGGTCACTCGAGGATACTATTGTCAACGTAACTTGGTTCCCCGGTCAGGGTCGAGTTGGGCGTCTCTAACCGCCCCACAGACGAGAAGCTGTTGTCTTCAAAGATGAAGCGCTTCAGCCAGAGAGTCGTGAGTGCTATCCCCTCCTCGCCGTGCCCGCTCCTCTGAAGAGGCCCGCCCGCTGCCTTGCGGTGCAGCCGCTGACGTTAAATGGTTGTCGTTTTAGCTCTCGCGGGGCAAGGACAGGGACTCGAGCAAGTCCAAGAAGAATAAGGATTCAAAGGACGGAACTTCGTCGCCGGCCAGAGACTCCAATCAGTCACCGGTGCTCACCCCTTCCTCGTCGACTTCGACCCTCAATGACATTCGGAACAAGCCGCTGCCGCCCAACAACTCCACGCTCGACGAACACGGAAATCCCGCTCTAGGTCACCAAGTTGGCGGCGGACCAAACTCCGGCTTGCCGGATCGTTTTGGCGGCTCGGGGGTACCGCAGCCGGGGGCAAATGGTGGCAGCACTCCCGCTAGGCCTGGGACTCTTCCTCCAACCGTCATAATCAGCCCCAGCGCTCCGGTAGGTCGTCAATGACATGTGTGCTGCCAATTCATTTCCTTTGAAACCTTGACTGACGCGCACGCGCTGTAGCACGTCCCCCCGCCCGGTGCAGCAGAAACCATGCCGCACGATCTCGCCCCCCCGAAAGCCGGACAGAAGTCCCTGATGTTTGACCGGTTGCACCAAGGCCCCAAGGATGTCCTTGAAGGCCCCAAGACGCCCAGACGGCAACATTCATCGCGCTTCGACATCTCGGCACACCGCGAGCTGGAGAAGCTTCCTGGCTTCCACGAGGTGCCGCCTCAACGGCGCGAGGACCTCTTCATGAAGAAGATCGACCAATGCAACGTCATCTTCGACTTCAACGACGCCAGCGCTGACATGAAGTCCAAGGAAATCAAGCGCCTGGCTCTTCACGAACTTCTGGACTACGTGGCCAACAATAGACAAGTCATCACCGAGGCCATGTACCCAGTGGTGGTGAACATGTTTGCAAAGAACCTCTTCCGCCCTATTCCGCCTCCGCTCAACCCTCAGGGCGAGGCGTTCGACCCCGAGGAAGACGAGCCGGTCTTGGAGGTGGCCTGGCCGCATATTCAGGTAGTGTACGAGTTCTTCCTGCGCTTCATCGAGAGCCAGGACTTCAACACAAACATTGCCAAGGCCTACATCGACCACAGTTTTGTTCTTTCGCTCCTCGAGCTCTTCGATTCCGAAGATCCCAGAGAGCGGGACTTCCTCAAGACCACGTTGCACCGCATCTACGGCAAATTCCTCAATCTCAGATCATTCATTCGCCGCTCCATCAACAATGTCTTTTTCCAGTTCACTTACGAGACGGAGCGCTTCAACGGAATCGCTGAGCTGTTGGAAATTCTCGGCTCCATCATCAACGGTTTTGCTCTGCCGCTCAAAGAGGAGCACAAGCTCTTCCTCACAAGAGTCTTGATACCTCTCCACAAAGTCAAGAGCCTGAGCATGTACCACCCCCAGCTTGCCTACTGCATTGTACAGTTTCTCGAAAAGGATGCCTCCCTGACGGAAGAGGTTGTGCTGGGGCTGCTGCGCTACTGGCCCAAGGTCAACAGTACCAAAGAGGTTATGTTCCTCAACGAGGTTGAAGACATCTTTGAGGTCATGGATCCGGCCGAGTTTGCTAAAGTACAGGAGCCGCTCTTCCACCAGCTTGCCAAATCAGTTGCGAGCCCTCACTTTCAGGTCGCCGAGAGGGCTCTTTACTTCTGGAACAACGAATATTTCTGCAACCTGGTCAGCGACAATGTCGAAATCATCCTCCCCATCATGTTTGCACCGCTATATGAGAACTCCAAGGGACACTGGAACAGGTTTGTAGCTCTGCTATTTTTTTTTTTTCCCCTCGCCCCGCTATCCAATTTTGGACCAATGATTTCTCAATGACTAACTCGCGTTCAGGACGATTCACGGCATGGTATACAACGCCATGAAGCTCTTCATGGAGATCAACCCTCAGCTGTTTGATGACTGCTCCCACGAGTACACCGAGCATCAGAATACCGCGGCCTCAAGGGAAGCTGAGCGCGAAAGGAAATGGGCTGCAATTACTGAAGCAGCCAATCAGAGAAAGATGGCAAACGGATTCAGCAGTCGTTCTGCTGCTGCGATGCCGCCACTTGAGGAGGTAGATGCCACCGAGGACAACCAAAAGAGACTAGACTCGCTGAAGCTGCAGGACAGTGACCGGCGGGATCGTGAGCACGAGAGACAGAACTCGGTCGGCTCAGTTAATGGCGGCCGGTAATGCATTACCCATTCGCTCTCTCGTGGCGCAACCCCTACGATCCGCTCCAGTATGAGTTCGTCATCAGTCAAATATGACCAACCCCGTATCGATCTCTGCCCCTTCTACCCCGACTACTACGTCCGATCCGACATTCGTCTTACTATTTTCAACGCTCGACAACAGGAATCCGGGGGAACTAGCGAAGCCCGCCTTGCCGAGCCAAACCAAACAGCACCGATATGAGAATACACTTGTTGGCAGTCAGATGTATACTTTGCGTGCCCATGCTGTGTTTCCAGAACGGATAGTTGCCCATGGCTTTTGTTATTGAAAAAGGAATTTGGATTTTGGACTGGTTTTAGGAGGGATTGGGGGGGGGGGTTTGGGGCTTGGGGCTTTTGTCGATTGCTGCGACTCATGAGGGATGGCAGGCTATCGATCGTTTTGAGAGTTTCAGTTCTCAACAACGCATTTCTAGTCAAGACGTCTTCGAAATTTAGATCTCGGCGAACTTTCTCTTGTTTGTTCCTCATCAAGCTTTCCTCTTATTCACAGGCAAACTGTGTAAAGGGTGAGATTAACTGGGCTTGGTAAGCAAGGAGATGGGATAAAAGGGAGAAACAGAAGATCGGATGTAAGCGGCTCAAGGAGGGCAGGATGAGGGACAAGAGAAATTGTTAAAGTTTGTATTTGGGGTTGAACTATCTGGTTTTTCTTTTTCTCTCTCTCTCTTCTTCTACACTTTTTTCCAATGCTGGGATTAACTCTCTTTTTCTTTTTTCCTCTGTAAGGTTTCTTTCTTCATTAAACATTAACTTGACTTTTTTTTTTTTTTTTTTTTTTTTGGTGATGCTTCCTTTTTCACTAGGGGCTTTTTAAGGTGTTATTTGTTCTTGTTACGCTACCGAATGAGAAGAAGAAATCATAAGAAACAAAACTCTTCTTTCTATAGCGTTGTGGTGGATTTTTTTTTTTTTTTTCCTTTTCTTCTTCTTCTCCAAATTTTAGAAAATCAAAAATTACGATACGGAATATTAACATGGATTAAATTTTTTTTTCAATTTTTTTTCTTCTTCTCCATGCTAATTTTTTCCCTTCTTTTTCTTTTTCTTCTTCTTTTTTTTTTTTTTCCACTCACTAATCCTGATTTTTTTTTTTTTTTTGGCCTTTGATGATGATGGGAGGAAATCTTTGTGGTGGTGGTGGTGGTGGTGAAGAATACATAACAGGACCCAAGGAAAGACGGAAAAGGGGTTTAAAGGGGGGGGGGGGGAGTGCTTGATATTAGAATGCAAGGGGAAAATTTTTTTTACATGTGCAAAAGGAAATTGTGACGGCGTTTGAACGGATTCGTTGTGAACGCAAACCAAATGTTTAACTGCTTTTTCTTTTTTTTTTTTCTCTCTTTTCTTTTTTTTTCTTTTTTTTTCTTTTCTTTTTTTTTGTTCCCCCACCCTTTTCTTCTTTCTCATTTAGCCGTAGAATATCATCTATATCAAGGCAACAGACGCAACTTACATGACCAAACTTCTACTTGATCAATGACGAACTTGACTTGCACGGCCCAATCAATCCAATACGGTGGATAGAGTCTTTTTACTTTGTACAAGCTTCATAATCCTTGCATCTGATAGTTTGCTTTTCTGACATGTTGTAATTACTATAACAAAACTGTTTGTTCCCTGGTATATTTCCCCCGAGTCCCCGTTTAGTTCCATTTGTTACCACCTCTACCATACCCGCCGCCTCTTCCTCGATACCCACCGCCTCCTCCTCGATCCTGGTTGTAGTAGTGATTATTCTGGTATTGGCCTGGCGGGGGTGGTGGGGGCTGGGTTTGGTAAGAATGTTGCGAGTTGACGGGAGGTGGCGGAGGCACCCAGTTGCCTGTAAACTGTGGAGGAGGTGGCACTATGCCCGGGCCGCCATGAGGGAAGAAGGGATGTGGTGGCGGGGGTGGGACCACCCATTGTCCTCCGTAGTTCTGAGGAGGAGGGGGAGGCGGTGGAACGGGAGGAAAACCCCCAGGAAAGTTTGGCATTTGGCCATGAGAATAGCCCATTGAAGGTGGTGGCGGAAGAGGTGGGGAGTCTTGAGGGAAATGGCCACCACCAGGAGCAAATGTGTGGTCATTTCTGGGCTGCTGGAGGTCATCATAGCGTCTGCCAGGCCGCGATGCCGACTGTGATCGGCTCCTAGACCGTGATGGGGAGCGAGAATAAGATGGACTCCTTGGCTCGTATCGCGAGCCCCGGCTACCGTTTCTGCTCCGGGATCTGGACGCAGACGGAGAGCGGCCTCGAGAGCCACCTTTGTACCGACGCCGGCGTGAATCCCGAGTATTGCGCGACTCTTGACTGTGACTGCGGTCCCGATTTTCCCCCGAATTCTGACTTCGACTCCGGCTTCTGCTCCTGCTCCTGCTCCCGCTCCTGCTGTTATTACGAGGTGATCTTGTAAAGCGCTGGCGCTTGAATGCGGGTCGACTAGAGCTTCGGCTCGAATCTTCGCTGCGATGCCGACGGCGGTGGCTACGAGACGTGCTCCGCGAGCGGCTGTAGGAGCGTGCTGAGCGACTCCTCCCACGTCGCGCTTCGCCACTGTTCAAGCGACCGCCATTCTTCTTTCGAGCCTTCATCTTGTTGCAGAAAGCGCGGGACCAGCCATAATATGTCTCGCCATCTATTATTTCGCCGGTAAACTCGTCGAGCTCGATGGTTTCGCCCATCTGGCCAATGTCACGAGAAGCATCTTCGCTGTTGGTCTCCTTGAGATATATCTTGTCGACATCGGCGAGAAGCTTCTTGACCGCATCTACAAGATTTTTTTCCGCTGGACCTTTCGCTAGCACTAGCGGCTTTATCATTGAAGTGTTCATCGGGCGAGTCGAGTTCGGTTCCATCACCGAGAGCCAGTTCGCCGCAGGCAAGTCATACCAAGGAGTTGACGGGTCTCCGTGCATTCCCGGCAACGTGAAAGGCTCGTTTCTGGCCGCTCTCGCCACCGCGTCAGCGGAGGTATCAGCTTTTGCATCTTTGGGATCCTCGCCCTCGGGTGACGGTGCTTCAATGGCGCCAAGGAGTTCTCGAATAAAGGCTTGGCCGAAGTAGTGATTTTCCTCCCACAAACGAACCAAGTCCTGAACCTTTCGAATATGCTTGGGACAATTCTTGAAAGAGACGGCACTTCTGACGAGGGCCGGCAGGGCCGGCTCTAGCTTTTGCGCAAAGCCAGCAGCGTTATCACGAAATTTGGCGTGATAGAGTATGTCGTTGAGGACGTACAGCAGGTGCAGTCGTCGCCGCTTTGCTGAGGGTACGCGACCTTTTCGATTTTGCACAGGGGCATCCTTTTCGCTTCCAAACGATTTGGCCAGGGCGACCAGATACTTGCAGAACGGAGCGACACGAGCAGACGACGGGACCAAGTTGCTGAGAGCCCATTGCTTGCATCTCTAATAAGTGTTGACGCGCGGCTTAGCCATCGGGTCTCACGCAACGTAAAACATCTAACGGATAAAGCGTATTATCAAACCTGGACATTGAGGGGCGAGCACTCGGTGACGGTCGAGTTGAGGAGATCCAGCATCGACTCGATGTCGCTGCGCGAACATGATTTCGGGTCGGCGCGAAAGAGGGCTGCAGTGAGTGCCGCTTTCGTAACCGTCAATTCCGCCGATGCCGACGCCATGGTGTGATGACTGCAACCCAAGTTAGGTTGGGCGATTTTCTTGGTTATCCCTGGGCAACAGGTTTGTTGTGATGGCAGGTATTCTTTGGAGGGGAAAGATGGAAAGATGCGCTGCGCTGCGGATGGAAATTTGTTCGAGACGCAGTTGCTGGATTGATGCGCCAAGCCTGCTGACCCCTGGCTACCTGCCGGGAGATACAGGGGAGCTTCCATCCCGCAACCCGCGTGAATCAGAGAGGCCCCGCAGTTCATGCAGGCTGTTCAGGTACGTACGTTATGAATCTTTGATTTAGTATACAAAACACCAAGTGCTTGACCATGAAACTTTTGGCACACTATTTCTTTCTTTTCTTTTTGGTTGGGGCTCTCTCGTGACATGCATTAACCTCAATCCAACAGTACGTAGTGAGTTAGGTGGCTTATTAATTGCTTGATTTGATTTGAGCCATATTAGATTCTCTTCCTTGGGTTTCTCTGCCCTCGCCCTCATGCATCAACAGGCCTTCCCATAAGGAAGAGGAAAAAGTACTCAACCAGTTGTCATATTGAGGGGTGATTTAATTAGAACCCCTTCCATTTTTTATTTTTTTCACTCTCTTTTCTATCAGCAGAATACCGCCGGGTCTGAGATGGTCGCCATATCATACAGTTTGCGAGAACCCCCTCGCCCCTCCCCCGAACAACAAGCTGGGCTGGCACCAGGTTACCTATCCACGACTCATGCAGCAATGAGTGCCATCCCGCGACCTAGTTTCCACCCCATGGTTACAACCATGCCAGGCACTCTCAGGAGAATCGATCCCCCTTGGGGCTTCGAAACGGTTGGCTGGCCTCGTACTTGCTCTTCTCGAAAATTCGTTCGGACTCGGAGGCAGGTGCGTGCCTGGTTGGCGCCGGATCGTTACCAGCTTCCTGGCTGGGTGAACCCGCTGTGTCTGTTCTTGCAGGGCCCCCATTCACAGTGGCAGAGCCGCCCATGGCGGATGAGTTGAGAGGCCGGGTAGGAACGTTTTCCGAGTATTCGAGAGATTCAACCATGCTCTTCTTCTTGCGCTGCTCCTCCATACGAGACAACCTATCGGCATTAATGGATCTCTTTGCAAAGTAGTATGCCGCTCCGCCGGCTGTAAAAGTTGTCAACGGGGCCTCGTTAGCGCAACCTGGTTTGACTGCGGTTTTCTACCCATTGGAATGTGGGATTGCCATACCGACACACAGAGAGCCCCAGCCCGCCCTGTTGAAGTGTAGGTTAGTACGTGGGGGGCGGCATTGGTCGCATCACGAGTGTGGTTGTGGGCGGTCTCTCACCAGAATGACTTGACCTGTAGCGTAAAAATTGTGAGCATTGAACTGTCGACGTCATACAGGCTGTTTTTCTTCGACAGTGTCTAGGGAAATGGAGCGCTTACGGTATTCATATTGGAAATGCGTCAGGTTTAGAGAAGGCGCAGGCCTGAATTCAGAAATGAGAATTGTAGGAGTTGCTCTTTGTTTTTTTGATCTTGTCCTTTTCTGCTGTTGAAAACTTTATCGTCCCGTCAAGCTCGGGATTCCTCAGAATCGGGTGATGTGCACGATAAGCGGCTCACCTGAGTGGAATGATCTCAGTGGCCGATGGCGGTCTCGGCTTTTCAGGGCAAAGGTCCCGCTTTGCGAGTTACCCACTTTCAGCGGCCGGGGGGGGGGGGGGGGGCATTTATGCTGTCCACAGTATGGATATATTTCCTCGTTTTGAAACAAGCACACACGTTATGTATTCATAGGTCAAAATCGGTTGCACACTTTCCTGGCACTATTGGGCCTAGGTATGAGCAGAAATGACTTGTCTACCTAGGTAGATAGAGAAGAGATGGAACATGTCAAATGGAAGAAAAGGTGTTTGCGATTGTTTGAAAGATGCGTTTTGAAGATGACTTGAAAGGCATGGGTATCTTGTCACTCTTGTACACTCAGGTAAGCTTGGTTTCTGTACCCGTGGCCGCGATATGATTTGGGAGCGTACATAAGTCAAACATCTGTGTGATGAAATCTGTACGCAAAGAATGGTTGTTTGTTGGAAATAATTTCACTGCATTCTCATGTGACGGCTGGTTTCATTCAACAAACTCACCACCATTTTGTTTCCGCGTTGGGGCCATTTACGCAATTTACTCAATTTTTTTTTCTCTTTTACGTGTCTTTATGTGTTGAATATTTTGGAGTCGTTTCCGCCAAGGAAAGGAAACAAGGTCGGCATTGAGAAAAATGCTACTCGTGGTCCTTCCATAAATCTTTCTAAAAAGCAGGCTGCAGCAGCCAAGAATTATAGCTTCTGAGCGGAAACAACCTAGAACCTGGAGCAATCCAATGAAAGGGGCAAAATGTCCAGACAAACTAACAACGATGCAGATACACACATACAACACAAGTATCGAATTGAGTCCAGAACCAAAATTAGCTTGTCAACGCCCCAAGGGCGGCCTATTGAGCCCGGCCAGCGGCTGTCTCAGTGTCTTGTCCCTGACTGTTCCGTCTGTCCTAATCGCTCTGGTTGGTCGCTGCTTTCGGTAGCCCAAGGGACCGACTTCCAAGCTTTCTAAGCTTCCAGGTTCTTTACGTAGAAGGTGTGAGAGTGGGGCATGATCGATTGGAAACTTGGGATCGCCAGCGGAAAATGCGCCTCGCATCTCTAAATGGCACACTAATGTATATTATTACTTGTAATTCCCAGAGGGGCCATCCGATCTAAGCAGAGCTCGAATGAAACAACCCGACACCGTGTATACGCCACTTACGGAGGGAAGGGGGGGGGGGAACCGCCATCTCCACCTTGTCCACTGAGCACTCAGCAACCAAGCAACACCGCCCCAACTTCAAAGCAGAGACCAAAGCCCAAGGCAAGGGGGGCCCCCTCACCCGCCGCGCCGGCTCGTGTCAAAGGCTAGAACTAGAACTAGAACCAGACCAGGAACCAGACTTGAACTGCATTTTCTCTCCTTGACATCCGTACACGCGCACGAAACCTACGGTTCGCTCATCGTAGTTACCGTTTGCAAATGCAGGGTCCCGCCGCGGCCGCACGCTCGTTTCCCGTTTCCGCCGCAGAGGTCCTGCTGTTCAGGTTGGAGGAGTAGCATCGCGCCCCTGATCGAGGAGCTTTTGTGGATGATGGTGATATGGGCATAAAATTCGAAAACCTTCGTGCTGTCTGCGAATCGCCATAGCCATGGACTCTCCGCCTCAGAAAGAAGGGCCCGATGGCACCTCGATTGTGAGCGCGGATGGCCTCCCTTGTATTAGCTTTGCAGGAAAACTGACCGCACTTTCCGTAACAGAGACCTGTCTCGTCGTTGCTAGCCAAGTTCGAGGGCTTAAACTTGAACAAACCCACTGGCGAAACCTCGACCGCAACCTCGACTCGCACCTCGTCTCCCGCCCCTGCGGCGCCGGCGCCAGCACCGAAGCCCGTGCGGTTACGAGATGCCAGTCCCTCTGGGACGCGCGAAGCCCCTCCTGTTCCTCCTCCCATACCGGCGATGCGCCCCAAGGACAAACTGGCAATAGCGAGCCTACAGCCGCCCACTCCCGCCGGAAGCGCTGCGCCGTCTCCGACTCGACCAGTGCCTCCGCCGATTGCTCCCAGACCCGCGCTTCCTCCGTCGCTCACCGTTGAACCACCCCATTCGCCGCCAAAAAGGGGTGTGAATGGCGTTCCGACGGGCGACCGTCCTGCTTTTGTCAACGCGGATGCTGTGGTGACTCCCTCGTCGCCTGCGTCGGCGATCCACAACTTCAAAACACCAAGCCGCTCGCACACGCCTGTCGTCGAACCTCGGAAGTCTCCCCGCCTGACTCCGTCGCAACCCCCTTCGCCCCCTCCGCCAAGAAGGTCGGTTGAGCTGAGGAGGGAACGGGAGCTTGGGCATAGGCCGGTCCCTCCGCCAATCAACCGAGCTGAGAAGCCGGTCATGGGGGCAGCTCGCTTTTCCCTGTTCGATCAGTCCAGCCAAGTCAGTCCCAGCCAGCCCAGCCACCCCATCGAGATCAGGAAAAAGCCCAGCCCAAAGGTTTCCCCCTTTAGCAGTCCGCCGAGCAGCAGAGGGACGCCGGACAACGAAGACGACGCACCGCCCACGTTGCCTACACGGCCACCGAGACCACAGCAGGCACCGCAGCCACCCGCGTCGAATTTTGGAGGGCTGCAAAGATCAAAGACGTTTCATGTGGGCTTCGAGCCGCCACCGGTCCACCATTCATTGAGAAGGGGAAGAGACGAGCCCCTATCTCCACAGTTCACGGGTGGGCGGGGACCTGCGCTTCCTGCGCGACCCCTAAGCATAATAGAAACAGTTCGCGCTGCAAATTCTGTCTCGGCACCACCTCCGCGGCCCCCAAGACCTGGAATAAATACAAGTCTGGGTGCCGCTGCTCAACAAAAACAAGTCGCTTCGACGCCCACGGCGCAGCCACCGCCTACTATCCCAAGACTAAATGGTAGGTCGCTGAACCTTGCGGATAGGGGCCCGAGCAGGTTTGCCAGTGATGCTCGCGCGCCGTACGGCGCATCTACTCCAGTCGACCCGCGACCCATAGATACGCAAATACCAAGTTCGTCGAGGACGGATCCCAGCCAAGCTGTGGCGGGCTACCCCAACACTTCGA
This sequence comes from Cladorrhinum samala, assembly GCA_033576145.1. Taxonomy (NCBI): domain Eukaryota; kingdom Fungi; phylum Ascomycota; class Sordariomycetes; order Sordariales; family Podosporaceae; genus Cladorrhinum; species Cladorrhinum samala. The sequence continues at coordinate 91,826 of MU864928.1, read as the reverse complement.
AGACGAATCGGAGCAAACCGTTTCTCGCTAAGGGTGTGCATGAGATTCACACCAAATATGACAGCAGGGTTTTTGACGTCTGCGGCATGCTTGCCTGCACTACTGGCAGCTATACTCGGGCGTGGAGCATCATGGATGGTGAAATGGTCATGAGCTTGGGGATGAGCGAAGGCATGAAGGGCTCTTCAGTCATCTTCAAACCTGGAGAGAGCGTGGACGACGAGAGCAGACGGATATGGATCGGAACCAACAACGGGGAGCTGCTCGAGGCGGATGTCTATTCACAAAGCATCGTCACCAACAGACCCAACGCTCATGGCCGATACGAAATCATAAAGATATACAGACACTTCAATGAACTCTGGACCCTAGACGAGAGCGGGGCTCTCCATGTTTGGGGTCCTACTCCCGACGGCAAGAACATCCCCAATCTAGCATATCCTCCCACCCAAAGTTTCCGGCTGCCAAAGGGGCACACGTTCTCAATGGTTGTGGGAGACGAGCTGTGGCACGCGACGGGCAAAGAAATAAGAGTCTTCTTGCCGACTCTTGACGGCAGAACACAGTTTCAAGTTCTCATACGGCCGCTGGTACAGGAAGGTGCCGGCGAGGTCACCTCTGGCACCGCACTCTCGACTGATCCGGACAAGGTTATATTTGGCCACAGCGATGGAAAAGTGACCATCTACTCGCGGAAGGACTATTCCTGCCTGGGGGTGATGAACATCAGTCAGTACAAAATCAACTCGCTCGCTGGCGCTGGGCAGTACCTGTGGGCAGGGTACAATACCGGCAAGATCTCAGTCTATGACATGGGCCAGACGCCCTGGGTGGTCACGAAGGACTGGCAAGCTCACGACAATCCTGTCGTGAAACTGATTGCCGACCACTCCAGCTTTTACAAGCTCGACCGGTACCAGGTGGTCTCCCTTGGCGCAGACAACGTGATACGCACTTGGGATGGACTCCTGCAGCAGGATTGGCTCACGGCCCAGATGAAGCAAAAGGATGCCAAGTACTGTCAATTCCAGCAGATCAGGGGTCTCGTCCTGACCTGGAATGCGGGAGCGTCGACACCAAACAGCCTCAACTATGCCAACGACGACAGGATCTTTCTCGAGACGCTTCTGCGGAGCAGCGATTCGCCCGACATTATTGTTTTTGGGTTTCAGGAGCTCGTGGATCTCGAGGACAAGACAGCCACGGCCAAGCGCTTCCTGAAGCCCAAGAAGAAGGAAGGCACAGATCAGGAGCGCATGAGCCATCAGTATCGAAACTGGCTGGAGCATCTGAAGAGGAGTCTGGATCAGTACATGGATGGAGAGCTCTACCATGTATTGCACTCGGCGCCCCTGGTTGGCCTCTTTACGTGCATCTTTGTCAAGGCGGACCTGCTCACTCGCATCACGCATCTCAACAGCGCAGAGGTGAAGCGCGGAATGGGCGGCCTGCACGGTAACAAGGGCGCCATTGTCGTACGCTTCAAAGTGGATGACACCTCCTTGTGCTTTATCAACTGCCATCTCGCGGCCGGCCAGTCGGGCGCCAATCAGCGGCACAACGATATCGCAGCCATTCTGGAGGCTCAGCTCTTACCGTCTGAGCGCGATCCGACGGTGCGCTTGGACAGCTTCGTCGGCGGCGGTGATGGCACCATGATCTTGGACCACGAGCTCTGCCTGCTGAACGGAGATTTGAATTACCGCATCGACACCATGAGCCGGGATACAGTTGTAACGGCCGTGAAGTCGGGCAATCTTGCTAAACTTCTTGAACGAGATCAACTTTTGGTGGCGAAGCGTCGAAACCCGGGGTTCCGTTTGCGGGCGTTCGAGGAGTTGCCGATCACGTTCGCGCCTACGTACAAATACGACGTGGGGACGGACAATTACGACACGAGCGAAAAGAAACGAAGCCCGGCTTGGTGTGATCGCCTGCTGTTCCGATGCGGAAACGGGCGCGGGCGGATCAAGCAGTTAGATTATCAGCGGCACGAGGTTCGCGTGTCTGACCATCGGCCGGTGAGCGGACGCTTCATATTCGAGGTGAAGAAAATCAAGCCAAAAGAAAGAGCGCGGGCATGGATGGAGTGTCAAGAACAGTGGGAAGACCTCAAGGAGAAAATAGTCAGGGAAGAAAAGTAAGCTACCGACTCGGCATGAACAGAGAGACCGGGCCACATCGCTAACCACCTATCCCACAGGTTCTTCTACCTGACCAACATAATTGGGTATGACGAAGCAACAGCTCATTCACTAATCGACGACGGCACAGCGAGGTCATCAAGTCGGCATAGGTAAAATTAATGGGGATATGTTGGCAAGGCCGAGCACACCATCCCATCCAAACGAATGAGTTGTGCCTGGAATGGTTCAAAAAGGATAAAAACACATACATATGAAATATCCCCAAACCTTCGACGTCTTTGGGTTGAAGACTCGTCGGCATTGGGGGGGGGTGGGTAATGAAGTAGAATTGAATGAATAGATGAATGAATGCAGCGAGTATTGAACAATTATCTACTTGCCTCGAACTAGTATTACTTTGCATACACTCAAGTAAGCACTGTAGCGCGCATGTGGGACGTGAGTAATAATTTGTTTGGAATGTGGGGTTGTTTGTCTACCTGCCTACAGCTAGGTACTGTTAGGTATGTACATACACACATAATAAGGTATCCATATTTAAAGTAGTAATCATATGTATGAGGCACTCAGTATGATGTCATGAAATTGAAGGTCGGCAAGAGCTTTGTAATTGAGTCGGACGCTCGCTGTCTGGTGACAGAGATTTTTTTTACCTCTCCTTCCTTCCTTATATAACGGAGTTTTGAAGATGAACAATGTCTCAGATGGTCAAAACGCGAAAGACCGAGCCTGGTGTAACCGAATTTATAAGCCAAACCATCATGACTTGTCTAAGTCGATCATATAATTACCTAAATACTTGGTAGCTCACACCACCTGTAATAAACCTTGGAATACAAACCCTCTCAAGTCACATTCGGCACCGTTAGCGCTTGGCTGCATTTCTCAACACCCCCCCCCCCCCAATGACATAAATTGGGGATGCCATCCTTCACTCGTACCGCCGCCCAGATACTCTGGCGACCAGCTGCAGCGCTCGGCATCATCACCACCCGATTCTCGTCACCAGCTCATTCCAACATGGCGTCCAACCTCACTTCCGCAGGCGGAGGGAGCTCAGCTCTCACGATGCACATAACCCCCGAAAACACCGGGTTATGGGGCGTCACTCAGACCGAGGAGGCGGCAAAGACAGTAACAGAGTTGTTGCAGAAGGATCTTGAGGTAAATTAGTTGATCCATTAACATAGCTGCTATGTTACCATCTCATAATTTACCTATTCAAAAAGCTAACTGATGTACTTTTTAAACAAATGAACTCAGAAACATCATGTCTTTTTTAACAAAGATCATTTCCATAACCACGTATGTATCCCCTCTCCCCCCCCCCCCCCTTTTTTTTTTTCTGGGCCCTTCTTTCGCCCCTTTTTCTCCCTTTCTCATACTAACTTTCCCCCCCTTCCCAACAAGATCCCACATCACCTCCTAGCACTATATGGAACAAAATGCACCTCCCCTCGCCTCCTCCAATCCGCCTACCAACAAAACACCTACTACCAAAAACCCGCCCTCCCCTTGCACCCTTCGGCCTTCTCAGTCTCCCCGGATGACCCCTGGCCGTCCTCCGCCAGCAAGTATCTGGGCAATGAGGAATTCTACCCAGACTTCCTCCGTTTCTTCGCTTCCGAACTTGAAGCCCACGGCAAGCAACACGTCCTGCAGAAGTACCTGTTCTCCGACTCGCAAGAGATGCTCGTCCGCCTCTTGGGAGGTTTCCTCCACCCTCTGATCCAGCTGATGTACGGGATGGAGTGGGACCAGCCGGCCATCATCGCAGAGGCCCTGGCGCAGACCGCCGTGCACTCGGACACGCTCAGGGAGTTCCTGCACGCTGCCGAGTCGAGGAGCCGCAGTCGCAGCCGCAGCGGCGAGGGCTCCTCGACCACGTCTTCGGAAGCGGGAGGGAACAGGATCGTCTCCCTCCTGGACGAGATCAAATCCAACGAAAAACTGGCCGCAGCGGCCAGGAACTCCGACTCCAACAAGATCCACGACGGCGTGCTGGTCCGGGCCAAGGAGGAGATGCTAGAGATGGCCTCGAGGGTGAGGGTCGCCGCTGAGCCGCAAGAGATTGCCGAAAAGACGGCAGAAATGTTTGAGGCGTGCGTTTACATGGCCTCGGCCGCCGCGAGGCACGGCAAGGGCAAAAACGACAAGTACGACTTCTTCCTGATGCATCACGTCAACTCTTCTCCCATCTTCGTCACCATCAACAAGCAGGACTGGATCTCGGACGAAACCAAGGCGAGGTTGCTGGAGTGGAAGATCAGGATGGACCTGGTGCAGTACGCCGCCAGGGGGGTTCCCGAGCTGGGGTTGGACAAGCTCAAAGAGTACAAACCGAGAAGCCCTAGGGAGGGGGAGACTTTGCAAGGTGAGTTTTTTTTTTTTTTAAAAAAAAAAAGTTAAAAAAAAGTTGGTGTTTTAAGCCGAATCTAATAAAAGGGGTCCGCGAAAAAAAAAAAAAAAAATAGATATCATCTCTCGGCTTCATAGTTATGGCGATGACGGGCATGCCATCAAGCTGGGCCGGGCGACAGTCATCTGCCGCAACATCTGCAAAAAGTATGAAGAGGAAGGCAAAGATTGGGTTCAGATCCGCGGTGAAGATCTTTGGAAGAAGATTTGTCATTTGATTGTTGATTCGGTCGAGTCACCGGGCGATACCTGGGTGCGAAGTGCTGGGTTTGAGGAAGCTTGGAAGGTATATTGACTTTTTTTTTAAAAAATTTCCCAATATTAAATGGTTTATGAACGATTACTGACCTTTGGCAGTCTATTCCAAATACAAAGCTGTAGTAGGTAGGGATTCGTAAAGGGCACGCCGTGAATGATTGTAGGATGATTTTATGAGTTGTGTTTTTGCCCAAAAGTGGTATCAATCAATTATTATTTTTTTTTTCCCCTCACCCAGACGCCTTTGCCTTTTTGAACCTGTACCTAGTCTAATCCAATCCAATCCATTCCCCTTCAGTTTCCTCCACATCTTGCTGCAAAATATCATCTAGCATAACTTCCTTTGTTGATTGTGGCAGAGCTTTCATCTCAAAATCTCCCTTCTGATCCCACCCAGCAGAAGCACCCGCACCGACAGCCTTGCTGGCGGACTGACCGAGGAGGTAGTCTACTGTGTAAACATTCTCGTCCGCAAGCCGCCGAATCTCGTCTCTCATCTTGGAGACAGCCCGAGCGACAATGCGGAGCTCCACGTCCACTTTTCCACGGTTGGCCATCAGCCAAGCGCCGTGCTTGTCAACTAGCGCCTTGATCCAGAGCATGCAGAACTCGATATGAGGCGATTGCTCGGTCTGGGCAGCCACGTAACGCAAGAGGCGCGCCACGTAAACGGTTGGAAAGTGCTCCACCACGAGTCCGATGTCCGTGTACGGGATGGCCTGGAAGACTCGCTGAATCAAGCCTGCCTCGTTGAGGCGGAACGCCATGACCAGAGCCTTGAGGTAGTCCTTTTCCTGCTGGAGGACAGCGAGCGTCGAGGCTGGCGTGATTTCCATGTTCAGGTCGAAGGGATCAAACTGAACGGTGCTGTCCAGGCTGTATATCAGCAGGCCTTCTGTCGAAGCAGCGCAGAATGCGGTGCCGCCGGGTGAAAAAGACACCCCGCTGACTCTGACCTCTGGCCTTTTCCTCCTCGCCGAAGGATCGCCGCGCTTGGAGCCGGGTAATGACCTGTCTATCCTGTCTTCCAGGTCGGACGCCTCACCTTGCTCGTCGAGCAGTCCGGCGGGGCCCGCCTCGGTCATGTGCTTACTGTTGAGGAATTCTTGCGTGCCCGAGAGTGCCAGGTTGACGCTCACGGTGAATTTCTTCAAGAGCACCATGGTGGTCGCAGAATACAGGCAAATATACTTGCTATTACCACCTGCCAGCACGCAGCTTCCGTCCGTGCTGTAACGGATGGTATTGAAACTTTTGGTTCCCGAAACGTTCGCAGCCGTTCTGCGATCCGTGATTCTGCGGCCCCCAGAGACGTCGCGACGGCCATCAATACCAGAAACCTGTTGGGCTTCCGATACTGACCAGAACGAAAGCTGGCCATCTAATGTGGAGATGGCAACCTGCTTGGAGTCTGGCCTGAATGCGATATCCAACACGTCTGATTGTAGTTGTAAAGGCTCGCTGGTTTGCGTCCTGTTGAAGATGGACCATATCCTTGCCGTCTTGTCCCAGCTGCCGCTGACAAGAAGACCACCGTCAGGAGCGAAGGCAAGGGATGAGATTGGCCCCTCATGTCCAGAAAGCCGGTCGAGAAGCTGGCCAGTTTGGACGGACCAAATGTGAATGTCGAAAGAGTCGATCGAACCCGCCGCAACAACCTCGCCACTGGGGTCTACCGCCATGCAAGAGAACGATAGTCTTTCGGGAGCCGTGAAGGTCCTGAAGTTTCTGTACCTGATCAGATCCCACGCTCTGATAGACCCGTCCAAACTGGCAGTGAAGAGAACATTGCCCTTCTTGGCAAACTCGCATGCTGTAACGCCGCTCGTGTGTTCGGTGAACGTTACTATGCAGAATCCCGAATCAATATCCCACACCTTGATCTTGCCGTCGTCGGCTGTCGTGACAATCCTCTGGCCGTCTGGGGAGTACACAAGCGAATTCATTGCATCAAAATGCCCTTGCTGCTTTAGGATGTATGATTCCGACTGCCACTCCCAGACCAAAAGTTGTCCCAGCTTTGATGCACCGAAAGCGAGCCACTCGCCGCTCTTGTTGATGGTTACAAAGTCGATCTCGTTCTGTGAGATACTGAGGGTGTGGATCATATTGAAATCCGGCATCTCGTAGAGGCCGAAAATGCCATTCGAGAAACCGGCGACAAGGAGGTTCGACTCGGGGTGGAAAGCGGCGCATCGCAGGGTAGCGGAGTTTTGCATGAAGTAGTGCTTGTTGACAATCCTCCACTGCATGTCAGAGTCGTCCACCATGTCGTCCTCCTCTTGCCCAGGCTTGGCTACGTACTGCCAATCGAAAACGGCACCATCCTTGCTGACGGTGTAGATGGTCTCCTGGTCCTTTGAGAACCAAGCGCCCACCACTCCTTGCCTGTGTCCTGACAAGACTGTGGGCGTGAAGCCCTCCTCCGCATTTAAACTCCATATCCTTGCCGTCAAGTCCTTGGACGCACTGAGGAAGAATCTGGAATCGGCAGACCACTCAATATGTCGAACATCGTCGAAATGCTGGGTGTGTGTGTGGTGGCGCACGAAGGGCGCAAACTCGAGGTCACCTTCGGCATTAGAATCGGGCGTTGACGGAACGTGCCAAACCTCGATTTTCCTCCCTAATCCGACCACGAAGTACCGCCCCGAAGGCGAGAAAGAGAGGGCCGTTACTGAAGATTTAAAAGAAAAGTGATATAGTACAACTCGGCGCGGGACGTTGGTCAGAATCGCCTGGCCATCTTCGTCGATCGAGAGGAGGAGGTTGCCTTGAGGCGTGAGGCCTATCCTCGCAATATTCTTTCGGTGTGTGAATGGGAGGGTATATGACTTATTGTCGACGAGATTGAAGACTGTGACTCTGTTGCCGACGGGGGAGAAGAGGTGGGTGCCGTCGGGGCTGAACAGCAGATTGCCCTGGCAATAGACTGTCCCCAGCAGATTGGAAAACTTGAAGGATGGGTCAGTTTAGAATCGCAATGTTCGAAGAGATTATCACCGAGGTCGCCCACCTTGTAATCCGTCTTCATGGTTGGTTCATACCCATTGCCCAATTCATGAAATTTTTTTGGAAAGGAAACCCTCTGCGAGCTGCAGGCAGGCGCTATCGCCAAGTGGGATGCTGTCAATGCTCGCCGCCAAAATTTCTCGAAACTTTTTGGCGGGGCCGGCAAATTCTTTCTCCTAAGCTCCGATGCGCTTTGTTTGCGCCTAGGCTGGGTTAAGCTCGTCGACGGGGTGGACCCTGGCATGTCTTGAATGAGCGACTGGGGAAAGTGGAAAGGGGAAACGAAATGGACCCACCTAATTTGGCGTTTCCCGTCGCTCAGCTGCGGGTTCTCCTGTTGATCCGTGCGCCTGGTGCTGCTGCTTCAAACTGCATTGGTCTGGAAATTTGACAGCCAAATTCCCCTGAGAACCTGAAGCACAAGCTCCCGATTCCGAGTTTCTCCCACCGACCGCCCGGAAACCTCACTCCCATCTACTTCTCGCAGCGCGACACCGCCTCACGATTGCACTCGTTGCCGCCGCCGCAGCCCTCACGCCGACTCTTAGACACGCATTCTTCACTTCGACACGATCATAACCACTTTGAAAGATGGCCCCTGCTACTGCGGAGAGTGCCTCGCCGATTGGCATTGCCAATCTGCCCAACCAGCGACACAAGATTGTTGCTAAGAGGGGCGCCGCCTTCACCATCATGGTCAGCTCAATTGCACATCGCGATCGGAATGAAGCAGTTTCTTACTTTTCTCACCCCTTCTAGGTTGCTGGTGAATCAGGGTTGGGCAAGACCACTTTCATCAACACGCTGTTCTCCACCACTATCAAGAACTATGCCGACCACAAGCGCCGCCACCAGAAGCAGGTCGACAAGACCGTCGAGATCGAAATCACCAAGGCCGAGCTGGAAGAGAAGTTCTTCAAGGGTATGATATAAACTGGACCAACATTACCTTTTATGCTTTGGCTTGCAGCTGACATTGCTTTCCCTCCAGTCCGCCTGACTGTTATCGACACCCCTGGCTTTGGCGACTATGTCAACAACAGAGACTCGTGGATGCCCATTATCGAATTCCTCGACGACCAGCACGAATCCTACATGCTTCAGGAGCAGCAGCCCCGCCGCCAGGACAAGATCGACCTTCGCGTTCATGCCTGCCTCTACTTCATCCGCCCTACCGGCCACACCCTCAAGCCCCTAGACATTGAGGTCATGAAGCGTCTCTGCTCCCGTGTCAACCTTATCCCAGTTATTGCCAAGGCCGATACTCTCAGCCCTGCAGACTTGGCCAAGTTTAAGTCGAGAGTAAGTGCAGTTCCTGTTTTCATCACCGCCCACCCAGCGTGTCCGCGCTAACATGCGATTTCCGCAGATTCGTGCCGTTATCGAGGCCCAGAACATCAAGATCTACCAGCCCCCAATCGAGGAAGACGACGAGGCCGCCGCCCAGCACGCTCGCAGCTTGATGGCTGCCATGCCATTCGCCGTCATCGGCTCAGAGAAGGATGTCAAGACCAACGACGGGCGCATCGTCAAGGGTCGTCAGTATTCGTGGGGCGTTGCCGAGGTGGAGAACGAGGAACACTGCGATTTCAAGAAGCTCCGGTCGATCCTTATTCGGACCCATATGTTGGATCTGATTCACACGACCGAGGAGCTGCATTACGAGGCGTACCGCGCGCAGCAAATGGAGACTCGCAAGTTCGGCGAGGCCCGTCCCCGGAAGCTCGACAACCCCAAGTTCAAGGAGGAGGAAGAGGCGCTCCGCAAGCGCTTCACCGAGCAGGTCAAGATTGAGGAGCAGCGCTTCAGGCAATGGGAGCAAAAGCTCATTGCCGAGCGCGACCGCCTCAACAAGGATCTCGAGCAAACCCACGCCCAAATCAAGGCATTGGAGCAAGACCTCGAGGCGCTGCAGGGCAATGCCGTCCGCAGCCACGGCCGCCGCTAAAGCCACGACCCCGCTTGAGCTTCGGGATGAGCCTTCTGGATCCCCCCAGGGACTTCCCTGCTATTGTGTGTCTGTTGTCGCCCCTTTGGCCTAGCCATCCCAGTTTGACGTTACGTATGTTGCGCACCAGCTCTCGGCAAAACAACAAACAAAAGGCAAGCCCCGGGCCGTGATGGATATGTTTGCCCCAGGAGTCACCAAAGTTGCGTTTATTTAAGGTCTTATTGGGAGTTTGGTTCTGACTTGGACAGCTTGGGGTTTGGCCTGCTCCGGCCGTTTTCCCACTTTAATCTGTTACCCTTTTTCCGTCTCCCTTTTCACTACTACTACTACCACTACTACTACTACCCCCTATCTTGAACCCAACTTTTTCTTTCTTTCGAAAAGAGGGCAAATCGGCGACCTAGACGGAAGAAACATAACGCAAAAAGTTGGAGATGAAGGGAGATAGATAATTCTTTTTTCGAAGCAAAACAGGAGAAAGGGGGGTGGGATTTAGGGGCATAACACAATAATTTTTGACCTGATATTTTTTGCCGAACTCAGCCAACAGGAACTTACTTCATTACCCCCTTGTTTTTCCTTTTTGCTTTGCTCCCCCCCTTTCTTTCTTTCTTTATATTTGACCTAGTCACGATGTAATTTAGCCCGGCTCACCAACCATAACACCCACTTCATGATACCAGATAATGAGAAAGGCTGCCAATTTGAGGTTTTTTTTTTTTTTTCTCGCCTCTTTCAAGGTTTAAAAAACTGTAGTATTCATGCTACGCTACGGATGCCTCTCGCATTGTCATGCTGCTTTAATCGCTGGTATAATACATGGTTTAAAATGTGCGCACAACTAAACGGCATCCATCGTCGCTCTAGTCGTCAGTTGCTCGTTCTTATTGCCCAACTTTGAGATCTGCAAAAAGGCATCAACGCCATATCCCTCCAGACTGTGGAGTGCTAGACTGCCAGCCCAGTACTCAGCGTATATGCGACACAATGGCAATGCCATGCCAAGGCGAAGGTTGGGTGGGCGACTAGACAGCGAGGCGAGCGAACTCGTTGCATCCCCGCCGTCACCGTTGCCCCGCATCTCATCCTTCTTTCCACCCTTCACCTCAGCCTTATTATTCCCAGGGCTTTCGCCACGGGACTCGGTCTCGCCGAGGGATTTATCATCAACCTGGTGCAACTCCTGCATCGTCGCCGCCATCTTGGGCACCCGAGTCAGATTTGACAATATCTTCTCGCTTGCTGGGCCCTTGCTGAACGACCATAGATAGGGCAGAGTCTCCCTGGGGATTCCGCCGCCCTGATCAGATATCCGGATGATGACGTGCTGGTTGCTCTCACAGATCGTCACCTTGATGGGAGGCGGCTTCTTATCGGTGTTTTTGTCCTTGTTCTTCAGGTGGTGTTCTGCCACAGCCTGAACCGAGTTTCTGAGAAGCTCACCGACGATGTATTCAAGGTGAGAAAGAATGTACGGGAAGCTAGCTTCCAGGTGGCCGTCGATCTCGATCTCGGGTAGAACAATTTCGGGACCGTAAGCCTGCTGGAGCAGTTTGCGGACTGTGTTGGCGCATTTTGAGACCACGTCCTTGGCTACGCACTTGAGGAAGACTTGTCCGATGACTTCGCTTTCCGAGAGCTTCGCACCGGGCGAGAACCAAGGGGCGTGGAACGTGTCAGTGAGAGCTAGGTGTTGCTCCGCTATTACTCTTCGGGAGATGCGCTGTTGGGGAGGAGGTTAGCTGACTGGGAGCGTGGATAAGGCTGAGGGGTGAAAGGGAGGGCCAACGAACAGATTTGAGGATGGTGTTCATGAACTTATCCAGCTCTGGAGCTGCCATGAGGCCATTACACTCGAGAATTCCTCTTGCCAACTTGGGGATCACGGTCAGGTGGGCTTTGAGCATTGAACGTATTGTGTCGCAGAGCCGATCATTGTCCTCGAGCGTCTTGATCTCGCGTACCTTGCGAAAGGTGTCAAAGGCTGTATAATATAAATCGTATACTTCATTGAAATGTTTATTCGTGGTAACGACGAACGGGAGCTGCTGCATATCTCGTATTCTGTGTGCGATTCTGACGGGCAGCTCGGTTCGGACATAGTTTGCGGAACTTATGAGCCTCGACTCTGTCAAAGACCGGCCAAACACCATAAGCTGGCGTAGACTAATCGGCCGAGCTTCCCTCGCAACCCATCTGCAGTGGTCATAGCGGTAAGCAGCTGTAAAAGGCAAGAAGCAGTTAAGGGGCATTGCGCAGCATACTCATCCAACACCGAGACTGGACGCCATTTCGGGCTATTGTCTGAATGCCATGGTCGTGTTTGTATTCGTTGCCAATTCGGCAGCCGCCCGCGTGCGGCAACACCCTGCTGGGCTCGCCTGCAAAAACTTCCCACGCTACTCATCAATCTCAACCGGACAGGCGCCGCAACATGTTGAACCGAAAAGCGCGACATGCCGGCGATGCCATGCGAAAAGGAACCTGGAAAAACCAGAAGCCAGTTGCCGAGATCGGAGGGCAGCGTGTCTTTGGTTTTTTTCAGCAATGATTAGGTAGGCAGATCAACGAGTTCACATTTGCAAATGGCCAAGGGGACGGGCGGGCGGGCGGCAGTGACTGTAGGTATAAGGTACCTTCCTCGAGCTTTTCTTGTCTTTGCGCACGCTCATCGCATCTTGCAGAAACTTGAAAGCAATACCTTCTGATATCTGCAGCGCATTGTCGCAGGACCCCATGGCCAGGGGGGGCGGGAGGGGAGCTTCGAGGGGTGGAGTGTGGACCACACTTTCCGGGTTCCTGTTACCCCACATCAGAAGCGGATCGTTTGGAGTGTGAAAAGTGGAGAATGACTTTTTGCTTCTGACATCGAGACTTGGCCCCACAGCTCACACACACACACCATGCCCCATCATTGACATACGCCGGACATAGTGTACACAAAGGATCAGGCATAATGTTGAAGACTGGTATTCGATGAGCCCCCGGCTTGCTGTAGCATATTGGAGCAACACCAAATATATTACGAATTCAATATGTCATGGCTGCCAATGGCTTCCTCTCATATGCTGCTTGTACACAATATCGTTGTCTCAAACTTTGTAGTGCATCATTGGCTGCTTGGGTGGGCACGATATTGAAAATGACAAACTTGATGTTTGGTACAAGAATATTTGGTCTGGTTCTGGGGGATGCATCAAACAATGCGTTGGCATCTTCTACCAGAAGTGCATGGGTATCTTTACCAAATACCTAGCAGGGGAAGCGCATGCAGAAGAGAAGGTAGCCACAAATACGAGATCTAACAGGTGCTACATCGAAAGCAAACATTATTCTTCATTGAAGATAGATAATATAGACACAACGCGACCCCTTTGTGTATCCATGGCTTCGGTAACGTGGTGTAACTGTGACCCAACCTGTGATCTTGTGGCCATTGAACCAAGACTCTGTGTTTGTTAGAGTTGAGAAGTAGTTGATTGCAGACTTCTGGTAAACTTTTGTCATGTGTCGACTAAAGGGTGCTTGGGATGGCAACCGTAACCTAAACTAAATGCCATCTCATTTGAGAGAGAGAGAGAGAGAGATAGAGAGAGAGAGAGAGCAAAGAGAGGGGGAACTCTTTTTTCATTGATGACACCAAAAAGCGTTGCAGGCTGCTGCACTCAGCACAGACTCGAGGTCCCCCACGTCATTGGCCATGTTAGAGAGTACCTGATGCGGGGCTATGAGCCCTACCAAACCTGGTGCAGCTGCAAACAAATTTGAAGTACCCATTAATCCAACACGTCTTGGGTCGGAGCTAATTAGTAGGTAGAGCCAGAGCATAGGTGGCTCAGCGTGGAGACGCTCGGGGAGCTGGAGGGGGAGGGCTGTTCCTTTTTGCCTTTCAACTGTGATATCCGTTCCTTCTTTCAAAAGTTACTACAGCGATAAAAGCTACCTACGCTTTGCAGTTGCTCGCTTGAGTCGCGATACCCTCATTCATGTTCCAAGTTCTTGGCCCCTTCTGCCTGTTTCCCCCCCAGCAGCCAGAGCCTTTGCCGGATCGCCCGACGACGAGTGACGCCGTCAGCCAGCCCTGCTAGCACTCTCCACCACGCACCCCAAGCACACGGATTGGAGCTCTTCTGCCGGCCCCGACGCCTGTCGCCTGTCGACTGAGAGCGACTGTCGCTTGTCTACGGGTCTTTCTATCCCCTCATCCACATTTTGCAAGGTAGCACTTTCTTGAGACGGGACCTGCCTTAAACCCGCAGGGCATCTTTTTTGCTTGTTTGAAGGAGACGGGAGAAAATGGTAAGCTTTGAGCAGCATTGCTACCTGGCCACCTGACGTCCCAAATCAATCACTTTTAACTTGTCCCTTCTCCATTGCCTGTCCTGTCTCGCACCGCGATCCTCTTTCAACCTTTAGGTTCGAGGCATCCTGGACACTAGGGGAGTGGGCAGTTCACTCGGCCGCCCCTCTATCCTTTTCAAACAAAAAAAAAAAGAAAAAACACCCTGATCCTCTCTCTCCCTCTCTCTCTGCGTGCACCTCGACAACCCCGCCACCATCCTCATTACTATTTTCAACCATGGCCGGCACTCCCAACAGTGACGACCCGCCAGCGGGGCGACTTGCTAACCTGTCGCTTCAGGAGGAAAACCACATTACCGAGGCGGCCTCGCCAAATGGGATGCTTGTCGACCAGCCCGAGGAGCATATCGTTGAGCCGAACGGCACCGAATCCGAAGATGTTGCCGTCATCAACCCCGACAGCATGGACGTCGATGCTCCCGTTGCCACTGACCGTACGTTTCGGCTCCCACCTTCCCCCGCATCCAGGTATTGACTTTTGCGCAGACGAGGCCATGAAGGAACTTGTGCTCCCCCCCTTGGTTGAGGAACCCCGAATTCTCGAAGATGTCATCAATACATGGGAAGTTGAAGGGTGGCGTACCTTGAATAAGAAGGAACGCGGGCCTGTATTCGAGGCAGGAGGATATCCATGGTGAGTTCATGTCGCCAGTCCCCCGTCAAGTTTCGACACTCGGTTTAACTATTGCTAGGCGGATTCTCCTGTTTCCTCACGGCAATAACGTTGTCGACCAATGCTCAATCTATCTCGAGCACGGCTTCGAACCAAGCCGCGTCCCCGAGAACTGGAGTTGCTGCGTGCAATTTTCCTTGGTGCTATACAACCGAAACGACCCGTCGATATTCTATCATCATACCGCGCACCATCGGTTCACCAAGGAAGAGAGCGATTGGGGGTTCACTAGGTTTCTCGAATTCCGCAAGATGTTCAATATTGCCTGGGAAGGGTCCGATCGGCCGCTCGTTGAGAATGACTCGGCCAACATTAGCGCGTACGTCAGGGTGGTTGAGGACGAGACTGGCGTCCTCTGGCACAACTTTAACAACTACGACTCCAAGAAGGAAACCGGTTATGTCGGCCTGAAAAATCAGGGCGCTACCTGCTACCTCAACTCGCTTTTGCAGTCACTGTACTTCACAAATGCTTTCCGAAAGGCGATATACAGCATCCCCACTCAAAACAGCGAGAACATGGACAACAGTGCCTACACATTGCAAAGATTATTTTATCAATTGCAAACCTCACAGGCGGCTGTTGGCACCAATGAGCTCACCAAATCATTTGGCTGGGAAACTCGTCACATTTTTGAGCAGCAAGATGTCCAAGAATTATCCCGCAAGCTCATGGAGCGTATGGAAGAGAAGATGAAGGGGACCGAATTTGAAAAGGTGCTCCCGCAGATGTTCAGCGGCAAGATCAAGACGTACATATCTTGCATAAACGTGCCTTACGAGTCGAGCCGCGTGGAAGACTTCTGGGACGTCCAGCTTAATGTCAGCGGCAACGAGAACTTGCTCGACAGCTTCCAAGACTACATCCAGGTGGAGAAGCTCGATGGCGAAAACCAATACTTTGCCGGAGACGAATACAAACTTCAGGATGCTAACAAGGGCGTCATCTTCATGTCGTTCCCCGACGTCCTTCATCTCCAGCTCAAGCGCTTCGAGTATGACATCAACCGAGACATGATGATGAAGATTAACGACCGATATGAGTTTCCCGAGGAATTTGATGCTTCGTCGTATTTGGACAAAGAAGCCGACAGATCTGAATCTTGGGAGTACGAGCTCCACGGCGTATTGGTACATAGCGGTGATCTTAATGCGGGTCACTACTACGCGTTCTTGAAGCCGCAGAAGGATGGTTGGTGGTATAAATACGACGACGACAAGGTAACCAAGGCGACCAAGCGGGAGGTCCTCGAGGAGAATTTTGGCGGCCCTTACAAGACCCCCGGCGGACAGCTCCGGCTCAACCAAAAAAAGGCGCCTGTGATGCGGCCTAACAGCGCATACATGTTGGTTTACATCCGCAAGTCGAGATTAGACAAGGTTCTCTGCCCGGTCACGGAAAACGATGCGCCCGAACATCTCCAGCGACGTTTCGAGGAAGAAATGGCCGCCCGCGAGGCACGTCGTCGGGAGCGGGAGGAACAGCACCTTTATCTGAATGTCAAGGTCATTACCGAATCCTCTTTTCAAGCTCACGGCGGCACTGACCTCACAAGCTTCGATCCTGTTAACGAACAAGAACCCGGAGCGCCAAAAATCTACCGCGTGCTGCGCGCTGCGAGCATGCAGGATGTAGTCAACGAGATTGCGGCAGACCTAGGGCAGGATCCAAAGCGCGTCAGGCTGTGGGTCATGGTGAACCGTCAAAATAAAACCATCAGACCGGACCAGCCGATTATGGACTTGCGACCGACCGTGGAGGAAATTTACAACCGAGCCACGATGCATCGGGATCCGGGGCTCCGCGTGTGGGTCGAAGTTGCTGACGAGGTTCTTCCAGACGGTTCTGTTGCCTGGCCTAGCTATCCAGGCTTGCCAAATGGAGTTGTCGTCAAAAATGATCTCATCCTGCTCTTCTTGAAGTGGTTCGATGTTGAGGCACAACGCCTGAGGGGCGTCAGTCACGTTTATATCAGCAAGGAGAAGAAGGTGGAGGAGCTCATTCCCATCATCATGAAGAAGATGAACTGGGGCGAGAAGCTGCCAAGCGACGAGAAGATTATGATGTGGGAAGAAATCAAACCCAACATGATTGATGGGCTTACGAGCAAGAAAACGTTCAAGGCTTCAGAACTTGGCGATGGCGATATCATTTGCTTCCAGCGGGTGCCGGAGCGCAAGTCAAGACTGGGGCTCGGCGGCGATAAGCAGAGCTCGGAAGAACACAAGTCGCTAGACCGGTCTGAGGATGCTCGGGAGTACTACGAGTTTTTGATTAACAAACGGACGGTGAACTTTGCTCCTCACCCTCAGAGGTGCGACCGCGAGACGTTTCCGGAGTTTGAGCTGGTTTTGAACACAAAGATCACTTACGACAAACTGTGCGAGAAGGTTGGCGAAAAGCTGGGAGTCGAGCCCACGCATCTGCGCTTCTACACGGTCAATGCTAGTTCGCGTAACCCCAAGACTGCAGTCAAGCGGGGCCAGCAAACCGTTGCGAGCATCCTTAGTCCTTCGGGATATGGTCAGCTGAACGTCAATCAGATGAACGATGCTTTGTATTTTGAGGTTCTGGACATGAGCCTTGCCGAGCTGGACAACAAGAAGAGCATCAAGATCACTCTGCTTAGCGAGGGAGTCACGAAAGAGGATCAGTATGACGTTCTCGTGGCTAAGAATGGTCAAGTACAGGATCTGATCGAGTCGTTGGTCAAGAAAGCAAAGATCCCCAGCGAAGAAGAGGCGGGCCGAATTCGCGTCTACGAAACTAGCAACCACAAGTTCTTCAGGGAACTGGAGAGGAATTATCCCGTCATCAGCATCAACGAGTACACAACCGTGGTTGCCGAGCGGATACCGACCGAGGATTTGGACGTTACCGACGCAACTCAGTTCATCTCGGCCTTCCACTTCCAGGGCGAACCTAGCAAGGCGCATAGTATACCATTCAGATTCTTACTCAAAGAGGTAAGTTGTTTGAGATTTTGTCATTTTCCCTCATGGCGTGTCGAGGCACACATGACTAACACTCGAATAGGGTGAGAAATTTGCAGACACGAAGAAGCGACTAGAGAAGCGGACGGGAATCAAGGGGAAGAGTTTTGAAAAGATCAAGTTTGCAGTTGTCCGAAGATCGCAATTCTCAAGACCACAATATCTTAATGATGGTGAGCATTCGGAAAGAGTCATGTCTAAATGACTGAGAGACGACAAGCTAACAGATTTGACAGATGATATTCTCTGGGAGGTTGCCGGTTCGTCAGACGACTTGCTTGGATTAGATCATCCAGACCGAAATCGGTCGTTGCGCAACGGCGTTGGGGACTTGTTTCTCAAGGGTTAGAAGATGTATACTCCCTGTCATCATTTTTTGAACGGAAAAATGGCACTTGAAGACAGCAGTTTTTGTTTTGGTCTTTTTTTGTTTTCCTTTTTCTTTGATATTATCTTTTTGTGTGGTTGAAAGGATTTTTTTTTTTTTTTTTTGGCCCTTTCAAGACATGGGATGGCAAATGAGGCATAGGATCATTTTCTAGTGAGGCGGAGCCTGGTAACCACATACATTTTTTTCCATATCTGTCGTTCTGATTCATTACTTTGTGATTCATCTCTGGTTCATTTTTCACGATCATGGGTGGATGGTTAACATGTAAATACTGAGAGCTAATATTGTAAGATTATGATACAGTACGGAGTGCATGCCATCCATACTGTAGACCCCACCCGTGCTCAAAGGAGAAGAGGAAGCGGTGAAGGTTGGCAGAAATTATTTGCTGTGCCGATAAGCCTTGAAACTTTTGGAGTTTGCTCCCGATAAAGGCAACTCTCGCTCACTCATTCAAAGCAAGTGAACGCTGAACAATCCCTGTAAACCTTGAACCCCTCGCTCGCTCTCACTTTTTTTTTATTCAACCCTCATCGTGGACAGAGGCAAACAATCTGAGTTTGTTTCTGCGGACCGCTAACCGTTTATATACTTTTTTTTTTTTGAATCCGATTTAATTATCATAAAACAAACCAACGAAACCCAAACATCAACCCGCCCATCATGAACTTCCCTGGAGCCGGAGGAGGACTTCCTGTCATGCCGACTGGTGCTGCGGCAGCAAGTAGAGTAGCAGGTGGTGGTGGTGGAGGTGGTAGTCCTGCCGGATCAGGAGGGTTTGATCCAAATGATCCAAATGTAAAATGGGTAAGATGATTGAAAAAGAAAAAAAAAATCTTGATCTTTTATATAAATATAATTTATACTGACTTTTAAACCCTCCCAAAAAAAAAAAAATTTCTAGCTCACAAACGCAATGGAATCGTGCTATGCAAAAACCGTCATGTCTGGAGCTGCAGGTTTCGCTCTCGGAGGAGTGTTTGGATTATTTATGGCTTCTGTATGTTTTTTTTTTTTTGTTTTTTTTCCCTCACCTCTCTCTCTCCGTCTCTCTCCGTCTCTCTCCCTCTCTCTTCCAAATTTTACATTACGCTAACAAAGCACATAGATGGCCTACGACACGCCCTACCACACAGCAGGCGCCGGTCTTCCCGGATCAGCAGCAGCAGCAGGAGGAGCGGGCGGCGCGGCAAAGGACGTGACCTCGCTCCCGCTGCGCAGGCAGATCGCCATAGGGTTCAAGGACATGGGGGTCCGGTCCTGGAGCACCGCAAAGAACTTTGGCATGGTCGGCGCCCTCTTCAGCGGCATCGAGTGCGGAGTCGAGGGCCTGAGGGCCAAGAACGACCTGACCAACGGCGTGGCCGCCGGCTGCTTGACGGGCGGGATCCTGGCGAGGAACGGGGGCCCCCAGGCTGCCGCTATAGGCTGCGCGGGTTTTGCTGCTTTCAGTGCCGCTATTGACGCCTGGATGAGGATGCCCAGGGATGAGGACTGAAGGTGGGAGAGAGAAGAAAGACCAAAAAAAGAAAATAAACGGAGAGACGAGGGCACGGGTTGCGGGTTGGGCTGTATTATATATATCCTTGTATTGAGGTTCTTGGGTTGGGTTTTGGTCTGGCCTTTGCTGCGTGCGAGATGGAATCCTAGACAGAGAGGGAAGAAGACGATGAAGAAGAAGAAGACGGCGATATATCCATGGGCATTGGCGTTTGGTGGGGGATTGCTTCTTTTTAGACCATCTTTTCTCTCTAATTTAAACATGTATGCATGCTTGTGCATTTTGTTGACAATATGAATAAATGGGTAAGACGATGGGTTTTGTGGTTAGGATATCAATGTTCGATGTCCAACACATAGCCATCACATCTCTGTTTTATCCTGCTTGGCTGTTTGCTCAACAAATGATTAAGCGCAGATTTTGAAGGAATCTCTATCTAAAGCTAGTCTAAATACCCCCAGAGATAGGTTTCCCAAAATAAGAGATACCTATCAAAAAAAAACGTTGCCACTACCCGTACCCATCCATACCTAGCGTTCCCATTCATTTTAATAATGATATCCGTCGTTAAAGGCTTCTTCACATACCAATCCGGTATTTCATTGCTCATTATTCTCATGTCATTAATAGGTAACCCACATCATTATCCAGCCATCCTCACTCCGTGTTTAATTCCTTCCAGTTAAACAGCTTGATAAACCTGGAACCCACCAAACTCCCAAAATGCATTCGAGAAAGCCGCCGGATTATCAGCGACAAACTTGTCACAGCTTGCCGGTCCTGTTATTGTTATTGTCATTATTAGTTAGCCACCGTCAACATCATGACAAAATTTCATGAAAAACTTACCACAACCAGACTGGCCCCAAACAGCATTCGGCAGAGCTCCGCAGAGATCAATGTTAACAATGATGCTCTGGTTTCTAAAATGCGCACCGATGTCACACTTGGTCGCAGGGAAATCCGCCAGGGCTGGGCCCCAAGTGCTGGGGTCCGGAATCTTTTGCTGCTGTTCCTGCCCAGCCAGAGTGATGTCGTTCGGAACGTTGTTCCGTCCAAACATCCACGCCCGAATCCCTTCGTTCCTCCATTCGAGAGCGACGATGCCTCCACCGGCTCTATTGAACTCCTCCCCATAGGTGTGTTTAGGCGCCGTCACGACGCACCCGGCGTTTGAATCAGTGGCGTTGTGGCAGTCTACGTGCGTGGCAGTCCCCGTCATGTTTCGTCGAATTTTGTTCATTTCGCAACCGTCTGTGGTGTGAAGTGCCATCATGTTCCCTGTGGCAGCTTGGTTGACGGCTTCCATTATGTCTATCTCGCCGTTCATAGGCCAGTTGTTGGGACTGAGATGGAGTCTTAGTGGATGGGACGGGGAAATAAGAAAGGGGGGGGGGGGTTTAGCGGTGATATACATACTCGGTGAGCCAAAGGGCTGGCCAGGTGCCGCATCCGTAGGGGGTATGCTTGACGTCAAAAATGAAGAGCCCTGGGCCGTACTGGCGTTTGGACTCGAGGCGGACTGAATGACGGCCTGTTGAGGCGTTTGGGGTGTCGTCTGGGCCGGTTTTGTCGTCTACCTTGACGAGAATGGTGTTGGAGGAGGTGACGTAGGTTAGGTTCTTGAAAGATGATGCGTAAGTATATGTGACTTGCTGGAGAGGCCGGAGGAAAACAAGAGGGGAGAAACCTACGCGGCCGAGGGCATCTTCTTGAGCGGCGTAGTGAACGAATCCCTGAGCCGGGTCATAACCCCAAAAGTAGGTGAACTTATCAAAGAAGTTGGAAGGAGAGTCTGATACACCAACATCAGCATCTTTTTGGTAGTTTGTTTTTCTAAAGTTTGTAACGTACATGTATCCGCCAGTGAATAGTTAATCTTGAAATAGTCTGGGTATCGCTTGTCCGTGGATTCGCTGCTGTTCCTAGTCGCCCTAACACCCACCACGGCACCGACCACGACGACGACGATGAGTACCACCACCGAACCCAGAATTAGCCATGCTCTCCGTGACCAACTTCCTGGTCTCCAAAAGGAGCGCTCTTTTTCGTAATAGCTAGCCATTGCGACCAGGCCCTTCCACCTTTCCCTTTGCTGTCTTTTTTGCCGATCAAGTCGCTGTGAGGTAAGAGGCCAGATAGGAAGGGGAACAGGAAGCTTAAAGTTCCTTGGGGGATGGATACGGAGACACAAGAGGTTTATAAGAGGGGTACGGTAGCAGTCAGACCAGATCGAAAGATGTTGCTTGCCCCTTCCCGTAACACTTTTCCCCACCCTGAATCGATAGATAAGCGGCTCGTATCGTATTCCATCGCCAAGGGGGGCAGCAGGAACGACTAGAGATATAAACGCGTGAGTGTGGGTGACCCCGGCGTCTCCTTCCCTCCCTCTCTTCCTTCCTTCCTACCCTCCGTCTTCATTTTTTTTTTTTTTTGCCGGGTTTTCCTTTCGATAGCAGGAACCAACAAACCCGGGGGGGGGGGGGGGGTAAAAGTGACAGTTGGTGCAAGGCATCCATTGGAGCCATATTAGTCTACCTACCTTACCTTTTTACCTTGTCAATGCGTGCGAAGCGGATGTAATCTCCCAAATTTCAAAAGAAACAGTCACCACTCCTTCTTGAATTGTAACATTGGGGGCCTAATACACAGGTAGACAGGCCCCATGCATTGTAACATTTTTTTTTTTTCTTGATTTGGGAATTGTCACTCCTTTTCATTTCGTCGTTTCCAATGAATCCCACAACCAGAAGGCTTATTAAGGAGAGAGGGAAAAAAAAAAGGTTAAACGCGCGTCGGCTTATGCAGAGAAGAGCAAACATCATCACCAACAAATTAAACACAAGTTCCTTGCTTATTACTTCGGTCCCCAAATAAAACATGGACGTTCTTTTTTTTTTTTTTTTTTTTATGCACTTTTTAATTTTCATGTCCATCTACTTAATAAAACCGGTAAAATGTTTGGTTATTTTCACAACAAAAAAAAAAAAAAAAAAAAAGGTACCATATATAACTGATTTTCATTAATTCCTCCCCAGAGAAAGCTGTACAGCCCCCCCCCCCCCACACACCTTCCCCCCAGGAACCAGTTTCCTTTGGTCCAAAACAAATCCAAAAATTGAAACCCCCCTTAGCCAAAGAATTCTTATTTACTTATTCATTTTGGACAGTTACAAATACATCACATCAAGATATAAATACATGGACAGCTAATACAACCCAGCAGACCTCATGATAATTATCTACTACAACTAAATGCAAGTTCGTATTAATAACAAAGCAGCAAGCTTCCAATCCATCACGAAATGAGCCTCAAACTCAAAATTGAGCCTTGTCCAGACCGCAAGCTTCCAATGTCACCCAAAATTTGGCTGGCCATCAGCATTAGTGGACCACGAGGCTCAAACATAAATTGCATCTCTCCGAACCGTCAGTCCTAAATCAACGCCGAGAGTCTGACAGGTAGGAACGACAAGGTCCCACAGATGCACATCATTTACGAAAAGAGGGTAAAAAAAAAAGATACAGAGCATTAATTATATGATGATGGCCTTCTCACTCTCCATAGAATAACAAATATGAAAGACTGAATGAGTCATGTTGTGGTTGAACGGGATAGGTAAACCAACCGAGCAAAGATTGAAAGAAATCTAGACAAGAAGGTGTGATCACAAGTGGAGATGGAACCGTTTCCATCCTAAACATCACCAAGGAAAAGAGAATCGTCCGTCCGTTCGGACAAGCGTGCGAAGAATGCGGATGACATGCCGAGGTTTTGTTTTCCTCTTTGACCATTCTTGTTATTACCAACCCAGACCCCTTTTCAACCACCAACAACATTGTCACACTGATTGCTACTCGTCATCATCATCCACTCTTGTCCTCTTGCTCCTCCTGTCGTCCCCGTCCTGCAGTCCAAACCCTCGTTTACTCGAGTTTGCGGCAGTCTCCTGCTGCACCTCATTCAAGAACTTGTCCACATTAAACGGATCCGCAGTGTCCTTCTCAAACTGAACCGGCCCAGACCTGGCCTCAGTCTCTTCAGTCCCCTTGAATGTGCCCCTACCCAAAGCCTCTCCGAACCTGCTTCCCTTCTGAATCCTCGCCATCTCCTTATCCCCCGCAGCCTCGTCATCATCGTCATCCATATTCGCCCTCGGCCTGTAGATGCTGCTAATCGCATCCTGCGCAGCAAAAAGCGGCCTGTCGTAGTGATTATCCTCATTAAACCCGCTGTCGAATCCGCTGGACTGGTTGAACAGGCGCGAATCGTACATCCCTTCCTTGGACTGGGTCGGCTTCGCTAGACCAAGAGCAATCTTTTCTGAAATGTCGCGATCCATCTCGCGTGCCATAACCTGTGCTCGTCTCTCTGCACCCATGCGTGACTGTCTGAGTTTGCGCTCCTCCTCGCGAAGCTTTTCTCTGCGGGCTTCTCTTCTCTCGCGTTCTGAATCCTCGCTGTCTGAACCTGAGTACTCGGAACCGCTATAGGAGCGGGACCCGGATCGGGATCGGGATGATCTTCTCCTATTTCCCCCAGCCCGCTCGGCCCGCGCTTGCTGTGCCAGTTCGCGGAGGTGTTCTTCTTTCTGGGCTCGCTCCTTCTCTGCCAGTCTCTGCTGCATCATGGCGCGCTGGCGGACTTCCTCGCGGGCGTGCCTGTCAGCCATGAAGAGGGCTTCGGAGAACTGAGCAAACTTGTCGTTAATCTGAACATCCTGGAGACCACGGCCGTCGGCAGCTAATCTCTTGTCAAGCGGCACGGTGAAACCCTTGGAGTTCTTCCACAGTGAGACGGGAGGTGCTGTGGACTTTTGTTAGAGACGGTTTTGCATCAGGTGATGGAACTGAGTAGGACTTACGGATCCGCCATGCCTCCTGATCTTCCGCCGTCAACTTTCTTGGGGGCGAATGCATGACTGGCGGTGGGGGGGTTGGTGGTCCTCTGGGAATCTTTTTGTGTTTAAACTTGGGCGGCTCCATGGGATCTGTCGAGAGTTAGCGCCTGGGATCAATACGAACGGGTCCGCAGATTCGTACCTCGTTGCCTTTCCACGATCTTCATGATACGCTCCTGCTTCTTGGAATTATCCCCCATCTGCGCCGATGGTGTGTATTTCACAAACGTCGCTTCCCTCTTCGAATTGACATTGAGGTTCTTGGGCTTCTGCGCAGCCACGGCGCCACTGACGAGCTTCGCAAGAGCATTCTTGGTCCTTTCTGCTGTAGCGGCCACCTCTTCCTCGCTCGGCCTCGACAAATCCAGATCACCGGCCTCGGCACGTTGGCGTAATGGGATCAGGTCCTTGAAGGACGTGTGGATGATTCGGCTGCTATCGTGTCCTTGTCGTGCGATGGCCGAGTAGTCTACTTTTCCTTCGGCATTGACCTGCACGACGAGCGCGTTTGATTTGGACGAGCCGTCGTTCTTGCCCCAGGGGTATTGCGCAACAGGGATTTCAGGAAACGCGCCTCCATCTCCAAAGTCTTCGGGGGCACGGGGTCGCCAGCCTGCTCGGTTGCCGTACGGGGGAGGGCCAGTCCTCTGCAGAATTGCGTTAGAAAATGGGATCAGACATTTGGTGGATATTATTTCTTGGTTTTTGTGGTTGACTGACCTTTAACACAATCTGGGTCTGATCGATTTCATTGGCACCGACGATGCGCGGTCCTCGTTGTTGCGCTCGCAGTTGTTCGTCTTCTCCGGTGTATTTCGGCTTTGGAAGGGCGTTCGAGAGGCCTGCTGCTATTGACGCCATTTTCGCGTTTGAAGATGCGCAGGCTGTTTCTTTTGCTGTTTGCAAAACAATTGATAATTGATAGAGGGCTGGCGCGAATGACGGAATGAGGACTGAAGGTCGTCTCGAAAAAGTTCCAGGTCCCCGGCTCCCGTCAGTCAGTGGCTGGACACGCTTGCTTGGCAAAGGGTGTTGTGGCGTGTGTGTGATCCGTGGTCGCGATTATTCTCTTATCGCTTGGCTTATCGCTGGCCTTCAAGCTGCCCCCCTTTCCCAACCCCGTCCACCACATACCGCCATCAACTTGTAAGTTCAGGTCAGATTCAGTGAAACATTCAAACCACCAAGGAAGTCCTCGCAACAAACGATTTCTCAGTATGGAAGAGAGCCGCTACATTCCTGAAATGTTTCAGCCCAATGACATCAAGATCAATGAGGATCGTTTCATGATATCCCATACCTCACAGTTTCTTCTGATCTGGTATAATACCATCGAGATTATCCATGGCACGACCATTTTCTTGAGTCAATCTCGATTCTATATTGCGTGTTGCGTATTGCGGCTCAGTTTGGTGTGGACACACTCGTGTCCCTCACCTGGCTGCCGGAAAAGGTAACTAACGGACGGATAGCTCAGCTGCTCTTTGAGTGCTGAGCTTAGTGGTAGGAAGGCATTTGCAGTGAGGGAACTTGATGCTGCTGGTGGAACTGTTTATGCGCTGGATGGCCCGGGGCTACTTGGTTGCAAATCGGGGTTTGCTACATGAGATAGCTTTCGGTTCGATATAATAGGAACAAGTTAGTGGTCGACATCAATGCGAACATAGCCGGTCTCATCACACTGAAGGGTGTTTGGAGCATTACAAGATCATCATAGACGTTTCCCTCATTCTAATCATTATCGTTAGGGAAAATAAAGGAAAGCGGTCATCTCCGCCGGCAACACCCACCCACAATAACCATTGTACATTTTCCCCCTTTACAAAAAGATGTAAGCTTTTATTTCAGCCAATGTGTGTCAAGATGCGCCCGAGACCCCAAACCAGCGAAAAGGTTGTCATTTTTTCTATTATTTATAATTGAAGCATTCCCAAAACGACATGTGCTGTTGCTTTTCGACACATAACTCCTTCCTTCTGCCGATCCTTTATACGTAACCCTTGCGGGCACCCTGGAAAAAGAACCGGACGATAAAAACCTGAAGGGCGCCCATGGTTGCGATGAGGAGGATCTGGACCAAGCTGAAGTTGACGATCCTCTTCTCAGTGCTGCGGACAGTGCTGAAGTTGCGGTTCTCGCGGGTGCGGAAGTATTTTTGGTTGCGCGAGATGGTCGACATTTGGCCAGAGATCTTGAAGAGGGACTCCTCGAGCGCCGAGGTTTGTTCGGGGGCTGAGCCCTGCTTCGAAGGGAGGGTCACGCGCGCTTCGTTCTCAACCTGCGAGTAGAGGAAGAAGGTGGCGGTTAGCAAGAGCTGGGGAAAGCCTTGAGAGATGGAGGGCCGGCAGTGTATATCTTACAGAGATCTCGAAATCGACAAACTTCTCGGCAAAGGTGCTCATCTCGTTGCTGAAGCAGAACTTGTACTCGCCAATCACCTGTGCGGTGAAGACAAAGTCGCCCTGGCGCTCCTTCTGGCCGTCCATGATGTACTTCCCATTGGGGCCCGTCACCTCGTAGTCGATATCGAAGGCGCCACCGGACTGCACAGCAAAATAGAATGCAACCTTCTCGTCCTTGTTCTGGGTCGCCGTGTAGAAGCAGGCCTTCTCGTGGGCGAGGAGCTGATACGTCAATGCCGTTGCCGCGGCCTGAGCGGCAAACAGGGCGAACGGAAGTAATGACAGCTGCATGATGCCTTTGCTGCGTCTGGATGCAAATGGTGGTCGGGATTCCTTGAGATGGAGGAGTTGTCGCGCGAGGTCAGCTTCACTATCCCTTCTGCTGTTTCGAGATTCCCAAAAAAGGTTCTGGACAGCTGTTAGACGGGGCTCCTGCAGCGCGCGCCAAGCCGACTGGGAACCCAATTGGACAGGGGGTTTCGAAGGGACACTTTTTTCCGTTCCACTTCACCACCCACTGAGGTGCACAGGACATGGTCCGAGCTCTGTCCGTCTGATATGAATACGGCGGTATTTACACTACAGTTCAGTGTCCCGGTCTTTGATGAAATACTTGTATTACCAGTTTCTGTTATTAGCATTATAAACAAAACAAAAGAACAACAATTTCGAGGTTTGTTGTCTGCATATGTTTCTGTAGAATTTTACCGGCTTCCCAGATTCGCATTCATGCAAATACAACTACTGACTGCTGCAATTGATGCCAATAAAAAAGTTGGGTACGAATGCATCTTGAAACAAGCTGTTACTCCTAAGGTGCCTCCGCAGTAATAAGGCTTAACTGGGAGTCCCCAGGTCTCCGACTGGTGGAGCGCTCCGATTGGTGACATCACACCCAATCTTGAGAAACCAGTTGCGTCAGGAGCTTCAAGGTTTGGGGTTTGGTCCTGCGGCGAGGCAGCTCCTACATTTCTTGTCTGTCTGTTTTGACAATTGTATTCCACTACACCATATTTTAATCCAAGATTACGTTCTTGTTCGGCAAGTTTGGTTGTGATTTGAGATCCAGCGCACACTGAAAAAGAAAGAGGTAGCAAGTCACAGGATGGCGACATTGACACAGACCAAGGTCGCGACAGCGGCCTCGGTTGTGATCAGGGCATTAAGTTACATATTTCTACGATGGGTAAGAAAGAACCAATTTCTCAATTCTTGAAATATTATTATTATTGAAAATGCTAACAAACCGCTTAGGCGCTCGCTCCTGTGAGTTCAAGGGCTCCTAGCTGATGATATGCGAGTTGTTACTGACAAAAGAAGCCTGCTCCCGCGCTCATCTTCTCACTCTTTGCAGTTTATCTGGCGTCATTCGTATCAGGCTATCTTAATGAACCCAAAAAGGAACTGGTTGACCAAGTCGACTTGGTCATCACCGAGACCACGAGAGAGATTGATACCCCAGACAGCGGAATGACGAAGCCAGCAGACCGCAGCTGCAATACTCATGCCGACGCCGACCGCAAGGAGAACGCCAAGGAGGTCATTGCTGAGGAGATTGTTCTCGAGGAAACACTCTCAATCGAGGACCGCCCATTGAACCCCCTGTGGACCTTGCTTTCCGGAGCGCCCAACCCGCGCAGTCTCCTTCTCTCCGGCGCGACCCTGCTCCTCAACGGCCTTCTTGTCGGTATGGTGGCGGATCGTCTTTTCAGAGACCGCTACCACACCGGCGACGACCTCTCTTTCGCCAGGGTCGGATATGTCTCGGAAAACGAGGCCAAACTGCTGATCCGTGAGCCCGATCAGTCAAAGATGCCCATCACCGTCGAGATTCATCTCAAGGACCCTCGGCCGCCCTTTGATAACTCTCGCTGGCAAAATGCTGGCGGCGTAAGGTGGACTACCAACGAAACAGACTACACAGTTGTGGTCCCCATCCCCCTCCGCCGCTCCAACAACCGCATCTACGAATGGCGCACCTCAAACAACCACTCGGGCGAATTCATGACCCCGCCCCCTGTCGGCCATGCAGAGGAGTCAACAACCGGGCCTTTCACCTTCCTTTCAACTTCCTGCATTGTCCAGCGCCTGCCCTACAACCCCTTCGACCACCCCCTCACGATCCCAGGATTCAAACACCTCGCCAAGGTCCTCCCGTCGCTCAACGCTCAATTCATGCTCTTCCTGGGTGACTTCATCTACGCCGACGTTCCACACTACTGGGGCAGGTCTGTCTCGGATTACCGCCAAAAATATCGGCAGGTCTACGCATCTCCAGACTGGCCAGCGGTCGGACAGAACTTGAGCTGGATCCATACCCTCGACGACCACGAAATTGCCAACGACTGGTCCGCCAACTCTACGGGAGTCTACGCGGCGGCATTTGATCCCTTTGAGCATTACCAAGCAGCCGCCAACCCTCCACCCGCAAAGAAGGCCGGAGCTTCAAGTTCCAGACTGAGCAATCGCTTAAAGTATTTTGAGTTCACTCAAGGCCCAGCCAGCTTCTTTTTGGCAGACACCCGGACCTTCCGCTCCAATAATGCAATTCCCGCGGACGAACAAGACAAGACCATGCTGGGACCCGAACAGCTCGAAGATTTGCTTGCCTGGTTGAGACGACCGGAACCGAAAGGAGTGAAATGGAAGGTTCTGGCTTCGTCGGTGCCGTTCACCAAGAATTGGCCGGTAAATAAACATGATACCTGGGGTGGGTTCATGGTTGAGCGGAGAAAGGTTTTGGAAACCATGTGGGATGTTGCTGCCAACACTGGGGTCGGCGTTGTGGTGCTGTCCGGTGACAGACACGAGTTTGCGGCTACGAGGTTCCCTCCACCCGAAGGAAGCAAGTGGCCTGAGACCGCGACGGTCTGGGAATTCTCGGCTAGTCCGTTGAGTCAGTTTTATAGTCCGGTGCCGACTTACCGCCAGACTGATGACGAGGATGTTATGGTCAAGTGAGCATTCATGAACCCCCAGACCGAAAAGGCTCAATTTTTTTGGGGGAGATTTTGCTAATAAACTGTTTGTGAATATTAGGTACATATATAAAGGAAACTCCAAATTTGGAGCCATCAGCATCGAAAACTTGGAAGACAAGACCTCGAGCAGCTTCAAGTATCGGCTTTACGTTGACGGCGTTGAGGCCTGGAATACCGTTGTTATGTCCCCACCGGTGCCCGAGGGCGCGAAGCAGGCGAGTGGTTCGATTTGGGATAGGATCAAGAATATTGGTGCGTAAGCTATGCTGAGATGGATATTCGGCCGAATTTGTCGGAGGGTAAATGGTATAATATAAAGAGGGTGGGGGGTTTAAATGTATAGGTATACATATTTGGATGGATAGGATCTGGAAAGAAGGAAATCACGCGAGTTTGAGGAGTTTTTTTCTGTTTCTTTTTTTCATAAAAAAAAACACTTGAGTCTTTCTTTCTTTCTTTCTTTCTTTTTATATATATTTATATAAAAGAAAAACAAAATGAAATTCAAGAAAAGAAGATAGAAGGTCATTTCGAACACCAGCTTTTGAGATAACTACATGCTCCAAAACACCAACCTTTTACCTGAGCGAGCCAACTTCAAGAGGTAACCAAGGTGACAATGTACGTATCACGAAACATGTATGTATGTATGTATGTACAAGCCAAACGAGAATTATTCAATCATTGCTTTTCGCTTTGTTCCTTTTATGTAACTCTCTCTCAGACGCCTTTTGCGCCGACTTGTTATTTTTACCCTAATTTCAAGATTATTTAACCCCGCCCAACCTTTCCCTGGAAAAATAGGGAGGTAATTATATACAACCCCCCAAAAAAAAAAAAAAAAGGCCCATTAAAACATGAAGTGATCTATTAAAAAACAAAGAACCAAATACCTCTCTCTCTTGATTCTATACGTTTTCTTCTTCTCCCCTTTTGTCTTTCTATTTTATTTCCCCTGAACCAGGACCACCCCCCCCCCCCTTCCGCGCCTCCACTCTTTGGTAAACAAACAGGTATTGTGTATCAACATTATTATATATGTATGGCAGGAACACAAGCGTTGCGTCATGAGTGGCCTCCGATTTCGAAAAAAAAAAAAAAAAAAAAAAAAAAAAAAAAGGACTTGAAAAACCAAAGCAAACGTTAATTCCCATGTATGTATGCAATGACCCCCAACCACCCCTCTTTCCCCTTTCCTACCGACCCAGTAAATGTATATCTGAAACAAATAATTAACTCCCCCTTATTCCATATGATTTTAAAACACGGGTTATTAAAACCGGTATCTGTTGATGAAGCGTATCCTGTTCCTTCATCCATCGATCCATCCTCGAGGTTAAAGAAAATAAACCAAACGCTCCCTGTATCCCCCTTTCGAGATACGCTGACGCAATTATATTTTGCTTGGTAACATCGATTCTTTTTTTCAGCCGACCACCGACGGCTGGCTTCACATAACAACACACTCCCGATCCGGAATCCCCCCACCCTTGGAATCCTTTGGTTTTCCTTTGCCCTCCTTCTCCGGCTTCTCTTTATCCCGGCTCTTGGACTTGCTTCTATCCTTTTTATGATGAAGGTGAGAATGGTGGTGGTGGTGTTTCTCCTTGCCTGCTGACGTATCATCATCCTCCTCCTCGAGGGTCTGTTCATCGACCACGGCTACCTCGGGAACAGAACCGTTTGGTATCGTCGTTGCCATCGGCGGGCTACCGTTGCTCGTCCCGTTAGATATCTCCTTGCTCGGCCGGTTGACAAGTCTTGAGATGGTAGAGCTAAGTCTTCCCTCGCCGACCTGACTAGTGGGGCGAGATTTGCTCCCCGTCTTTGCCGTGAACTTGGCCGCCGCCCGAGAAAGTCGTGTTGCTGTGCTTTCCTCTTGTGGCGGAGTCGAGGGCGTGGTTGCTTCGGGTGTTATGGCTGTCGACATCGCAAGCGCTGCCGATTCGGATGGCGTAACGCTCGTTCGTCTAGAGTTGTTTGCTTTGGTGTTGATAGAAAGCCGTTCATCGTCAAGGCTGTATCGTGCCGGCCGTTCCAGTTCCGAACTGAATCGAATGCTAGGCCCGCTTTGGCCGCTCCGGACAAGGGTTGTCGCCGAGTCAAAATAACCACTAGTAGATCTTGATATGCTGTCCTCCGATGCCTCTTCGATGATTGGGGTGCCTGGGATCTGAAGGGCGGCCTCATTATAGGTTGGAGGTTCGGTCACAGATCCATCAGTCGACGCTGTCATGACATCTACCATTGGAACGATCTGGTAAAACAGTAGATATGGCATCTCCTCTTTGAGAGACGCCCTAATATCATCCACATATGTGACTCGGCTTTCCGTTGCCAGATCATCAAATTTTGCCCATTGGGCTTCTTCATAGTCGGGAGGTGGATCGTGATCGTGTCTTCGATTGTCCGTGAGGAGTTTCGGGGCAACTCGAGCAAACGAGATGTAATGACCGCTGTGCAGAGAGTCGCCGCGATGGCATACCACCGACTGCAAAACTAATTTGTACTCTTGGCACAGCTCGTCCTGGTCCTGGTCCGCCAGCATGAAATGTGGAAGCCGCAAGCTGTCGGGGATGTCGATTTGCGTGTTGTGTCGCACAAAAGCGCCCTGTTCCGTCATTGTATACCTTTTCAAGCAGATGCCAACGACGGGTCGCTGGTTTAGATGACGCGCGACCTCGGCGTCGTTGCTAGGTTCACCGGCCGAGCGAGAAGTATGCCATGGGATAAATCGATAGAACTGCCACGCAGGAATCGTCACAGCCTTGACTACGGTTGAAGCTGTCCGCCTCGACTTCTGTCGTACGCTCGATGTTTCAGTGTCCGGCGCGCCCTCATCCCTCTTGACTTCAATACGCTGGATAATGCTTGTAGATCTGTTCCGCGTGACTGGCCCCGCTGGCGAGTCAAAGCTGGTGGTGGTTGATAACGATGTAGGCGACTGCTGGATCGTCCACCTCCTCTGAAGTTGTGCATGCTCAACATGTTCTGTAGGCGTCGCGGTCTCCTCGTCGGCCATGTCGAGCGTTGAGATTTTCGGAGTTGATGGGCCCTTCTTCTCTTCAAGACTGTCGCGCAGAACATCCACCCTGTTGTTGAAGTACTCCTCCAAGCAATCCTCAAGCTTCAGCCCTTTGTTGTCCGGATCTGGCGGGACAGCTAGATTAAGTAATCTTTCATGCACAACCTTGTGGTCGTCTACGTCGCCCTTGCCCTGGTGGAAAAGGTCAACGCGAAGTGCAAGCAGCGGTAGTTGTAAGGTTTCAGTGATGAAACCAAATGCTTCGGATGTGTCCTGCTGCTCCAAGAGCTCCGCTTCCTTCCAGCCGCAGGCAGCCAGTGATTCTTGGATATGTTGCGTCATGTCGGTCCGGATGAGCTTTCCACTCCTCAGCATGTTGACCCATAACCGCAGCAAAGCGGCCAGCTTCCTCTGTGCCTCATCGGCCGAATCATTCTTGAGCATGCATTCGAAAGCTGTCATTTTGGCGAACATGGCAAACAATAAGGCATCGAGATAGCAAGTGACGTTCCCTCGGTTCTCTGCACCCAACATCTCGGTGTTTGGGTTATATGGCTGTATTATTCCCGCGAACGCTTTCTGCTGCAGTTGTAAGAGCTCGACGGCCTTGTCGGCATCGCCGCCGGCGAACTTTGAGTCGATGGCATATCGTATTAGTTCTTCAGATATTTCGTGGTAGTTTAGCGCTGCGAGTTTCTTCGAGATGTATTCAACCTGCCAAAAGCGTTAGACAGGAGCAGGCCCAGCCCCATGATCTCGCGATTGGCGTACCTTCACAGCTTCTTTCTCTTCCACTTCTTTTTCCCTTTGCGCTTGTTTTGTGGACTCGGGTCGGAATATCGAAAGCCACGACTCGGCGGTTAGAGGCCGGGTCTACCATCCGTCAGCAATCAAGTCAGGGACCAGGTCGACTCTTTGACACGGACCTTTGCAGGTTCAGACGACTTGTTGCGCCGATGGCTACCAGACTTGTCACGGACGCTGCGAAACTTTCTTGGCATCAGCGAAGCTGGCTTCCAGCTCTCCATCTTCTCCATTATATCGTGGGCTCGGTCGGATCGGTTCGCGTCGGGGGTTGTATCATTGTCCGAGTTTGACAAAGCCGAGATTACGGGGACGAGGGCGGTTTTCAGAGAATTGGACCTGTGTCGGTGTTTCTGCAAAGCGAAAGGATGTCTTTTGAAGGCTGCAGTATAGCAATCGGCATTGGCCAAGAAGGAGGGAGGGGTTATGTAGGTTTCAGCGCGTCAAGATTGAACGCGCGGAACCAAAAGTCGACAGGATCGCAGAGGTACCGACGGGGTGGCTGGTGATTCCTGGCAACTTGTCGATGTTAAACGCTCGACGTGGACGGTTCAAGTGAGTGCTAAGAGGTGGAGTGCCCAGGTCAAGAGAGGCCGGCCATTAAAGAAAGGGCCAACAAATTGAAGGCTAAAGAGGGGCCCAGAGACGTGGGCTTGGCGGGCTACGGGCTGTTGCGTGGGCGGCGCGTGGCGGGTCCCCACGATGTCTTAGGTAGTATAGATGGAACGAAGGGTAACGGAGTATGCACAGGGGGTGTAACCTGACAGGCTGATTCACCACAGACAACTTTGGGGACATCTGGAGAGATTTCTCTTTGCGATCAACTGACAAGCTATAAGATTTGAGTCATTTCTCGTGATGTTGGTCTACTTTGACAATCCCTCGCCCCAGGATGCGCACAGCTCTCATATTAATCATTCCCGTCGTTCTCAAGACGTTCTGGATGCGACGTCGTTTGAGTTCTACATAGTATACCACCATACCTGATAGGGGATCTGCGTGGCGGCGACCCCTGCCCCGCACAGTTGCCTCTTTTTTGCATGCCTGGGTCGGGAGGGGCTGATCGTCAGCTCGAGCTAGTGTAATCCCTCGCACACTTTAAAAAAGGTTGACGTCCCCAATGACGTCCAGGGCTGATAGGTTTGTGCTGACAACCAGACCAGGGTCCTGAAAGAATCTCGATGCCTGTTGTGGTTGTTGTTGTCATAGGATTTTAAAAAATCTAACGAGCATGACGAAACTCGTAGATAGATACGTAATGTGTCTTGGATGGTAAATAATCCATTTCCAGCATGCCACTTTAGCAACAGCGGCGTGGACGTCTCATGATGGCTTGGCTCAACTTTCAACTGATAAAAACCGTCGGGGAGGCCCAACAACCGGGAAGAAGCCACCTG
Organism: Cladorrhinum samala; assembly: GCA_033576145.1. Lineage (NCBI taxonomy): Eukaryota > Fungi > Ascomycota > Sordariomycetes > Sordariales > Podosporaceae > Cladorrhinum > Cladorrhinum samala. The sequence continues at coordinate 56,610 of MU864928.1, read as the reverse complement.
GATGCTACCAGAAGCCGGGGTGTTTTCCTATAAATAAGCAGCGCCTACACTAGGAGGATCACAAGCCTCTGGATGCTGACCCATGGGAGGGGAGCTGATTTTCAGAGTTGACTTTGCTTTATTCCAAAAAAAAAAAAAAAAAAAAAAAAAAAAAAAAAAATTGGGCTCGGAAAGAGACAAACAAATGTCAGTCATGATCAGAAGGTTTGCCCATTCTCTGACACCTGATTTAGGGATAGGTATTTTAGACTGTGACTGCCGTCGGTCTGCCTACCACCTACCTAGCTCGTACCTAGGCAGAAGATGTATCTTTCGGCGAAATACAGTATAACGGAAAATGACAAGCGGGACCGCTCCGCACTCGTAGACCAGAGCAAGCCACCTCCAGTTTTACTAGCCACAATCTCACGGCAAGCGGACGACTTGGCACTCCGCATTCCCCATGATACCAAGGTTAGTGTCGGGGAACATTAACTTACCTCGGCATGGAGGCAACGGAAGGGGCTGATTTCCAGCTTCCATCGAACGATCTACCAGACCATCCAATAAATATCGCCCCGAGCCGTTTCCCATTTGTGTGAATTAATTCTGATAAGTTCCATATCAATTGTTTCTCCATTCTCTGGTGCATATCGTCATTCAATCAATTCAACCGCCCAAGATGTCCGCCCAGGTCCCCATTGCTGTATGAAACCCCCCTTGCAATCGCTATGCAATCAAAACCCCCCACAAGCTCCCCCCCACTGAATTGCTCACCAATGCGTGCAGGTTCGGAACCGCCTTAGCGAGCGAGCTATCAAGACTCTGGATATTGTCGCCAAGTTTGTGGAAGAGGATTGCATTCCGTAAGTTTGTTACCCGCGTCCCGCCGGTCAGGGGAAGACGCGTCTAACCGCAACAATGCGCAAGCGCCGATACCGTGTTTGAGGCCCAGATCGGTGTTGGTGATGCAAGATGGGAGGCCCACCCCAAAATTCTCGAGGACCTCAAGAAGAAGGCCAGGTCCTTGGGACTCTGGAACATGTTCCTTCCCAAGGGTCATTATAAGGAGTCACCCGGCTTCACCAATCTCGAGTACGGCTTGATGGCCGAGTGGCTTGGCAAGTCAAGAGTGGCGTCCGAGGCTGTCAACTGCGCCGCACCGGACACGGGCAACATGGAGGTGCTGGCCAAATACGGCAACGAGGCCCAAAAGGCTAGATGGCTCAAGCCTCTCATGGAGGGCGAGATCCGGTCCGCGTTCCTCATGACGGAGCCCCAGGTTGCGTCTTCTGATGCTCGGAACATTGAGATGAAGATTGAGAGGGATGGCGATCACTACGTCTTGAACGGCCAGGTAAGCACCTCGACATTCCGAGAGCAGGGCGCGTTACAGCCTAACTGACGCTGTGTTCAGAAATGGTGGTCAAGCGGTGCTGGTGACCCGCGCTGCAAGGTCTACATCGTCATGGGCAAGAGCGACCCCAAGAACAAGGACCCATACCGTCAACAGTCAGTTATTCTGGTGCCCTCGGACACCAAGGGCATCCAAATCCACCGCATGCTTTCTGTCTACGGTTACGACGATGCGCCGCACGGACACGGCCACATCACCTTCCACAACGTTCGCGTCCCTGCGGCCAATCTCGTGCTCGGAGAGGGACGAGGCTTCGAGATCATCCAGGGACGTCTTGGCCCTGGCCGCATCCACCACGCCATGAGGACCATTGGTGCTGCCGAGAGGGCCCTGGAGTGGATGCTCATGCGCATCAACGACCCCAGCAAGGCTCCATTCGGCAAGATGCTGCGCGAGCACGGTGTTATCCTCGAGTGGGTTGCCAAGTCCAGGATTGAGATCGATGCTGCTCGTCTGATCGTGCTCAACGCGGCTATCAGAATGGACGAACAGGGTCCCAAGGCTGCACTCAAGGAGATTGCCCAGGCCAAGGTTTTGGTCCCGCAGACTGCCCTCACAGTCATCGACCGCGCTGTGCAGGCGTTCGGAGGAGCTGGTGTCAGCCAGGACACTCCCCTTGCGGGCATGTGGGCTAACATCAGGACGCTCAGGTTGGCAGATGGTCCGGATGAGGTCCATCTCCAGCAGATGGGAAGAAATGAGAACAAGCGCGGCAAAGAGGTGGCCGCCAAGATCCAGGGCCAGAGGGCGAAGGCGGACGAGTTGCTGAAGCATTACGGAGTGAGGAAGCATGAGCTTGGGTCAAGCATTCAAAAGTCGAAGCTTTAAGGATTTGTTTTTGTAATATTTACCTGAAACCTGGAAGGGGTTTTTTTTTTTTTTTTTTCCAGTTTGTGCCGTTCACTATATAAGTGTTTGATTTAGTCCAAGGACGGGAAATAAATGGTTGTTAGGCCAAATTCGGAAACCAGTCCCGTATAATTGAAGAACTGCGAATTTGCATGATGCTTGTTCCCGAAGGGCTCCCTGTTTCCAAGGGTCCCCAATGTTGTGGGTCCGTGCAAGGATGCCCCGTTGCCCGGTGATGGTTGCCCAAAACAGAAGTCTGTTGATTTACTTTTTCTCTTTTCTGCCACCCGCCAGGGTTCTTCTGCCTACACAAGCACGGCAACGACACCAACAACAACAACAACAACAACCAAAACAGCAAGTTTCCGCTTCTCTTTCGCCACTCTGCTGTATTTCTAATCTGCGCACACTTCCCAGTTTTCCGTCCAACTCGCAAGTTTCCTTGTCGCTTGGACCAGACTCCCGCCAGCTAATAACTTGCATCCTCCTTGCAACTTCCAACTTGGAAAGTCAACAGACTTTTCCCAGCCCGTTGTTGCATCGCATTTTTTTGCATTCCAACCCGCGGCACCATCAATAAAGTTCTGGTTGCTTCCTCAACCGGAAAACACCTCCGAGCTCAACACCCACACACACCCACACTCGTGCGTAACAAACCAAAAAAACAAACAAAAAATCAGGTCAAAAGCCATGTCTTCCAACGTTCTCGCCGCAAAGGACGTCAACATGTCCATGACTTCCGATAACACCACCAACACCAACAACAACCACAACACCTCTTCCGATACTATCATCAAGCCCGATACTATGAGTATGGAGTACCACCGCCAGGTCCTTCAGAGCAAGATGGAGAAAGAGGAGTATGTTATCTCGCCTCTCTCACTTTCGCAGACACATGCGCTCTCTCGCAATCCACACGTGGCTCAATTGCTAACCTCGTTGATCGCCAGCAGCAAGACATACGTCTCCCCCTCCGACAACATCATGAGCCCTTGCACCGCCAAGCTCAGCGCCTTCCGCAGCAAGCAAGTTGGCAAGTATGTTGAATTCCCCCAGCTGCTCCGTTCCCCACACACCCAAGATTTGCTAACAAATGTGTACTCTACAGAGTCAAGCCCAAGTCCCTCTTCGCCCAGGCGTCGGCTAAGAAACTCGAGGGCGATGGCGGGCTTCTATTTGGCAGCAAGCCGGCCAAGAAGATCATCTCCGCGCCGCCTAGTGGTCCTTCATCGGCTTAAAAACTGAACCGACCGTACCGGCAAACCCATCAAACTCTCCCCACCCCTTTAAAAAAAACAAAGAAAAAAAAAAAGAATTAAATCAACGACGACGACAAATGGGGAAATTTCTTTTTTTTGGGTGCGATCAATTTGGGTTTGGTCGAGGATGAAACCCACCATTTTTCCTTTCTTCTTTTTCTTCATCAATTTCCTTTCTTCAACTTCCTTCGATTGTCACCCTAACACCAAAGGGGGAGGAAAAGATAATTTTGTGTGTGTTTTTTTCTTCTTTCCTTCTTTACTTTCGTGGGAACGTATAAATTCCCTCTTAAATCACTTCTTTTTCTTTTGTCAGTTGAGCATGGGAATCGGCGTTTTTACACGGTAACGGATATCAAAGAGAAGAGAAAGAGGAATGCTTTTATGTCTTATTATTTTGTTTTCTTGTACACTTCAGGGAAGGAGAGGGACAAAGAAGGGAAAACGGAAATTCATCATAGTGGGGGACTATGATACTATTATTCCGATAAACTGAAAAGGAGGAAAAAGAAAAAAAAAAAGTTTGATCCCATCATGCTTTTGTGTTATATTTGTGTGATGAAAAATTTTTATATTGATTCGTTGAAAACCTTCCTTTTTTATCTTATTGAGAAATATCACACCACTAATCGTTATTACCTTATGCCTTCCACCCACTAACAATGTATACCACATCCTCGTCCGCCACCAAATGACTCAGCCCTACCCTCTGCGGGATATGTCTCGCGCTGGCACCCCAAACCAAAGCGTACTTGAAGGTTTCTTTGAGCGTCCTATGAATGCGGTCGCAGACGTCCTCGATAGTGCTGTTGCTCCTCACGATCAGAGCCTCGCTGAAGTCCGGATCGGTTCCCTTGCGTTTGGTGTATATGCGGATGAGGTTGAGCTCCTTCCAGCAGCGGTCGACGACGTCTTGGATACCCAAATCAAGCTCGCAGCTCATGACGACCGTGTGCGGTTCACGCGCCAGCTTGTCGAGGAAGTCGAGCGAGACGCTGTCGATCTTGTTGTATACATATAAGCACTTGATGTACTTGCGATGGTTGGCCATGATGACGTCGATGAAGTCGTCGACGGTGCAGTTCTCGTCGCGAACGAGAACCTCGCAGTTTAGGATCTTGTAGTCGCGCAGGATGTTCATGATCATCTTCTCATCGATGCCCTTGGGTGGGGACTGGAAAGTTATCTTCATGCCGCCAGCTTTTTTGGGTTTAAGGTAGATATTTCTGGTGGCTATTGTGAGTAGGGATCAAGTTTGAATCACGCCAGCGCGTAGGGGGCGCGGGGGATGTGAAGACTTACGGTGGCTCCCTGTTTAACCGAATTCCGACAGCTTCCAGTTCGGCCTCCAGCAGTGCTCTCTGCTCGGCTCTCTTGGTGGCATCGAGAACCATGAGAATGAGATCACTCGTTTTCGCAGCCGAGATGACCTGACGACCTCTACCCTTGCCCTCGGCGGCTCCCTCAATGATACCCGGTAGATCGAGAAGCTGGATCTCGGCGCCGCCGTATTCGAGTACGCCGGGAATGGCGGTAAGCGTTGTGAAAGCGTACGAAGCGACTTCGGATCTGGTCTTGGTAACCTTTGATAAGAAGGTCGATTTGCCGACTGACGGGAAACCGACAAGCGCTATTCTCGCATCACCGCTCTTGCTCACGTCGAAACCGGCACCGCCGCCACCGCCAGCGCCCGGACCTGGTTCAAGTAACTGTGCGCGAAGACGGGCAAGCTTTCTGACGATATATGTTAGAAGACTAAAGGTAAAAAGGAACCCGTGCCACTCACTCACCCCTTCAGGAGACCCAGATGATATTCTAGGGCGCGATAATTAGTTTCACTCGGATTGATATATGTTGGAGATTGGAGATCGAAAGCATACCAGTTGCCTTGTTCTCTAAGATTGGCGTTATTGGTTAGTATTGTGAGCCTCAAGACCTCAAGTTAAGACGGATGTGGGACGAACTCTGGGTCCTCCTCATCTCCTCCTCAATCCTTGTATTCGCAGTCAGCCATGTGGACATGATTTATTGAGAGATGGAATCTTGGATGTCAATCAACTCACTCCTTAATCTTTTCCGTAATGTTCACCATCTTGACTGATTTCTGGGTCCTGACCGGCCCTGGCTGTTTCCTTGATTAAAAAGATGCAGTGTAAAACATAAAAAAAATGATTGAGTTTGGTTTCGCAGCTCAACGAATTCTGGGTGCTTTGCTCGACAACTTGTTTGAACTTTGGCCCCACGTTCAGAAGCAAGAGGGCGGCAGAATTTCGAGGGGCAAGGAGGGGCACACCCATCATACCGCACACATCTACTCACCGCTTTCGGGTACCCACCACCACTCCCACGACCGGGGGTCGATGGCAATGTGGGTCTCTGCCAGAGCAACAGGCGCGCCAGGATAAGATAATTAATTGTCCACGGCTCACCAGCGAACAGCGCAACATTGACATTTGTTGAAATTCACCAAACCTCGAAAAGACACCACCACATTCGCCCATCTACCACCGCTTCCCAAAAATCATGTCAGACGCCGAAAACGATGCACAAGAGCTTGCGCTCGCCACTACCAACAATGACACCGAAGTCGCACCGCCAGCGGAAAAGAAAGTCAAGAAGATTGTGAGGCGCAAGAAGAGACCTGCGCGGCCCCAGGTCGACCCAGCCTCGGTCAAGAACGAGCTGCCGCAGCAAACAGGAACAATCTACAATGTGTGGTACAACAAATGGTCGGGAGGAGATCGCGAAGACAAGTACAGCAGCCAGACGAAGGCGCCGAATCGATGTGTCATATCCACCGACGCCGGTTTTACGCGCGCCGATTCCCATCCCGGAACTCCATTCTGCCTCTACTTCGCGCGCGGTATATGCCCCAAGGGCCAAGATTGCGATTATCGGCATGCCCTTCCCGGACCCTACGACATTCCACCGCAGAACCAGGATTGTTTCGGCAGAGACAGGTTCTCGGATTACCGAGACGACATGGGCGGTGTGGGATCATTCTCGCGACAGAACAGAACAATTTATATTGGCCGAATTAACGTTTCTGACGACATTGAGGAGATTGTTGCGCGGCACTTTGCCGAGTGGGGCAGCATCGAGCGGATCAGAGTCTTGAACTCGAGGGGAGTCGCGTTTGTGACGTATACACACGAGCAGAATGCTCAATTCGCCAAGGAGGCGATGGCTCATCAAAGTCTTGATCATGATGAGATTCTAAATGGTAAGGAGCACCATCTCGAATACCAGCATCCCTGCATAGTGACTAACAAATCATGATTTAGTGCGATGGGCGACCGAAGATCCAAACCCAATGGCACGGAAACGCGAGGCGAGGCGCATTGAGGAGCAAGCTGCAGACGCGATCCGCAAAGCGCTACCGGAGGCGTTCGTGGCCGAGATAGAAGGCAAAGATCCAGAGGCGAGGAAACGCAGGAAAATGGAGAGCAGCTATGGGCTACAGGGTTATCAAGCACCAGATGAGGTCCATTTCGCTCGGGGGCCGAACGCTGTGAACCCGAAAGGGAGAGAAGGTTACGAACTTGAGCACGAGCAACGGTTGATGCTTGAGGCAGCAGAAGATGCACAGGCAGCAGAGGAAGCCCAGTATGAATCGGCAGCGGTACCCGAGAAGGGTGGCATATTATCCAGCAGCACCCTAGCGGCCCTTCAAGCCGCGCAGGTGGCGGTTGCATCAAAACCCAAGGCTGCGGCGTCCGCAGGGCCATTAGTAGCATACGACAGCGATAGTGATTAAGCGCAGCACCAAAAAGGGGGGGGAGGGGGGAGGGTGGGGGGTCAAACATGAATTTCTAGACATTGTACAACCATCCTTATATGTACAGAGCATGATACCAATTTGAAACCATTGTATATTTCCTCTTTTATCTTCCTCTGACGTTCTCAAAACTGTGAAAAACTTCCTGATCCATCCGCTCCCTTTTCTGTATATATATATAATATATATATATTTATGAATTAAATATTCTCGAATACAACATCTCATGCCTCCCAAACCACAAATCCATAACCGGGACGCTCTGCCCTGCGTCTTCGACGTCCGTGTTCCACTCCCGCTCAATCATCCTGTCGATCAATCCCTGAACCGTGCCGCTCGCCAGGGTCCTCTGCGCCTGGTAAGGGCCAAACATTCCCGCCCTGACCGCCGCGCTCACCAGCGCCTTGACGTGGCCAAACATGAAGACGTAGGCGGCCTCCTGGGCGCTCAAGCCCGCCAGCCGGCAGACGGCGCCGAACAGCGGGGCGAGGTGGGCCGAAGCGGCCGGGACCTGCTCCCCGGCCGACTTTTTCACCAGCCTCGAGAAGGATCTGAGGTTTTCTGCCGCGTCGTTGGCTGTTGTTGTTGTTGTTGTTGTTGTTGTTGTACGAAATAGCAGCTCGGACTGCTGGAAACTCCGCTCCCAGATGCCCAGCAGCGCTCGGCCCTGCGCCACGCTCGCCCGGCGCCCGACGGCGCAGATTATGCTGGCGTCCTGGGCGTCGTCCAGGCGCGCGAGGGACCCGCACGAAGGGTCCCGAAACCCGGCGAGGAGGAACGGCAAGCTCGTTGAGGCGTACGACGACACCGACAGGGGCAGAAACGAGTCAAAGGATGCTGTTGCTGTTGCTGGTGCTGGAGGGGAAAAAGAAGAAGAAGACAACAGGTATTTGTGATGGGCTAGGTAGGATTCCAAGCCGGAGGAGAAGGCGAATGATCCTAGGGGGAGGGCAGAGTCTGACAGGAGGAGGAGGAAGTGGGAAGGGGACGGTGGGACTGAATGAGATTATACGTTAGTATATATATTATATATGTGTGTGTGTGTGTGAAGCTTTTATTTTTATTTTTATTTTTATTATTATTATTCTTTTCTTTCTAAAGTGGTTTATTTATGAGGATTAAAAAAAAAAGGGGGGGGGTAATTAGGTGTTTACTTGTCTTTGGTGAATGAGATGTTATGAGTTGCCGAGATCGGCTGCTGCGCTTAGCTTTGGCTTCTGCTAGACGACGCTCAAGGTCGGCAATCTCGTCTTCTATACTTTGATCTTCGCCATTTGAGACGATCTCTGAAATGGAATTCGACATCATGATCCTTGGGTCATGTTATAACAAATTGTTTTCTTTTGCGTGAGTGAATGTTGGAAGCACATATATGATCAAGGTGCTGATAAGCTTATCTCTGCTGTTAGTCTGGGCCACTCAGAAGAGGTGACAAAAATTATCCACAAACAAAATTACAAACTTTCCATTTCCACTTGACCACGAGGAACAGCAGAGGCTATGACAGAAAACAAACAAACCCAAAAGGAAAGAAAAAAAAATATTCCCTAAACACCGGACCTATGCTCCAATGATTTATCCCGCCGTCACTCATTCCCATAACATAATATTCCGCACTTTATATACGGACGAAGAAAGGCGTATGCCCAGCCCTTTCCAGTTTTCAATCCTATTCCTGTTCCTTGCTCGCTTTCTTTGTTCATCCAAAGGAACGACGAAATTCCCACACACACACACACATACACACCCACAAACACCTAAACAAAAATTCAATACGGCCGTAGATTCTCCTTATTCCGCTCTGTTCCTTTGAGGCCCCTCTCGGCTCTCTTCCTCTGAAGGCGCGCAATTGCAGCCGCCTTGCGGTCAGCAGGGATGCTCGTCACCTGCGATGCATTAATCGTGCTCCACGCGGCACTAGCGTTCGGATCAGCTCTCACTGTCGCAGTAGCGGTGGCTCCCCCAAGCCTTGCATACTTGTCTTGCACGAGGTCAATGTCGGCGGTATCTGCTTCGCTATCAATCGCAGGTACAGGCCGAATAGTTCTTCTGCCCAGTTGTTCCTGCGAACTGCGTGCACCAATGCGTGATACGCGGCCGGCCTCGCCGCCACCATTGCCAGTAAGCGTATCTTTGGACATTCTAGGCGCAGTTGTACCTGACCACGATGATCTGGTCCGTCGATCGGTCCGGTTGGTTAGCAGGGGAAGGGGAAGTTCCTCGTTTGAAGATTGATTCGAAGATGACAGCTCCCGATTTTCTGGTAGATTTGCGCGATCCCTGAGGAGGGTGGATGTAGGTCTCCTCCCGAGTTCTGCCTCAATCTTCTCTCTAAGAGCGCGTGAGGCTGCAAGGGTTTCATCCTCTGTTGTGTCGCGTCGCGCTGGTTTGTAGCCTTCAGTTGCTCGCCTGGTCCTGGATTTGACTTCGACGGGTGCCGTTGGTGGCGAGGGCTTCTTCTGAGCATTCGCCTGTTCCTCTAGCTCCTGGAGCTCCTTCAGTCGCTGAGCACTTTCCTCCTCTGCCTTGATAGCCCTGAGCGCTGCTAGCCTTTCACCGCTGGTTCTCGGCCTATCATCTAGAACCGTCCGGTTTAATGCGGTTCGTCGAGGGGGGTCGGCATTCCCTTTCTTGAGATTGTCGATTTCCTTTTGCAGCCCCGATATTATTTCGGCCTTCTTCTCCGAGACCTGCAAAGCTTCTGATAATCGCTTCTTTGTGTTTTCCTTGAGCTCCGTATACAGCGTCTGAGTCTCCTCTAGGTTCTGTTCCAAGCCCTGCACCTTTGAGTTGCTCTTGGTCAACTCGTTGGTCAATTTCCGGTTTTCTTCGACGAGCTTGCCTGCCCGTTGCTCGGAAACCTTGAGCTCGGACTGCAGGCGGTCGCGCTCCTCCCGCAACTTTTCCAACTCGCGAAGTTGTGACCTGGCTTTTCGAAGTTCTCGTTGAGTTTCTAAAATGGTTTGCTGAATCCGAGGTGACGATATTTTCCGCCTTCTCCCCCCAATATCCAGCTCATCAAATTCGCCATGAAGCAGATCCTCCAACTCCTCCACCTGAAGCTTGTATTCCTTTGCGAGCTCAGTTTGCTTGCTTAGCTCGTCTATTAATCTGGAGTCGGATGCGCCTCCGTTCCTCTTGGTATTGATTGCCACTTTGTGCGTAATCTCGGCGATCTTGCTCTCCATCGCCTTTACCTTTTCTTGCTCTTCCCTCAGTTTCTCTGCAAGATCAAGAGCTTCGGCGTCTTTTTGCTTCGCATAAGACTTGACGAGATGCTTGTACTTGACAAGCTTCTCTAGCTCAGCCTTTGCATCTGCATGGTATGTCTCAAAATATGATTTCCAGTATTTGCCAGATCGGGAATGCGGCTCGTTTAAGTCTGTGGTAATATCGGTATCAACGTCGGATTCGTCGTCACCGTTGTCGTCGTCGTCGTCGTTGTCACCATCTTCTTCATCTTCGTCTTCGTCGTCGTCATCGTCCTCCTCTTCCTCCTCCTCATCTATCTCCTCCCAAACATCATCCGTATCCTTAGCCTGGCCACCAAAATCCCTCGTCTCCGTCGCATTCTCGCCATCCCTGTTGCTTCTAGCATCCTCCATGGTTCTCAAGAGCCTGGTCTTTGGTCGAGGAATTGGATTGTCGGCAGGTCGGTCGTCCCATGCCGTTGGGGCCTTGGCTGTCGCTTCATCCGAGAGACTGCTGGTGCTGCCCCTCGCCGGTCCTCCAGAGCCTTGCTTGACGTCATGGCCGAACGAAACACGTTTTCGGCGTGATGTACCGGTGCCGGGGGTGAGGAGAATGCCCGGCGGCCTCACTGGTGATTTTTCAGGAAGCGATGCGGCGTGCGAATTGTGTGCCGACTTGTTCATCTTTTTGTTCATGGCCCTCCGTTCTCGCTGTGCGGGGGTTCCGAAGAGGGCCGTCTTCAATGCGCGGACGGCAAATACTGGTGCGGGAGTGTCGGGAATATCAAGCTGCGTAGTATCATCTGCCTGCTGTTTAGTTTTGGGCGGGACATCTCTCTGGATTGTTCCATCGTACCTCCTCCTCCTCCTCCGCCTGTTCCTCCCCCGCCCCCGGTCGCGTCGCGCGCATTGTCCGAATTGCGCTTCAGCGCCCAGCTAATCATTGTGCGTCTTGGCAATCGTGCAATACAAATCAATTGGCGGCCGCATCCATATAGGCGAGTTCGAATATTTGTTGTCTACGGATGAATGTGGAAAGCAATCTAGCGGGATGGCCTCGGAACTTGGTTTGCCATCGGCATGTTGTTTACTCGATTTCCGGAAGCAGCCAGTCGAATAATAGCTGCTGCAGCGCACATCAACAGCCCCTGCAAGTGTCAAGGGCTGGAGCGCGCGCGTTCTGCGCGTAGGTGGGGTGCCAAGGCGAGTGGGGCGGCGGGGTGGTTCCCTGGATCTCCATCGCTGACGGGCCTCAGCGGGCCACCCAGTGTTCTGGATTCCCATTCAAACCACCTAAGGTAGGTAGGTAGGTAGCTTACCCAGTTTTTCCCAATGCCCATCCCATCCCATCCTCTTGTGGCAGTCTTGCAAAAAGAGACCCAGAAACTAGCCAAATTGTATTGGATGTGTTCACGGCTGAAACCCTAAAATATGACCACATTGTTTCATTTCCCTTTCGATGCATACAGTTTTACATGTGCTCCTTTTCCAGATATACCCCAGGTGTTGGGCTACATGAAAGAATTCGCAGTAGGCCCTTTCGGTCTATGAGAGTGGGCCGTATCATCGTGTGTATTTCTTCTGCCTTTGGGTCACATCCAAACGCCTGTCAGTGGTCACCCACTTTAACAGGCCTGCTTGAGTGAATAGCACACATATCCAGACCCCCCGCCATCGTCAAGCTTTCACCATATCTATTATAATTTAAATCCTCGGGAGCCCACATCTTCTTCATCTCCATAATTTCCCACGGGACGACGACACTTACCCCTTCCGCCCACTAGACCTCACTTGACTCACCTACAACGGCCTCCAGGCTGGTTTCGTCCAAGCTCGCCGCGAATACCAGCCCACCTGCTCACTACAACTCTACGATCCGGCTATGGCGCCAGGGAAGCACAAAAAGAACACCCAAACAGGAGCAGGAAAAAAGAATGCAAAAGAGAGCTTCCCCGGACTAAAGGTCCCCTCTGGCCCTCTTGCAGCCTCGATCAAAACTCAATATCAAGAAGTCCAGGAAAATGAGCTGATCGCCTTGGAGGCTATATATGGAGATGATTTCGTGCCGCATGCTTCGACTCACAGCGCATGGAAGGTGCGTCCATAGCCAAAATACTTCATCGTGCAATACTAAGCTCAACAGCTAATCGTGTCTCGAGAAGAAAACTGAGCCTTCGTTTGACATTCACATCAGGGCTCGATCAGATGATGAGCTTTCCATGACCTTGGGGGTCGTTATGGTGGCCACATACCCCAAGTCCCCTCCACTCCTAACCATCAAAAATGACGGTGATCTCCGCGAATCAACCAGGTTTAAGATCCAGAAATACGTGGAGACGGAACCGAAGATTTGGGCCGAGAAGGAGCAAGAAATGATAGATCAAATAGTCGAGGGCATAAGGGACGTATTGGACGAAGCAGCTGCAAAGAAGGCCCAGGGCCAAGAGCTACCCTCACTCGAGGAGGAGAGGGCAGCACATGAAGCCGAGCTGGCAAGGCTGGCGCAAAATGAGAAGAAACTTCAGCAAGAAGAAAAGGAGAAGGAGATGCTTGAGGAGGAGCGAGTCCTTGGCGATATGGTGAAAGAAGAGATCGCCAGGCAGAGGTCAAAGGCAAAAGAATCGAGGAAAAAAAACAGGAGTCACCACTTATCCCCCGGCCGAGTCCAACAAGACCCGTCCGAAACCGATGTGGCTATTGCCTTCGACCAACCGTGCAAACTGACCGATGGATCCGGCGACACCTTGTATTTTCAGACCGTCGTTGGCAGGACCGTCTTTCGCGAAGGCCCCGTCACGACAGTTCACCGAGTCAAGCCTGTCCTGGCTGCAAGGAACGCGCGTCCACCTCTGGCTCTGAAGCAAGTCGACATCCGGTCTCACGGCAAGGATTCAGTTCAGTTCAAGAAGCAGCTGCAGGCACTGGAGGCTCTGTTGGAATCCCTGAAGAAATTGCATCATCAAAACCTCCTCGACTTGATCGACTTCAAAATAGATCGATCCATCAGTGATGTGGATTCATCGTCACCTACCATTTGGACTGTCAGCGTCCTGACTCCCATGTCTGATAAGGGGCCTCTCGATGAGCTTCTGGATCTGGCCGGACAGATTGACATTGGCAAAGCTAAGCTGTGGACCGCCGACCTTCTCGATGCGCTGGCATATTTGCACAACAACGGCATCGTACACCAAGATATACACCCCGGAAATATTCTGCTTTGCAGGGCGCACGCAGGTGACATTGTCCCCAAACTAGCCGATTCGGGCTTCCAGCGGGAGCTGCATCATCTATGCACCAAAGTAGCCAAAATAACCACGAGCAGATCGGCCAAATCAGTGTATTGGTACCCTCCCGAAATCGCCGGGGTTTCGAAGCCTCAGTTAACTCAGAAGTCGGATGTCTGGGATTTCGGCATAGTCTTCCTACAGATGCTCTTTGGTCTCAACGTCGCTGAGAAATATCATTCACCTGCAGGCCTGGTGGATTCTCTCTCCCTATCTGGTCCGCTAGAAGAGCTGGTGTTGAAATTCTTCAAGTCCGACCCGAGGAAACGACCTCGGGCATTTGAGCTCTGTTCGAGTGAATTCCTGGCAACTAATGCTCCTATTCTGGACGAGAGCGATTCGGCCGTCGTGTCGGGCTCGTTCTTGTCTCTGCCTCAGGGAATACCGCGCAGACTGCGACATGATTCCATGAACAAAACCGCCGCCACATCGAGATACTTGGAGGATTACATAGAAGAGTCCCGATTAGGAAAGGGAGGCTTCGGAGAAGTCGTCCGTGCTCGAAAGCTGATCGATGGCCGCCTCTACGCTATCAAGAAAATCACGCAGAGATCTCAGGAGACGCTCTCGGAGATGCTGAAAGAAGTGCGCCTGCTCTCCCAGATGAACCATCCGGCAGTTGTTCGGTATTACAATACCTGGCTCGAAGAGACAATGGACTTTTCTAGCACGAAAAGTGACGACGGGTCTTCATCAGACTCTTCCACCACGGAGAATGGCTCAAGGGCCGCTATCTCACGGAACATCGACATTGAATTCGCCGAGAGCAAAAGCAGAGGGCTAGACTTTATGTCGTCAAGTGGACATCCGGATTTGGGCTGGAATTCAGATGACGAAGATGAAGAGGATGACGAGGATGAGGAGCAAGAAGACGACGAAGAAGAAGAAGGATCTGACGAATCAGCCTCAGACGCGGAAGATGCCTCAACGGTAGGAGAGAGCGTTTCAAGCATTCGACTACAGCCTCCCGCTAGACCGCCCAGGAGAACAAGTGCTCGTCCTTTCCGGACGATCATGTACATTTCCATGGAGTACTGCGAGAAGCGCACGCTGCGTGACCTGATTTCCAGAAACATCTACAAGGATACCCAGGAAGTCTGGCGCCTGTTCCGTCAGATACTGGAGGGATTAGCTCATATTCACAGTCTCACCATTGTTCATCGGGACCTGAAACCCGAGAACATTTTCATCAGCGCTGGCCCTGACGGTGTCGACAATGTGAAGATTGGTGATTTTGGGCTCGCAACCAGCGGACAGCTTGTAACCGATAGGAATGCGCAAAACGTGGACTCGAGCGACATGACGAGGAGCATCGGCACGGCTGTCTACGTCGCCCCAGAAGTAAGGACGGGAGGCGGCGGCTCATACACTGCCAAAGTGGACATGTATTCACTGGGCGTCATATTTTTTGAGATGTCGTATCCCGCGATGCTGGGAATGCAACGCGCCATGACGCTGGAGCAGGTGCGACATAACCCACCGGTTCTCCCCCCGGATTTTAAGGCGTCCGACAAGAACCATACGGAAGTGTTGCTCTCCCTGCTCAACCATAACCCCAAGGAACGTCCCTCGAGCGCAGAACTCTTGAAGAGCGGCAAGATGCCGGTTCAGATGGAAAGCGAAGCTATTCGGCGGGCCATTGCCGGGATGGCCGATCCAAGCTCGCCTTACTTTGAGAAGATGTTGAAGGCGCTCTTTGCACGGCAAGTTGAGCCGGCAAAGGATTATGCCTGGGACATGGGATCTTCCGGCCCAAGTCCTGCTGACTTGATGCGCCAGTACATTGTGAAAGACACTCTGGTATCCATTTTCCGGCGGCACGGTGCTGTTGAGACCCCGACCGCGTGTCTCTACCCTCGTTCTTCGCATTATGGGCAAAACGCCGTTCGTTTGCTTGACCAAAATGGTACCGTGCTGCAGCTTCCTTTCGACTTGGTGATGGGTCACGCTCGTTCCCTCGCCAGGATAGCAAACGGCCCGGTTGTCCAGCGGTCATACTCCTTTGGCAACATCTTCCGAGATCGTCATGACGGCGGCCAGCCTGATGTGTACGGTGAAGTGGATTTCGACATTGTCACTACCGACGCTCTGGATATCGCGCTGAAAGAGGCCGAGGTGATCAAGGTCTTGGACGAGATTGTGACTGCGTTCCCTACCACGTCTTCAACGCCTATCTGCTTCCAGATCGGACACTCGGACCTTTTGCACCTGATATTTGAGTATTGTGGTGTTGATCTCAATGCTCGGCAAGCTGCTGCTGATGTTCTCAGCAAGCTCAACATTCGGAACTTCACGTGGCAGAAAGTGCGTGGCGAACTTAGATCGCCCTTGGTGGGCATATCAGCAACTAGTGTGGACGAGCTACAGCGGTTCGACTTCAGGGACACTTCAAGCAAGGCCATCGCAAAACTGAGGAACCTTTTTGACGGAACCGAGTTCTCGCAAAAAGTTTCATCCATCCTCGCCCACTTAAAAGACGTGGTACAATATCTCAAGAAGTTCGGCGTGATGAGCAAGGTCTACATTGCACCTCTCAGCAGCATCAACGAGGTCTTCTTTCGTGGTGGCATCATGTTTTCTTGCCTTTATGACAAGAAAGTCAAGGACGTCTTCGCAGCCGGCGGTCGCTATGACAGCCTCATCAAGGAGCATCGCCCTAAGATCGGCGGTCGTTTTGAGGAGAGGCATGCTGTTGGGTTCAGTCTGAACTGGGAGAAGCAGTTGACAAAACAAGTCCCCAAGGCCACGGGGAAGGCTTTCCTGAAGAAGGCTGCCGAGGAGGAAGCTCAGGGTATCTTTAGCACCAAACGAGTATGTCCCCGAAATACCCAACACGAAACTCTCATTGTTCAAAGTACTGATAGATTTTTTTTGGTAGTGTGATGTTCTCGTCGCCAGTTTTGATCCGGCCGTCCTGCGATCCTCCGGTATCGAGCTCCTTCAGACCCTTTGGGCGCACAACATCAGCGCCGAGCTTGCGCGTGATTCTCGCTCGCCCGAAGACCTCCTGACTAGCTACCGGGAGGAGTCCTTCAGCTGGATCGTTATTATCAAGCAGGACAAAGTGCTCAAGATCAAACCTATGGGGCGAAAAGACGCCTCTGACGCAGATATCCCCGCAAAGGAGCTACTCAACTGGCTAAAATCTGAGATCCGCGAGAGGGATTCTCGAGCAAACGCCAAAACCCGCGCCATGCCGAGCGTAGCCCGCGGGGCACCCAACCACCTTCCGCACTCGGAATCGACCAACGCGATCGAAGGCGAAACGGGCCAGGACGTGCACGTCTTGATCGCTCAAACCAAGAGCAAGAAGTTCAACCGTCAACAGGTGCTGGAGCAGGCACAGGCGAGCGCCTCCAGACTGGTTAAGGGATTCCTGGAGGGCCCGATCGCTGCCATCGAGACGTCGGACGTGGTTATGGACATGATCAAGTCGACGAGCATCACCGACTCGGAATCGTGGAAAAAGGTGGAACAGACCGTGGGCACTTCGGAAAAGAAGTACGTCCGGGAGATTTACGACATGCTGAAGGAGTGGCGGTGGAACTGGGAGGCCAAGAAGGGCCCCGCCCACGCGTTTGTGTACAATTTCCGGACGGGCAAGTGCATCTACTACGATTTGGAGGCTTAGGACGCCTTTTCTGTCAATTCTTCTGCGGCGAGTCCGGCGATGGGCGGGAAGGGAAGGAGGGTGTCTTTTTCGGTTTATTAGAGGGTTAGGGTTCTTGGTGTTGTGTTGGTGAAGTTTTGGGGGGGGGGGGGTTGGCCAGGAAAGATGGAAGCTCTTTTGTGGCCAGGTTCTTTTGGTGGTATCATTTGTGAATATTCTCATGGGTGTGACGGATTTCGCGTTCTCTTGTCTTAATTAGTGTTTTATTATTCCATCTTCTGGTCTAGTTTAGTTTGCTGTCTCTCTTTTTTTTTTTCTTTTCTTTTCTGGTCCCCGTACTGGATTCATGAGAGGGGCAGGCATGCTCAGCAGCTCAAGTCAGTTTGATACCCACAGGAGAAAGGCGCATTGACAACTTGAAATAATTTTTATTCTTGTCAATGATGTATGAACATTGAAAATATTGGACTTTATATGTACAGACAAAGAAGGACGTTGGCGGTTATTGATATTACGTAGCGAACTATCAACTACTACAGCTGCAGTGCAAGCCAAGACTTGTGACTTTGACAAGATGCAGCCAAGATCGCGGATTACCACTCACTCAATTATCCAACCACGATTGGATGCACTGCAGCACCCTAGTACGTAGCTGCAAGATTTTCCCAAGGATGCCTTTTCCGAGCCGCTCGAGCGTGTTTGGGTTCTAGTCTAAATGGTTGGCAACATCTCACTTGGGAAGAAACGAACAAGCTGGTTATCTGCTAGATATATAGTACGCATGTTTATTCTCCATGACAAGGATTTATTATAAGCAGTGAGACGATAAATTTTTTTTTTTTTTTAAATTTTTTAATTTTTTTTTTTACTTTTGGATAATTGAACAAAACTCTTCCCCTTTTATTTTATTTCGTTTTCAACCAAAAAAGTCAAACCCTTGTGAGCATCTACAGCATCTCATCAAGAAAGGTTTGTCTTATTGCTCCCCCCCCTCCCCCCTCCTCATCCCACCCCTCCTTTTTTCTTTTTTTCATCACCCCATCCATCAATACAACCTCAATTACTTTCAAAACTGCACGTGACTAGGTAATTAGTTACTAACACCACACCGCGGTAGGCACCATTCCACATCGACACACACATCAGCACACATAAACACACATCATGTCGCGAATATCAAAACGTCGACAAGATCAGCCCTGGCAACGCGTCGGCCTCGGCTCGTCCGGCCGCCGCCCATCTTCCCACTCCCGCCGCCCCTTCTTCCGGCGCAAAAACCTCTGCTCCCTCACCCTCTTCTCCGCCATCTCGCTCCTCTTCCTCTGGGTAGTGGTCCTGCCGTACGACAGCACCCTCCGGCTGGCGGTCCGCTGGAACCTGCTCCAGCTCCGCGCCTCGTCGAGGCCGAGCGAGAGCTGGGTGTTTTCCTCGCGGCCCGCGTTCGAGGTGGACCTGGCGCGGGACGTGCTCGTCATCCTCAAGACCGGCTACGGGACGCGGCACAGGGTGCCCGCGTGGCTGGAAGCCCTGAGGGACGGGAACGAGTTTGCGGACCTGCTGGTCATTGCTGACTACGAAGGACAAGGGCGCGGCGAGGAGGGTGACTTTGAGTTTAAGTGGGAGGAGGAGGTCGGAAAAGGGAAAAGAACGTTGCAGGTTCACGACATGGTTAAGCGGTCCCTGGAGCACAAGAGCTTGAGGGGTAAGGAACGGCACGGCAGGGTGGACAAGTACAAGAGGCTGAGCGAGGCGATAAGGGGGGGCGACGAGGAAAGGGCGACCAAGCTGTCGAGGGAGTTTGGGTGGGAGTTGGATGCGTTAAAGGTAATCTATGTGTGATTCCGAATCTATGGGATAAAAGAAGTTGGGGAATTTCGACAGTGGAAAACGAAATTCTGAGAATTTTTTTTTGTGGGGAAGGCTGATGATTTACCCAAATCTAGTTTATTTCCGGCCTGGAGTTTGCGTACGACAGGTTTCCGAGAAAGAAGTGGTACCTCCTGGTTGATGACGACACTTTTGTCGTTCAGCCGTCGTTGAAGCCCTTCCTGTCGCACCTTGATCCTGAGGAAACGCATTATCTCGGTAACGCGGTGGGAGACTTCAAGGCTCGGTTCGCCCACGGGGGATCCGCGGTTGTGCTTTCTCAGGCTACCATGCAGTCGCTCATCGTGGACAACTCCAAGGCGCTCTCGACTTGGTACCTGGAGGGGCTCGATGAGGTATGGGGTGATCGACTGCTGGCTAGAGCGCTGATCAAGATTGGGATTTATCTTGACGAGACTTATTGTCATTTGTTCAATGGCGAGCCGCCGCGATACAGCAAAATCAGGGCCGACAGGATATGTTCGCCGATCTTGTCGTTTCACACCTTGCCATCGCCGGCAAAGATGCTCGACGTCGGGGAGCATTTCAGGAACATTAGCAGACCTGTCTTTTGGCTTGATTTGTGGGAGATTTATGGGGTCGTCCCGCCATGGAGACAGACGGAGGAGGAGGCGACACAGAAGGACTGGGACCATGTGGGCGAACCCGACGAGGCGACGCTCACTGTCAAAAATGTCAAGAACGCGGAGGAATGTCGAAAGCATTGCGACCGACGAGCTCGTGCTTGTCTCGCCTGGACGTGGGACTCGGACACGAGAGACTGCCACGTCAGCTCGTGGATGATTGTTGGGGGCAAAGCAAGCGGCAAGGTTTCTGGTATAAATCTGAAGAGGGCAAGGCATTTGGAGTCCAGCTGTCTGCTCTATTGATGATGGGTACATTCTTACTCGGGGATAAAAAAGAAGCTCTCCGGAACCTGCCACTTGACTTTTAAGCTGCCAGAGATAGTGGGTTCGGGGTTCAAGCCAGGGAACCCCCCACAGGGATGGCGGAACCCGGAACCCGGGGTTGGACAGATATAGATGTTCTGGACAAATGCCCCGCACTTTACAGCGAATGATAAACTTAATCTTGTAATATTTTAAATCTTTGGGCTTTTTTTTTTTTTTTTTTTTGGGGGGGGGGGGGGGTAGGAAAAGTTATATATTATTTTTATAAAACCAAGACCCGCCAATTAGAAAGAGGTCCTCTGGTGCACCGGGCTAAATTAGGGACATAACCATTAACACAC
>MU864928.1:0-36115 GCA_033576145.1 Cladorrhinum samala | reverse complement strand
TCCCTCTCTTCTGTTCGCCCCTGGGGCTCTTGTTTTTCGGCTGGCGGGGGGGCGGCCCCCCCCCAGGAAGAGATATCTCTTATTTTTCTAAATCCAAGACGCGCCAATGAGAAAGAGGTCCTCTGGTGCTCCGGTCTAAATTAGGGAGAGAACCTTTATCACACTAAGATGGTTACTGTTCCACACTATATCCGGATTTCGTTTGCACAAGCTGAGCTAATGACGTCCCACCATTGATTACAAACTCCGGGAAGTTCCTTGAAGAAAGTAAAAAAGCCCATTTCCTTTAGACCAAGATAATACCGATGTACAAAAAAAAAATATCATGTACAGTAGAGTTTCGAGATTCTATGCGAGGTTCAGGGATATTCATGGTCTTGATAGCGCGAGCGGTCAAGTACAATGGCGTAAAAAGACTCCATCGAATTGAGAATGGAATGATAGATGTTCGGGTGGGGTGGCGTAAGCCACTTTGTCTTAAGTGTGAACTCCCTGCCTTTTTTTTTTCCCTTTTTTTTTTTCTTTTTTTTTCTTTTTTTTTCTTTTTCTTTTTTTTTTTTTTAAACCTTTCTTTTCTTTTGTCCCAACGCTTCTTTCACTCAACGAGGGAGGGTTTCCCTTACGCGTTGTTGGTCTCCAAGCCAAGATGCGCGTCTCAATCAGGATATCATTTATCTTTTGGGGCCTATTATTACTGTCCGGATTTATCTACGCCATTACCAGCTTGCTGAGGTTCAAGCAAATATTCTTCGAGCATGCCGGCATAACCCTCACCCAGGCACAGGCCGCCGAGGCATACGCAGCAGGCCAGAACGACGAGCGGACTCAGCATATTCCCAAGATTGTTCACCAAGTTTTCCATAACTGGCACGATCCCGGGAATGGTACACTTCCAAGCGATTGGCAGGCGAATGTGAATAACTGCAAAAAGCTGAACCCGAATTTTGAGTTTATGGTAGGTTCACGCTTTCTCCATTTGTTGTAATAAAAGTTAATTACGCTCAACAATTGTTGCCCCCCAACTTTTGGAAACATAAAAAGAGAACTGACTTTGGCCCCCTTTTCGACGTGGCAGCTTTGGACCGAAAAAAAGTCCAGAGATTTTATAGAAATCGAATATCCCTGGTTTCTCCGTACCTACGACCGTTACCGATACAAGGTCCAGAGGGTTGACGCCGTCCGATATTTTTTGTTGCTCCACTACGGTGGTATTTACATGGACTTGGATAATGTTTGTGAAACCTCTTACCCCCCCCCCCCTTTTTTTTTTAAAAAAAAAAAGAAACATCCCAACCGCTCCGAGTGACCATGACGGAAATCTAACCATAAAATGAAACAACTTGTTACCGAAATCCAGGGCTGCAAAGCTGATCTGTCCCCGCTCCTTTACTACCCTGTATGGGTCACCGACGGCGGCCGCGGTGCTCTGAGCAACAACATCATTGCCGCGAAGCCGAATCATCCTTTTTGGACCCATCTCACCATGTCTCTGATACCTTACGACTGGAACTGGTTCTTTCCCTACGTTACCATCAGCTTCGCCAGCGGACAGTGGTTCGAAACCGCCGTCTGGGAGAGGTACCACTCTTTGCTCCCGAAACCGTCCGAGAATCCAGAAATCGAGCACCGCCTGTACCGATTGATGATGGATGACCGACCCGAGGCCGATGAATGGATCTTCTTCACCCAGGAACGCGGCGGCACTTGGGTTAACTGGGATAACCGCTTGTTTTTGGCGCTGGGCGACCACCTTTTCTTGTTCTTTGCGACCTTGGCTGTTGCCGTGGGGCTTACTATCGGGTCGTGTACTCGATTTGTGCGTAGGTACAAGTCAGGCTACTCGCGCTTAAAGGCTGTCCCTGATCGAGTGGTCTAGTGGATTACCATGAAATGAGTGATCTTCTAGATCGGATGACTCGATTAAGATACGAAATGGGCAATTTGGTAAGCTCAAGGACAGGGAACAACAAACTGGACGAATTTTTATTTTATTTTATTTATAAATTATTATTTTATTTTAATTTTATTTTATTTTATTTATTTTTTTGGGCGGGGGGGGGGGGTGTGGCATTTGGATCACAGACTTTTGGATATTAATTCGGCGATGAGGAGTCGATGCAGAACAATTTATAAGAAATGGATACGTCCACAACGAAGATGCTTAGAGCACACTCTGTCGGTTTAATGGTAATTTGGAGGTTCTGGTTTCTTTTTCAAGATGCAATCATACTCGCTCTTAACGCCCATGCTCAACTGCTTCTTGCAAGAACTGAGAGGAGAGATGGGAGAGGTTCCATGAAGCCTTAGATGATTCTTGCCCACTTTCGTGGCCGATGGGACACTGGCCGACGACAAGACGGGAGCATTGATTTGAGTTGTCCAGCTGAGTAGGAGATGCCGCCGCCAATAGCCGCCGACGCGTTCGCGCTCGCTCCAAGGCCGTACTATACGGGCCGGCTTCCTAGTGGCGGCTACGGAGAGACGTTGGCATCCCTGGCATGGTGTGCAGAAAAGTGGACTCTTTAAAGTTTAAGTATTGTAGGTGTATGCACGCGCGGAAGTCATTGTCAAAATATACCAGAGGTAGACATCCAACAGAGCAAACGTCATCCCCAAAGGGTCGGATGGCCTCGAGTATTTTCAAATGCTACCGTGACCAGCGAGGGCCCATATGCATGACTAGTATATGATCGCAAACAATTGCAATCATTGGCTATCAATATCAGCAGTATATGCTGACTTTGAATCGAATTTGATTTCTTTTTCAATGACGGCTTCACCTTCATAATTGCTCAACCTCGATCTACTCACTTTTGGGCTTTGAAAAAAAAACAAAAAAAAAACATTGCAGACTTCCACGCTCAGCTCCCGAGTTATACAAAGCGGAGGAGGATGTTGCCCATGAAGCCAGATCAAGACTCAGACTGTAAAAATCAAAAGAAGGTTCTGGATACTAAATCAAGATAAACGGGGCCCCATGCGTAGTAATCGCTGATGAAGCACAATTAGGGTTTGCAACGTCTCGAGTATTATCGGAGCGACGAGCCGAGGGTTCCGCAAGACGGTCGGTCCTGTTCATCTGATCTGAGGGGAAACCTGGCGAGGAAGAAGAAAAAAGAAGAGTTCTTGTTCACGAGGGAGACTGGCGTGCGCGGTCATGGCTTCCCCTTTTGGTAGGACATCTTGGCAAGGGCGATGCTGGGCCACTGCCGAGTCCAAGGCAGATCTCCACGTGAGCGTAGCACTCTGCAGTTTGCACTGGGGAAGGAGCTGTTTCGGAATGGGCACCCCTTGCCATATAGTGTGGTGAGTGTGGCGGTTTCCTTTCTATTCTTCTCTGTTTCTGCATTGATTCCAGAAAATCCAATCCCTACTATCGACACCTCCCTTCGCTTCCAACCTTTCGCCTGGTCGCTTGAGGTGCGCTATCGTTAGGCGAAACCTGTCAAATCGCCAGCACTACCGTGCCGGCCATGTGCCCGATATTGAGCATGGCAACTAATGCTCGCCGATATTGCGAGAACCTTGGGCCTGGGTCGCCAGAGGTGAGGCCATCCGCAAAACGATCCACAACGATTCGCAAGCAGGTACCGGCCGGTGTTTTTTGCCTGAATTCCGCTGCTACTGCACGGCCAGATGTCACTAAGCTCATCCGTGAATGCCCACCAATCACGGTTTGGCAACCGAGTCCCAAAGTTGAAACGCCGTTACATTTTCCCCACACATTTGGTACATGGCGCTATGATCGCTCACACTTCCTAAGCCGGAGAGCGGAAGAGCCTCTCCCACGAGCCACATAGACCAAATCGGGTTTGGTGCGTGAAGCTATCACCATTTTCCTAGAGTTCTTCAGATGTTTTGCTCAACCGTTCCTGGGGAAAAAACATGATCGGTGCTGGTGCTGTCTTGGTTTGGGCGCCCCCCCCCCTTTTTTTTTCCCCCGGCTCAGCGAAATGGTTGCCGAAATCTGGGGAAGTCGACGCGAGATCCAAGGCGGAACTGAGTTCCATGTTTCCTTTTTATATGTCTTGGGAAGTTCTTGGGAGGTTCTTGGGAGGTTCTTGGGAGGTTCTTGGGATTTCCAACTAGTGTAATAACCGCCTACCATGGTCAATACCGGACCGGATGCTACCGTTGCCCTCAACGGGACTTCGGCTCACCCCAGACCACGGCGGCAACCACATGCGTACCACCCCCCCCCCCCCTTCACCCCTCACCCCCAGATTCGGCGCAATGCGACCTCCCTTCATCACGCATCCGGCCCGCTGGTGCCCCACCCCGATCCTCACATAGCACCGTGATGTTTGAGCCACCGACACCTGTGTGCTGTTGAGAATACACCCTCCTCCACCCCCTTTCGGCTCACAACCACCTCACAGACCACCACCCTCAATGAGAGTTTGTGGAATTTGGTCGACCCACCTTCACGGATTGCAAGGCTCAATGTGGCCGTGACATCGACCAAGATGTATGCCAGTGATCAGGGACTGAAAGATGGCTCCTTGGGTATAAAGATCACGGTTCCTGTCACTCCTAGATCACATCTTTCAGTCACCAGTCAGTCAGGGACAGCCATCATCATCCCACGGGCCTATTTTCTCTACCACTCTGTCGAGATCCATAATATTCTCTAGCCATGTCGAAGACCAGCACCCTTCTCGCGTCTCTGGCCAGCGCGGCCCTCGTCGCTGCTCACGGACACGTCTCTCACGTCATCATCAACGGAGTCCAGTACAAGAACTACGATCCCACCAGCGACTTCTATAACCCCAACCCTCCCAGCGTTTTCGGGTGGGCTACCCTTCAGCAAGACAACGGCTTCGTCGAGCCCAACAATTTTGGCACAGCCGATGTGATCTGCCACAAGAGCGGCACCCCTGGAAAGGGCTCTGCCACCATCAACGCCGGTGACAAGATCAGCATTGTCTGGACCCCTGAGTGGCCCGATAGCCACATCGGTCCCGTTATCGACTATCTGGCCAACTGCAACGGCCCCTGCGAGACCGTCGACAAGTCCACCCTCAAGTGGTTCAAGATTGACGGTGCTGGCTACAACAGCGTCACCAAGACCTGGGCTTCCGATGATCTTCGCAAGAACGGCAACAGCTGGCTCGTTCAGATCCCCGCCGACCTCAAGTCCGGAAACTACGTCCTCCGCCACGAGATCATTGCTCTCCACGGCGCTGGCAGCCCCAATGGCGCTCAGGATTATCCCCAGGTAAATAACTCCCCGCTGCGAATACATTTTTGTGAAAAAACGGGGACCAGAAACTGACACACACCTCAGTGCATGAACTTCCGCATCAACGGCAGCGGCAACAACTCCCCCGCCGGTGTTGCCGGCACCTCCCTCTACACTGCCACTGACCCCGGCATCCTCTTCAACCCCTACGTCAGCAACATTCAGTACCCCGTCCCCGGCCCTGCCCTCATTCCCGGAGCCGTCAGCAGCATTCCCCAGAGCATCTCTGTTGCTACCCGCACCGCCTCGGCCACTATTCCTGGCGCCGCTGGTCCCACTTCTGCCGCTGGCACCACCACCACGGCCGCCGGTCCCGTAACCACCTCGACCTCCGCCAAACCCACCACAACCCTCGTCACCGTCACGTCGGCTCCCGCTACCACCGCACCACCTGCAGGCGGCGCTACCCAGACCAAGTGGGGCCAGTGTGGCGGCAGCGGCTACGCCGGTCCTACCGTCTGTGCTTCCGGTTCTACCTGCTCCGTTCTCAACCCCTACTACGCTCAGTGCGTCTAAGGAGGCACAGCTGTTTGCCTGAGTTGGAAGGTCAATGAGGAACGACATGGAAAGGGAAAAAAAAAAAAAAAGGAGAGAATACCCAACAGTGACTTTGAACCCAGACTGGTTTGGTTCAAGTAACTTTCTTCATTGTATATATTGAATGATATCTTTCTTTATCAGAAAGAAAGATGAAACGATGTGCATAAATTTAAAGATATTGATGAATAATTTTTCAAGTATTATGTTTTGTTTTGTTTTGTTATCTCGCGCTTTTTTTTTTTTTTTTTTTCCTATAAAGATAATACATTTGTAATATGTGATCTTAATAAAACTTTATGATACTTGCAAGTGAACCGAAACAGATATACAGGCATACTCTGTTTCTATCGAATGGTAGAAATAACAGCCCCCCCCCCCTTTCCTTTCCCTTTCCCTTTTTTTTTTTTTCTTCCGTCCTTTACAAGAAAGATATACCAGTTTGGGTAAAACGTAGATGTGGAGAAGAGACTACATGTCTAATTTCTCTCCGTCATACACACACAGACACACATACATACACACACTCCCCTCTCTCTCTCTCTCTCTCTCTCTCTCTCTCTCTCTCTCTCTCTCTCTCTCTCTCTATTATCTCTCTCTCTCTCTCTATCTATCTATCACACGAACGAGGGCCACCCTTATCATTGATTCTTTTTGTTACAAAGATATGTATGATCCATAAACCATAATACATGATAAAGTCAATAACTAAACCTTGTTAGAGAGTTTAAATTATTTTTGGTTTTGAGAGAAGGGCGGGGGAGGGGGAACCGTACTTGCTTTTATACCGTTAGCATCCTCCTCTTCCTCCTTCTTTTCTTATCAATCTTTCTTAATATTTTTTCATAAAAAAAATGGTAAAGAACCCACAAACTGAGGTAAGATGTATATATATTTATATTGGTGTTGTTATTCATATTCATAACCAATTCATGAGCGGGGAATCATATTCTTGGACCACCGAACCAAAAGAAAAAAAAAAAAAAAAAAAAAAAAAAAAAAGGTAACCCCCTTTGAGCCGCCAAAAATAAGAGATAAAATAACAGTCATGACCAAACCACATCCAATTTTTTTAGAAAAGCTTTTTACGCTTTGCTCCTCTTTTCCCTTTGTCCTTTGTCCCTTGTCCCATTTTCATAATGCTTCCCTCTTGATACCCACCCGCCACAGCTCCTCCAACTGCATACATATGCCGGCCAGGACCAGATCACAGTGTTTACATGTCTATAGCCCAATGCCACTCCCCGTTACTTTCCTTCAAAACTCGCCATCCCCACCACCGCCCAGCACGCCCGCCGCCCACAACCCCACGAGCCCCCACCAGCTGACCTTCCACCCTCTCCAGAGCCCACCCATGCCCTGTCCCCTCCTGTACACCGTCTCCGCCACCCCCAGCGTCTTGCCCCCCTTTCTAGCCTTACTCCTTTTCTCGGCAGCCGTAGGCGGGACAGCGTGCGACCCTTCCTCGTTTATGATGGTGTACATGGTCCCAAAGACACCGTTGTACTTGCCGATGGGGACAATAGTCTCCAGTGTTTCATCGGCCGGCTTCTTGCTCTTACTCCCTGCTGCTTGCACCCTCTCCAACGCTTGGACGTACTCTGGTGAGCTGAGGACACCAACTTGCCCACGGCGGAGGACCGTCTCCAGAGGAAGCTTGATGAGTAATGCGACCGTTGAGGAGCAGAACTTTGCGATTGAGAAAGTGGTTGGTGCCAATTCCTTATCGATCATGAACTGGGTTCGGAGGACTAGGGGAGTTGAGAGGGTTAGGAGGGGGTGGACTAGGGAGTGAAGGATTGTTGGGAAGAAGAGGCTGGAGGGGCAGAAGTATGAGGGGAGGCTGCGGAGGGCGGACAGCGTCCGTCGGGAGGCGCGGGTGGTGGATGTGATGATTAGGCTGGAGGAGGGATATGTCAGCGTTTGAACTTGTTAAATAGCTTTGGGTATATACTTACCGCGTGCGGACAAGATCCAAGGGAGCAAGGATCAAACCGGTTACCACGGCGGCGCCTGCGGCAACGAGGAGCGAAGCCCAGGGATATGGCGACGCAATATCAATCAGCCGATCTGTGTCGCTCTTGAGCCCGAGATCTGGGACGTTGAAAAGGGCACTGAGAAGACTCCGAGACCAGTTCTCGAGCAGTGACTGTAATACCGAGTACAGGAAGGTTGCATTCGAACCCTTCCACACTCCCCAAGCACCCTCCTTTTGCCAGACCTGAGCGATCACCTCCAATACCGAGTTGGGCGTTCGGATCGCTAGTTGATGTGCCGGGATAGGCTTGGGAAGCTTGGGCGGCGGCTGCACAGGGCTTGAATCTCGCCGTCTCCTGCCGTGGGTGGGCGATTGTGCTCGTGGGTGGTTGGAGGTGAAGAATGCCATCTCCTCGTCTTCCGAGTCCGAATTGTATGCTTGCCGCTCGTTATCGAACATGGCGGCCCTTTGGCTTGCCTGCTTCTGCCTTGCCGCCTCGACAGCAGCAGCTTCTTCAGCTGCCGCTGCCAGTCCTCCCAAGTCATCCTGGCTCCTGACTTGCATGATGGTCTTGGCCACCTCGAACGGCTGCGCCATCAGCACCGATGTGTACTTCCATAGCAGCTCGTCCAGCACATCTTTCACTGTCTGCACGACCGAGGGCGAGGGTTCGGCGAGGTAGTTCTTGTAGTCGATATCGGAAAATATGTCGCGTGCCTTGGTGGCATACTTGCCGGTCGAGTTACCCTGGGCGAAGGCGCGGGGCCCTGGTGGCGGGGGGAGGACCTCTGGTGGTTCGCCAATTGAGGGCGGGATGTAGTATGGTCTAAGGGGATTCACCCCGTCGTGTTGGTGTGCCATTGTGTGTATATGTGTGCGTGTGCGTGTGCGTGTGCGTGTGTGTGTGCGCTTTTGGGTCTCTTTTTCTTTAGTTGCTAGTAATCATTGAAGCTCGTAATGCAAAAGAGCTAGGTTGAGCCTTTGGGCCGAGCGCTTGGAGGGGTAAATATCTCGACAGATGAATTTGCTTTGGGCCAGGCCAGGGGGGTTGCAGTGCATGATTGGTGAGGCGAGGTCAAATCACTTTGGCGATAAGGTGCCTGAAAGCCCAAAGAGCGGCACGCCATCATGCTGCGTATTGCATTAGCGGGGCATTGATAAGAGAAAAACTGCGCTGGAAGCTCTTGCGGCGGGTGACTAGACAAGGGTTATAATAAATTTTCAGAGAAATCGGCCATTCGGGGAAGGCTTGGCCCCGAATTCAATTGTTCGTTTTTTGACCGGCTTTGACCGGCTGGAGAAGCTGGAAATAATTCGAGGCATCACCGAACGACGGTGTTTTTTTTTTTTTTTTTACCCGCACATTTAAACCAATATTCTCGAGGTCCAGTGCGAATTCGATATCGTGTGCACCCGCTGCTATTGCTGCTGTAGGAAAAGTGAGTTCGTGCCAGCAAACAAAAACAAACTGGAACCCCCCAGTGTGTATGGAAAAAAAAAAAAAAAAAACCAAAAAAAAACCACATATATTTATTTAAGAAACCTCTCTGATCCCTGGGGGGCTCGGCAAGGTCCAGCTTAGGTTGTTTGGATGCCCTTTTCCTTTTTCGGCCTACAAGATTCGCATCATCTTCACAGGGGACAATCTTCCACTTTTTTTCACTCTTAGTTCGCTGCCCCTCCTTCCCCTTCTTTTCTCCTACATATTCTTCTAAGCGTCTGGGATAAGACGTCATATATCACAATGGCAACACCCAGACTGCTCGGCCAAAGCTTGAGGCTTGCCTCGAAGCGTACAACAAACTCTCTCGCACAGCAGACCCGGTGCTACACAGTCAGGCCGGCCTCGGCCACCCCGCAGCCGGCTCGGGCCGCCCGGGTCTCTCAGCACTTGCTCCGTCTTGGGTCCATGCCATCCCGGATTCAGCCCCGGGCCTTTTCCGCCACGTCCAAGGTTTCCCACGGCCATGTCGACACACCCAAGCCTGGCGAAGAGTATGAATGACCCCGTCCCGTTACTTGGCAACTTTTTCCCCTCAGAGACTAACTCGCAAACCCCAGGCTCTACGTGACCTTCATCGACAAGGAGGGTAAAGAGCACAAGATCGCGGTCTGCAAGGGCGACAACCTCTTGGACATTGCCCAGGCCCACGATCTCGAGATGGAGGGCGCGTGTGGCGGCTCGTGCGCCTGCTCGACATGCCACGTCATCGTCTTGGACCAGGACTACTACGACAAGATACCTGAGGCTGACGACGATGAGAATGACATGCTCGACCTCGCATTTGGCCTCCAGGAAACCAGCCGTCTGGGTTGCCAGGTCGTCATGACTCCCGAGCTGGATGGCCTGCGTGTCCAGCTTCCCTCGACCACGAGGAACATGCAGTCAAGCGATTTCAAATAAGTCGTCTCGCTGACGATGATGTATTGGCTTCTTGGGTGGCGTTTTGAGCAAAACAATGGAGAGCAAGGATAGCTAAATTACGCCTCTAGATACCAAAAAAGCATGAGGAATTATTTGGGTTACTGCTATTTTCATTTGCGCACGGAGGGGCTTCTAGTATGACCTTTTTAACGGGGATAAAAAGGATTTCCTGCTCTGGAAGGAGCAAGTGTACATGTAACATTATATGAGAGCGCCCTGAAAAACAAAGGGCGCTATGTATGTAGCCAGATGACCAATCACTCTCTCCTCTCTCATTGGGGAACGGAGAAATTTCGTTGTATGATGGGCAGTAAATGCCAGGGGAAAGAAAAAAAAAAGACTGTAAGCCCTTTTTAAGCCTCCTCCAACCCACCCTTCTTCAGTCCGCCTCCACCATTTGCAATCAGGTCAAGGAACCCTTTCCTGCTCATCTCGGTCACCTTCTCCTCCTTTCTCTTGACACCGACGATACCCTCTTTCCTGGCCTCCCGTTCCGCCTCGGTAGCCTTGACCTGCGCCGCGCGCACGGCGTTAAACAGCTTGACGACACCCCTCTGCGCTACTTTCCTCAGCCGCCTCTCGGTGGCCAGGAGCTGGCCCGTAGTCTCTGCGCCGTCCTCGACCTTCTCCTCGATCTCGCCCGTGGCAATATTCAGGGTGCGCGTCGTGCTGGCCACCAAGACGTCCCTCACGCGGCCCTTCTCCATGGCCAGGCGCTTCTGCTCGCGCAGCCGCTTCCTCGCCTTTGCCTCGAGCGCCGAGTCCACCAGCTGCCGCGCGTTGTCGTGAGCCGCCGCGCTGCGCGCCACGATTGGGTCCGCCCTCCTCGACGCGGGTAGCTTGCTCGAGAGCATCTTTGAAATGGACGTCGCGAAAGCCTCCGGGTCGTTTCGCTTCGATTTGCTCCTGTTGGCGCCCGAGCGCGGGTCATTGCCGTCGCCGTCGCTCTCGTCGTAGTCGTCGTCGTCGTCGTCTTCGTCATCATCATCATCGTTGTCGTCATTTCCCGACTTCGGAGCATCTCTGGCGACAAACTTTGGTTTCCTTTCACCTGGTGCTGCTGCTGCTGGCTGTTCCGAATCCGCGCCGCCCTCCTGTCGTTCGGCCTCGCTCTCTAAATCGGAGCCCGAGTCGGAGTCGGCTCCTTCTTCTGAGTTGTCCGTCGAAGCGCCATCGTCAACCTCGACGTTGTCCAGATCCAGCTCGTCCTCCGAGTCGAGCAGGTTAGAGGGAACGGCGGCGCCGCCGCCGCCCTCCTCATCATCTGATTCTTCCGAGCTGCTGTGGTACGCGGCGGCCTGCCTCTGTTTTTTTGATGGGCGTGCGGCCTTGCCCTTGGGACCGTCGCTGAAGGAGCGCTTCTTGAGTGATGAGCCGGCCATTTTTTTTTTTTTTCACCTCCTATATCTGATTTTAATTTTGCGCCGTTTCAATTGCTTTCCTGTGTGGAAAAAAAAAAAAAAAACACCCCGGTGGTGTAACTGGAATTGTCTAATTACTTGCTTCACTTCCAGCGAATAAAGTGGGCCAGAAGGTTTGTGCAAGCTAAATCCTCAATTCTCCCAGAAATTTTTGGCGGTCTGCAGCGGCAGTATAAAGTGCCACCCCTGGTACAAACTAGCAGTTCGCTTTGCCGAAGCTTGCCAAGACTCGAAAGACTAAACTTCTCCCCCATTTGATGTCTGTATTTTATCAAAGAATCCAATTGTGTCCCTTGCGATATCTCATAGCTTCGAACCCTTATTCTTCAATTTCCTTTTTTTATAGATTGAACGTAAATGAGCCTCGAAAATTATATTCAAATCTTTTTCATATTTGCGCGAGAGCGATTGGATTCAAATGTCATTTCCAAAATTGTAAAAAAAAAAAAGGCACGAGCGGATATGACAACTTGTTTTACCAAAGGTGATCAGTGCTGCACGGAGTGATTAACTAAATAAAGGCATTGAAACTGTCAAATCGATGCGTTTGGAAGGATTTTGAAGCGTGGCATTTTATCTAGGTCAATATACTTATTAGCAAGGATATTAACGGCGGATTTCATTGCGGCCCTGTTCTTTTTTCGTCTTTGGTAGAAGCCATTGTGGTAAAGTAAACAAGCCCCCTGCGTTGGCAGGGCATCACATTCAGGGGTAGGTACATATACATCCATAAGATGGCATCTCATTCAGGAAATAGAATACCGATTTTAATTAACAATACTCTGAAGTTCTGGTTTTTTTTTTTTTTTTTTTTCTCCAATTGCAAGTCTATGCAATATTCTCCAACGCGACCGTTTTCCCAACACTCATATCGTTAGGTGTGTACCCGTCCCGAAACCATTCTAACCACAGCACAGCGTAATCTCTCCCATCGAACTAGGCATGTCATGTTTGTGCCCTCCACTATTCAAATTTATAAAGTCAGCGAGCACTTCCCCATTTGTTGTACTTCATCTGAAAGAAAAAAAAAACTTAAACTCACCCCCCAAGATGTCCCCACGTAAACGCAAAGATGCCCAAAAACACACCCACAAAGATAGATATCAGAATGAAGCCATTGTAGTACATGCCGAGTCTGTTCTAGCATCAGCATGCTCCAGGCTTTCAACTGCCGTAAAGACCCTCGGGATTCGAAAGACTCACAGCATCAACAGATACGCCAAAACAAACGTAAGAGTCATCAGCAAAGTCCTTGCCAACTGTTCCCCAAGCGACGGCCGATATCTTACAGGCTCCATCTTGGCGCTGCTCCCGACGCCTACAATCCTCTGTCTCGAAGAAGACGCACCGTCCATTTGCGCAGGGGCACTAGTAACCGGCACCGCAATTTGTGGCTGTGTCTGCGTCGTAGACTGCCGAGTCCCCTCGTCTCCCGTGCTCAACACTCGGTACTTTGGCAGTGACTGTGATGCACTCCTCGAAGCAGCAGCAGAATGAAAGAAGAATTAGTGTTATCAGCAACCAACGGCCGATCCACCACCGCGAAGCCCGCGGCATTGCCAAGTGAAATATCCATCCCCCTCGCCACAGATCTCTTGCCGGTCTTGATTCTGTATTTCTTTCTCAGGTGCCTACGGACCAAATGGCGATCGTATTCCTTGACCGCTCGGCGGAGTCCTTCGAGCATGAAAGCGATAAGCAAGACCGCGACGCACGCGGCCGCCATTCCCGCTGCGTTTTTGATCTGAAGTTTCTTGGAAAGAAAGCAGGCGTCTGTCGTGTGCCAGTTCTAGAGCATCTGGGTAGCCATCGAGGTCAGCATTCTTGTAGGCAGCGGCACCTCGAGAATTAGGCAAAAAAAAAAAGATGCGGAGTAGGACGTACACTTATAATACATCTTCCTGGTTCTCTTTGATTGGGGGCTGCCGCGAAGGTCTCAAATGAGTTTGCAGCAACGGATTTCCGGAACATGATGGCCATGGTGGGATTAGGGGTAATCGGGTAGTCAGCCACGGTCGCAAGGGATGCCAGCGAGACTCTGTTAGATGCTTTGCTGTGTCATTAATGATGTTTTTTTGGCGAGTGGATGGTTCGGTGTTTGGATGATCGGTGTTGTTGTTGTTGTTGCACTGCGAACAAGGAAAAGGTGGATGGGACAGTGAGCGTGATATTTTTTTGGGGGCAATGACGAGCTTGTTTCTCCGAGAGGCGAATGGTTCTTTCCGTGGCACATAGGTAGTTCCCACATTGTTATGCTGGATTCGGATCTGGGTAGTCTTTCGGCAAGTTACATCTTCCAATTGCCTTCCACATTTTTTATTTTCTTGACAGCAGGCTTCATGCCATCGGCGGCTCAGTTCTAGGATCCGGATGGAGTAGGGTCGTCATTGCAAAGGAAGTGCTAACAGGCATGGGGAGATGAATTCGAAGTTCTGAAATTTCGGCCCTTGCGATGTAATCCAGCTGAAACTGAGTTGAGTGGTAGATTTCTATCTACATAAAGATCTTCAATACGTTCCCCCTGAAAACGTACAAGCTATAAATGCCGCCAAATTTCTAACATCACTGGTTGCCCACAACATATCTTGCAGTAGCGATCCTCATCCTCTTGCCTGCCCAAAGCAAAGGCACAATGAGCAAAGAGAAGACCCCCAAAATGAGCGTGAATCCTCCAAACGGAACAAGATAGCCATCTGCCTGGACCCACTGCGTAACAAACAGCAGCCAAATAAAAGGCACAACACCGCGGAAAATGCAAATCATTACAAAGCAGTCACTAGCGAGTTGATTATATGCATCGATGAGCTGGAGATGACGGTCAATAATTAAAAGAAAAAAGGGTTCATCAGGGGTTGTTACGGTGGGATGACTTACATAACTAAACCAGATTGATGGAACTTGTGCGAGCGCAAAAGCAACCATCCCGTAGGCAAACTCCAGTCCAACCCATTGATACTGCCCAGGATATTGCGCACAGAACCCAAACACCAGCAATCCTCCAGTACCAACAGCCAAGGCAGGAAGCATTATGGGGAGTCTGGCCTCAGGTTCGGCGTAGCCATGATCCTGATTCCTGGCCAGCTTCTTCAGCCTGTAGTCTGCCAGCAAGCCGGTACAGAGACCACCAAGCACAATACCAATCAAGGCGCCGATGAACAAAAGTCCAGTGTTTTGGCCCCAGTCGTAGGGGGGCAAGGTTAGGATCAGAGGCCCGATAGTCGAAATAACAGCGACGGCACCAACTAAGCCACCGTACTGCAGCATAACCACCCAGACCGCTGGGAGGCGAAGCGTGTACCAAGGTTTCATGAACTGGTACCGTATCCTCCCTCTGTACATACCCACCCTCAAAGAGTCGGCAAAGGTGTAAGGCGGGTATGCCATATGCGGGACTGCAGGGGGCACCGTGAAGGTTGTTACACCTGTAGCATGAGACGATCTCGCCTGCTTCGATGTCCGCCGAGTTGGCGTAAACGTTGTGAGATCACCAGATGATGATGGTTGATACCAAGTCAGGTCAGAAGGCATTTCCCCATCCCATCGAAATCGAGAAGGAAGAGTCATGCGCATAGATGGGAGAGTAACGAGACTCAAATATGGTGCTGGCGTTTTCGGCATGTACCGTGATGGGCGTGGGAGGTTTCTCTGAATTGGGAGGCAGTGCGCGCCACGATCGTAGATGGTTTCGGGGATAGCCAGAACACTGCAGATAAACACGAACCCCGTCAGAGCCGCACTCACCGAAAACAACTGGAACCATCCAAGGCGGGTAGCGATATAACCGCCAGATATCCCGCCGACGACAGATCCGGCTGCCAACGCTGCCGTGTAAAATGCCTGTTGCGGTTGATAATGTTAGCGCGCTGCGTCGAGCACACGGTCATGATCGTTTTGATGTGAAGCATACCATCCAACCTCCCCGCTCATGAACGAAGAACATCTCTCCAACGATGGCTGGAACCACAGTTTCGGATGCTGCACTTGCAAAACCCTGGAACATTCTGATGACCAAAAAGCCATAAAAGTTTGACGTGATTGCTCCAGAGACTGTACTGATGAAGAGTATCAACGTCGACAGCAGAATGATGGGTCGTCGGCCAAAGATATTTGCCAACGGAACAAGCCAGACATTGCCGAGCCCAAGGAGAAGGATGTTGTACTGAGATTGTATGTTAGCTTACTGCGATGACCCTTTTCTTTTTTTCTTTTTTTTTCTGCTTTGCTATGACTGAATAGATGCATACCGCGACAAGTTGCATCAGCTGTGCAAGTTCCCTTGGATCTTGAGGGAATTCAATGTTCCAGACTACAAGCGCCGGTGCCATACTTGCCGAAACGAAGTTGGACACGAAAGCATACAGCGACACGGATACAATGCAGGCCACCTTCCTCCACGGTGCCCAATTCAATGGGTCGGCCGGGTCCAGCGTGGGCATCGGGTATTTGGCGACCCTGTCGACATATTTTCCGTTCTCGCGTGTTGTGCTGTGTTCGATGAGGCGGACGGTCCCTGGGGGAGTGGCAGCCTGGACTGCTGTACGTGTAAGAGAAAATGCATATTTCCAACCAGGCATCTCAAGAACCGGACCTTAACGCGCCTGTATGAGACAGAAAGCGAGCAGCCTGAGAAATTGGAGAAAGTCTGGAAAGACGTTGTCCGCAAGTACCCATCTCTTATGTGACGCAAGGCATCTTTGTGTTTTCCGATGGCCCGAGAGCACGCTCTTGAAGATTGACGGCGCACTGGTTGAATAAAAGATGAGACGGAGAGACGCGAATACGCTTGTGCGGGTCGAGGTCATGGTGCAACTTTGTGCGTGTCCGGTTGCGAGACGGCGGCTGCAGAGACCGGGCAGGAAAGAGCAAGCTGGCGTGTGCAACTCATCAAAGCCTGCGAAAAGTCGGAAACTTTATTTTTCACCTGGTCAGGGTTTTCAACTGGGTACCTTTTATTATCACCATGCACCCAGATACCGAGGCCCCAGGTATATGGTGCCAAACTTGTGTGTTTTGATTGTTGCTTGCTATCGTTTGAGGTTTCCGCGCGGATTTTCAAAGCTTTCTGTCGGAAAAACTATTCTCTTCTCTCAAGTTATGCTCAATGTGACTTCATCAACAGCGCTGTTAAGGATCGATAGAGACGATGCCACCCGTGTATCTAACACCAACTATCCGATCACCATATTCATCATCCCTAGAATCAAACAGTTCCCGTAGCAGCAGGCGCTGGAGGTACACCAACGGTTACCGTGGCGTTGCCGCTGCTATCCTGCCCCTCGACAGCAACAATCATGTAATTGTGTCTTCCCATCTTCAATCCTACACTCTCCCACGCTTTGAAATGGTTGCCTGTTGTCACGGTCCCGCCCACGCGCTTCTCGTGCCGGATAGACCAATACTGGTCAAAACTTGCAGTGCCGACGATGGATGGCTTGTTGGTTCGCCTCTTGGTCATGATCTCGTATTCGCCGCCATCAGAGCTCACGTTGCCCTTGATCTTGGCTTCCGGGTTGTCGGACGGGTGGTGGTCACCGTAGCTCTCAATGATGTAGTACTCGACCAGCGGGTTGGTTGTCCAGCCGTAGATGGCGAGGTATGCGTTACCTTGGGGCTCAAAGGTACCGGAGTAGGTTATTTCTCTGCGAACAAATGTCAACGATCGAAGGAAAGGACAACTTAGGAAGGTAAGTAGACCTATTGCCGCCAGGGTTCCAACCCTTCCCAATGACAAAATTTCCTTTATCCCCTGACCATTTGATGCTGAACTTGCCGCCTTGACCGTTTGTGGTTTGCAGCTTGGGCTTGCCGTCACTCCATGAGGACCAGAAGTATGATTGTGAGACGG
The DNA here is from genome assembly GCA_033576145.1 of Cladorrhinum samala. Taxonomy (NCBI): domain Eukaryota; kingdom Fungi; phylum Ascomycota; class Sordariomycetes; order Sordariales; family Podosporaceae; genus Cladorrhinum; species Cladorrhinum samala. The sequence continues at coordinate 18,667 of MU864928.1, read as the reverse complement.
CCCCGGTTGCGGCTGACAGGCTGAGGAAGAATGAAGTGAATGAGACCATGGTTCTGCTCAGCCGTGACTTGATTTTTTTTCTTCTTCTTTTTTTCCAGTCGATACTCTTCAACAATCATATCCCCAACCCCAATATGAAGGGGACGGGTGTCGCTGAAGGCTCCCATGTCATTTATAAGTAGGTACCTACCTTAGGTACCTAGTATTATACCATCCGAGTTGAGATGGAGCGTCGTCCGAATTAACTGCCGAGAGCTCAAAAAATCCATACACCCGGCTCTTGTTCCTATAAATAAGATATTTATTGATGTGGTACTTTCGGTCGTGAGGATATGTGGGGATGAAGCGACCTTACAACGACAAGTACCCATCAGGTGCCAGATGAATCTGGGGTATAATAAAGAACTACCGACAAGTTATTGGCCAAGTAGGCACGTAAGTCTGGCCAAAGCTTAAGATCATTGGACAACCCCGGATTTCTGTCACGTCCGGATAATATGCAGTGCCATATGCGAAGCAGGCCCTCCCGTATTAGAAATAAATAAGCTTAAGCAAGACAGAATAATCTCCGACGCCACACTTATAAGTGCCGTCCTTGGCTCTTCTGATGGGAGGGTCTGCCTGCCTTTCTAGAATGCTACGGTCCTCGACGTTTGGTCCTCATTCGGAAGAAAAGGTTTTCAGTTGGCGACTCGGAGTGGTTGCAATTTTGTGTTCAGCACATGACTTTGAAAGAGATACACAAAAGCTGATTCGTACGGTTATTAAAGATTATCATGGCAAGAAAAGGATACGCCGTCTACTAGATTGATTCCCGAGTTTCGTAAGTAATGATCAAATCAGTTACTTTGATCAAAATAATGTTTGAAGCCAAGATATGGGCTTCAAATATCGTAAGTACAGATGACATTGAAATTAAAGGCTGCTGGTGCAAGCTAAAGGTTTTTCAATCGAAGCGATAAGTCTTTGAAAAATTTGATTTAAATGCTGTTGCCATGATGATATGTACCAGCAGGCCAAAACTCAGGTTGAACCTCTTATCAGTCCATGACATGCAGCCAACCCTCAAGTGTCTAGGTTCTATAATCTCAAAGATTTTGTTTTTCTCAGGATTGGTATCTAAAGATGTCGGGGGCTGCGAGTCATTATGAAGTCACCAGTTTGTGCTTGAGACCTGCGTTCGACCACTTTTAGTCCCGCCGTGAAGATGGGTCCTCAATATAGCTGCTTCGGAGATAACTTCAGCCGCAGACGAGCTTGTCAAGAAGTCCTTTTGATCCTCCGAACCTTAAAAAAAGTCATTTGCAAATCACAGACCTGCCTCAATCATGAAGATAAACTAATTACCAACTAATTACCTAATTTACATCTAACCTCTAATCTAGGAGGGTGAGATCACAACAATCCTTTGTGATGTACTTGCTCTTCTGATTGTCGAGTACAATGCCAGTCAAAGACGTCAAGGTTTGTATCGGAGTAGGTACCTTATATATTTATTATCTAGTAAAAACGGGAAGCGTTGTTCCCAGGTGATCTTTTTTCAGAAACTGTTCAGGTAACCATACTCTGTAACGTACCTAGGTACCTGGTAATCAACAAACAACATCAACACGTATGTCATTTGATTTATGTAACAAAAAGGATATTTTGACCTGTAACAAAAAGTTCATTGTGACCTGAAACAAAAACAAACAACCCATTGTCCAAACACTCAAGAGACCTGTGCCACCGATCCATAGGCTAGATTTCACCGAGCGGCAGAGCGCCCGACGGTTGGTTGTCTTGGCATCGTAATGAAACCCGCCCCTGAAATGGCCTCGGACTGAAAAAAATAAATAAATAAATAAATAAACATTTTTGGGGTTTGTTGTCTATTATTTGATTGTTTACCTACTTTTTTTTTTGCCCAATGCTACCCAAGAGAAAGTCCCAAGAAAGCTCAACACTAGGGAAACTCCGAGGGAGGCAACCAATGATTACATAGTGTAGTATAGTATACGCATGTATACTACTTCAAGCTCGCATGCACAGCCTCTCTTGCCACCGATACGTAAAGAAATAAATGGAAACCGCTGTTTGTCGCCCATGATGAGGGGATCCCGGACTTGTTTTCTCTTGGTACGGACCCTTTGGATCTGTTGGGTCTGGATCATCACATTGGCAGCGGGTAATACGGCACGCCAAGCCATTGGCTAAGCCCTCCATACGCGCGGTCGGTGTCCACGTTCGAGCCGGTCTATGGGCCCGGATGGCTGACTTGGCCCGCCGAAGTGGGCCGGAAGTGGAGACAACGGGGCCGCCGTCCGACTCGAGCTGCGGCGGTGTGGAGGCGTGTCGCTGGAGTTGAGCGTGCTCTGGTTGGACGTCACAGCCACGAAACCAACAAGGTGGGCTCCTCACTTGTCTCATCAGCATGATCCCGTTTTCGCCCGAAAGCTGCGTGATGACATGTTTATAGAATTATTATATATATGGCCTTGATGACCGTTTCCCCATGGTACCATGTTCTAATAAGAACTTTTTGATCATTGTACTCTCTCTTCCATACTGCCATTTTATCAGGCACAACATCATCAATTATTTCAATAAAAAATAAAAAAATAAAACAACATCCTTAACAAATTCATCATGACCAACTACAACAACCAGCAGTACGGCCAGGACCAGGGTGAGGCCGCTTCATACTATGCCAACGCTGGCCAGGGAGATCAGCAATACGGCCAGCAGCAACAGTACGGCCAGCAGCAGCAATATGGCCAGCAGCAGCAATACGGTCAGCAGGATGACTACGGCCAGCAGCGGCAATACGGCCAGCAGCAGCAGTATGGCGGCCAGCAGCAGCAGTATGGCGAGCAGCAAGACGGACCCGATGGTGAGCGCGGCTTTCTAGGCGCCCTTGCGGGCGGCGTTGCCGGCGGTGCCGGCGGCCACGCGATCGGTGGCAAGACAGGTCACAGCAAGGCCAGCACCGTCATTGGCGTCCTCGCCGGCGCCTTCGCAGGGCACAAGCTCCAGGACGGCGTCTCGGACTGGAAGGACAAGCGCGACGAGGAGAAGGAGCACGAGAAGCACGAAAAGGAGGAGGAGAAGCGCCGCAGGGAGGAGGAAGAGCGGAGGCGCAAGGAGGAGCACCACCGCCCCCAGGAACACCACCGCCAGGAGGAGCACCACCACAACCAGTCCCGCAGCGTTCACTACGCCGGCAACTTCACCGGCTCCTCCCGCGACATCCGCCTCGATGCCCACGGCGAGTACATGCTCCACGCCTCGTGCGCCCGCCTCGACGGCTCGTACCAGGCCTCCAGCATCAGCCTGAACAACATCATCGAGAACAGCGGCGGCAGCTTCCGCTGGGTGCAGCCCGGAAACCACGGCGGCAACAGCGGCGGCAGGCCCGCGACCGTCACCGTCCAGAACGGCGACACCCTCCGCGGCATCGGCGCCCAGCTCGGCGTTTCGTGGGAGGAGGTCGCCAGGCACAACAACATCTCCAACCCCGACATGATCTACCCCGGCCAGGTCCTCAACGTTCCCGGCGGCGGTTACGGCGGCGGCAACGGCGGCGGCAGCAGCGTTGGCAACTTTGGCGCCTCGGCTCGCAACGTCCACCTTACCGACAACGGCGAGAGGCTCGAGGCTGAGCTGCTCCGCGACGGGCAGTGGGTCGGAGCCTCCATCGTCCTGGACGAGAGGATAGGAAACGAGAACGGCACTCTTACTTATGTCAACTAAAAGAAGAGCCTTTTGTTTTATTTTCTTCTTTTTTTTTTATTGCGGTAGTTTTTTTTTTTTTTTTTTTTTTAAGCGAAGCATTGCATAGGAATGGATCATCGGGGGGCCCCCTTTTACAATTCAATTTTTAAACCATTCCATTTCCAACTTCCCACTTACAAATGATTACTATTACGTGTGCTACTTGAACTCGATATCGTACAGGACCACTGTTCGTACAGGCCGTCTTCATCATTCTGAAATAACTTTTCTCTCTATTTGGAGACAAAACTTTAAATTGGCATTTTCCCTTCGTTGCCCTCTCACATGCTCCTGAATGCGACGTCTGTGGTTTGCTGTGGAACGTACACCCCGTGCCCCCTTTATGACCTCTCAGCCGAACTTCCTTTCCTGTCACGTTCTCGCAGGGAAAGGACACAGCACAAAAGATGGTCTCCAAACTCTCTTGATAACTAGATAATTTTAGAGCAACTGAATTACCACTCGAATCTGTGAGCTGGATTGAATTTGACGTAAAAGGTAACTGCTGATGAATACCCAAGATAGACCAATACCATCAATGCGTCCCAGAATATCAGATAAAATGTTTCCTTATACATGGCTGATGTAGGTAGCCTCGGAATGAAGAAAACTTTGGAGCATATGCCGCCTTTATTGTTTTTATCCGCACGATCAAGCAACTTGCAGACCGATTGGGGGGGCCCGGTGGCTCCAAACGTTGCCGGTTGCGCCAACATCAAGCTAACCCGGTCGAATATCCTTTTTAGCAAGACGCTTGTATCATGTCTAGTTTTAGGGATGCAGGAGACTGCAATTAAGCAATTCCCGAGGAGACGATCCTTGGACAGTCCCTGCATATCGTGCGCTTGGTAGCGTTTTCAGGGGACTCACACGACGTCACCCAACATGATTTTCGACTTGTGATCTATAACACAGTCCGAGCCCGGAAGAGGGACGGGTTTCGATGTCAGCGAAAATGCGGCAGGCACAGAGCGCTGATCCATCGCAATGCTTTGAATAGGGCATGTAGGGTCCCCTGAATGCATCTGTGAAATGTAGGTCTCGGTGATTGGGACGTGGCTCAGCCCTCCTGATTCCACTCATCGCTGCTATTGGCTTTCCCAACCGACCATCTCCGCGCGGCTTTCTCAAGAGTATGGCCCCTACTCGATCTCTCCGTATCTTACCGGTGACGTGATAGCGCAGTGTCTCCTCCCCTCCATCTCAAAAGCCCGGTGGAATAAAGCTCTGTCTGAGCCACGTCAAGACCTCTCCAACGTCCTGTAGCGGGCTCCCGTTCCTCGCCCACCTCACTCATTCCAGCCTACCACGCCTAGTTTGCTCTCGGGCTGGTTTGACGAAATACCCCTGTTGTATCTCCTTCCTTCCCTCCTTCGTCTGTCACTCCCTATTATCATGGCCCCATATAGTGCTTTTACGCATGCGCACGGCCCAGGACTTTTATTATCCTCTGATTCTTCTCTACCGGAAGCCGACCGTCCTGGTACGTTCATAGGGAACCGATATCATGCGTACTTGAGCAGCGACTCTACGCCCACGGTAGATTCCTTTCACGAGAAGAAGCGAAAACGCAGGAGCTTCCTCAGCAATGCGACTACCCACGACGAAACCGATGAGTACCCCAAAGGGTGGGCGTTTGCGTTTATTGTTGTTGCGCTGGTCATGAGTGTTTTTCTAGTCTCCCTTGATATGGCAAGTATCCTTCGCCATAGTTCCACGGCATTTCTTGTGGTTCTACTAACTTGACCTTCCAGACAATCGTCGCAACAGCGATCCCAAGAATCACAGACGCGTTCCACGGTCTCGAAGATGTGGCCTGGTACAGCGCGGCGTTCTTCATGACCGTCGGTGGCTTTCAATCCGCCTGGGGCAAAGTCTTCAAGTACTACCCCCTCAAAATCAGCTTCCTGATTGCAATCTTCATTTTCGAGATGGGCAGTCTCGTCTGCGGTGCGGCGCCCAACTCAAAAACTCTGATCGTCGGCCGCGCGATCGCTGGCATCGGCGCGGCGGGAATTGGCTCGGGAGCATACACCATCATTGCCTTCGCCGCCGAACCGAGGAAGCGGCCGGTGTTCACCGGCATTCTCGGCACAGCTTATGGAGTCGCCGCAGTTATTGGACCCCTACTCGGAGGGGCTTTTGCGGACCACGTCTCCTGGCGATGGTGTTTCTACATCAACTTGCCCATCGGTGGTCTTGCGGCAGCCATCATCATGTTCTTCTTCCAGACGCCTGCGGGGGCCAAGCCCCTTCGAGCACCATTTCTTGAGAAGGTATTGCAGATGGATCCCTTGGGCACGACGATCATCATGGGCGGTGTTATCTGCTTCGTTCTTGCGCTGCAGTACGGTGGCCAGACGGAGTCGTGGAGCAGCCCGACAATTATCGGCCTCATTGTCGGGTTTGTTGTCATCTTCCTTCTGTTTGGGGTCTGGGAGTGGTTCAACGGTGAGAGGTCCATGATTGTGCCCCGCCTCTTGGTTCAGCGCCCCGTGTGGGTTGGATCCGTGTACGCTCTCCTTTTTGCGGGATCTTACTTCATCATCATTTATTACCTCCCTATTTACTTTCAGAGTATTGGGAACACAAGCCCTACCGAGTCCGGCGTTAGGAATCTGCCCCTGATTTTGTCTGTCGTCGTGGCTACTATTGTTGCTGGCGCCGTCGTATCTTCCAGTGGTCATGCCGTACCGATTGCTGCGGGGGGTGCTGCATTGGCCACTGTTGCTGCTGGTTTATTGTATACCCTTGATATTGGCACTGGGACGGGCAAGTGGGTTGGGTACCAGATCCTGGGGGGTTTTGCTTGGGGTGCTGCTTTCCAGGTCCCTATTATCATTGGCCAGTCGACTGCTGCGCCGGACGATATGTCTTCTGTAACGGCGATACTTCTCTGTGAGTATCCTTCCAAACCATCCTGCCACTACTTGAATATTTCAAGCTGACAACTGTGTGTGTTCAAAGTCTTTCAAACCGTCGGTGGTGCATTTTGGGTGTCAGCAGCCCAATCCGCATTCGTAAATGTGCTGATCAAGCGCCTCGCTACCTCGGCACCGGACGTCAACCCCCTTCTTGTGTTAGGGACCGGTGCCACGCAGATTCGTACCGTGTTCACAGCAGAGCAGGTTCCGGGGATTCTGGTTGCTTATATGGAAGGGATCAAGACATCCTTGGCTATAGCGGTTGGGGCGGTTGGGTTGTCGTTTATTGCCAGTCTTTTTTATGACTGGAAGAAGCTTGATACCCAGGCGGTCAAGAATTCTGGTGCTGCTTAATACTTCTTTGTTTTTTTTTTTTTTTTTTTTTTTTTTTTCTTCTCAGAGCCAACGGTATTTGACGTGGAACTTCATTTGTCCCAAAACCATATACCAGGGCCGTGTTTAGGAAAAGGGTGCGGAAGGGACATCATTACTGCTGCTTTGGTCATTTGTTGGTATTTAAATGGTCATAGAAGAAAAGGGAAATATTCAGTTTTACATACCTAAATATTCATGAAGCGTCTGGCCTGTAACTTGTGTCAATGGATTGTTCCATTATTCCATAATTCCATTATTGATATCCACAGGGTATTGTCATAAACATGCGCTGGACTTTTCGATTCCCACACCCTATTCCTTTCTTTCAACCGCCCATAACACTTTTACCCACCAGCTGTATCCATGGGCTATTATAACCGAGCCTCTAGTCCTTTCTCACCCGCTTGCTCTCGCTTTCACCACCCTCATGCCCATTCACACCCTCCCCCTCTTCATCTCGAGGATGCACTGCGCCAGCGCCCTCACCAAGCTCCTCGCCAGCGCCTTCCTCCTCATCCCCACCTCCAATCCAGTTCCCCTCCGCGTCAAAGAACTCGTGCACATTTTCAGCCGTAATCCACCCGCCACTCCCGGGCATTGCGGGCGGCAATCCGCCATCCGCCGCACCGGCAAACACACCCGTGAACCCTTCTATCGCTTCATGTGGCTGATGATCGCCCTCAAAAATGATTCTCCCTCCAACTTCGTCGTCTTCATCTTCGTCTCCCTCCTGAACTGGGTCGGGATTAAGATTCGAGCACTCGGAAATAGCTTCAAACAGCTTGACAGCCTCGGTTTTTGCTGGGGTCGCCGTCTCTTCTAATTGGTCTGTCGAGGAAGAAGCAGGAGAAGGGATCAAAGTAAGCTCCACAGTCTCGAAATCCTCGTCAGACCCGCCTTCAGCTAGTTCAAGCTGTAAATAAACTGCTGGAAACTTTGCAGAGTTTTCCTCCTCCGAGGAGGAAAGGGTCTTGAGCGCGTGAATGCTGATTTGCGGGTATGGAATTGAAAGCCCGTTTTCGGCGGCGGGTGAATAGATGGTGAGCGTTCGGGAGTTTACGAAGAGATCGACCGTTTGTTCTACTGTTTCCTCGGTCGCGTCTGTGAGGGCAGCGTTCTCGGGCGCTGTCGGCGCCGTCTCGAGGTCGCCGGGGAAGAAAGGTAGCTTGCCCCGCTGGGATTTTGGGATCCATGCTTTTGCACCGACGGCGTGGTAGTGGAGGATCGGTTTTGCGTCGAAGAAGCTGGAAGGCGTGTGGGACTGGTGCTCGGCAAGGGGTGTGTAGTCGCTTAGCGGTGGCGGGGAGCGGATGGTTGTGAGACTCATTTTGGCGCGTGTGTTTTTGCTTGGTGGTGGTTATGTGGTTAATTTGGGAGCTCCAGGTTGACGAGGCAAAGTGTGGGGGAGAGACGGGATCGAAGCTGAGAAAAGTTTGGCGGGGTTGCTTGAGCTGAAGCTCCTCCCGCGTCGATAACCTTATCGTAACCACCATATTGGGTACGTACAGAGCTTGAGCTTCGTCCCAATGGTGACCAAAGCTTTCTAGGGTGCGCCTCGGAGTGCCAGACACAGCGGGTCGCTGGGGGCTAGCCAGAACCGGCACCCGGGGCGCTCGGCAAAACATGGCCTTGTAGTCTGTACGCCGTATGTAATGCCACCTTCGTCATGCGTGAACATCAACGATTAATGAGGTCTGGTTCATATATCCGTTTTTGCAGCAAAATTCTTTCAGAGCCGTTATATAAAACCGATTAGTAGCCGACTAGGGCAGCACAGCGTTTCACCGGGCCACCGACATCTTCTCTTCGTGAACCTCATCATCCCCGTAACCGTTCAAAGCACCTCAAACCATAGACTGCCCATCTTATATACAAACCCCCCGATTCTTCATCATGCACGACAATCGTATGTTTCTTTGACTGCCCATCTTAGATTGCGAAACTCTTATTCTAACATCAAATCCAGGCACCCACCCCCTCCTCCAACAGGTCCCCTTGACCGTTTCCCCCTTCGTCAACCTCCCAAGCGCAACGACCCTCCCTTACACCTACAAGCCCATGCCCTCGACCCTGCCGCCCTCGTCAACCGGCATCACCTCGACCGCTCCCTCCGACGGCAACAGCTCCGATAACACCAACAAACCGAAGTACGTCATCTCGGCCTCGGGCCACGCCGCCCATCCAGACGACATCCTCGCCTCGTGCAGAGCACTGCACGCCCACATCAGCAAACTTCAAGAGGATGCCGAAGCGGAAATCAGGGCCATAGACGAGAGGATACGCGCGCGGGAGCTGGCCGAAAAGAGGAGACTGGCGCCCGGTTGGCTGGACAGCGACGTCAGGGTGCTGGAGCCGGAGAGGAAGCCCGGTGCGGCGTCTTCGTCTGCTCAGGGGCATCATGGTGGGATTGAGGTCGGGCAGCACGACAGTTCATCTTCATCGCTGGGAGGATTTGGTGTGGGGGGAGGGGCCGGTGGTGCTGGTCCCGGGGCTTATGGACAGCCTGATGGGCATGGGCCGGGAGGTGCCAGCGAGATGGCGGTGCCTGATGAGGGTGCGGAGCTGGATAGGGCATTTGGGGTGCTGGAGATTGGATCAAGGTGACAGGTTTTTTTCTAAAGAGTTTAAAGCTAGGGCGAGTGAGGTTGGAGGAGGGTGCGGGAAAAGTTGGTGTTGTGGAGATTTTCCTAGATATAAGGGATGTCTTTGTCCAGTGATGAACTAGACGAGCGGCTTATTACAGCTCATTCACGGTCTCTAATAAAAGACTGGCCGCTATTATCGTCAAAAGATCTGGGTTCTGCGCTCTCCTCTTTGCTTGACAATTTGTTCGAGGTTATTTCCCACTTCAGCTGACCCAAATGCACACATGCCCAACACCAGGGCAGAGGTTGAGCGTGTTGAGTCAACTCCTAAAGCACGACTACCAGAACGAAGTTTCCAGGCAAGAATTCAAGATTGAACTGCACGCCACCAACGAGTGCGATTACGACGAAGGGATTTGACCCAAACTGGCTCGAGAAGGCTGAAGCTGCATCTCAATTTCCGATGGACAGTGATCCAACTCGGTTTCATCTCGGGATCTAGTAGATAACTACTTGAGGCTACCTCGATATTTTTGGATATGTATATGGTGTAGTAAAATGTATGTTGTATGTTTATGTAAATTGTATAGACTTATGTCTCGATACCATCACATGTGAGAGGTGGGTGGGTAGATATTTTTTAAACATCCACTGGCTAGTTGCTATTAAACGCCTGCAAGTATAGGGACTAGGTGCCCCACAAACCTTCCACTTTGGGGGGGCTGGCCTGCCGGGCAGCTTGGCATCGCCTGGAAGCTCCCGTCGCGCGCGCGCCGCGTCCATGAAATTTCCTGCTAGGAGCTCCCGTCCCGGTTCTTTTTTTTTTTTTTTTTTTTTTATACAACTAACAGCAAGTTCCGCCATTCCCATTAAAACGGCCAAAAGACAAGACAACCCCATCACCATAAAGAGAAAAAAAAAAATGCCACCTAAACGAATGACAGCCAATCCGGCTCGGCCGGCTCGCCATCGCCCCGGAAAGGCAGTCGGTCCAGACTCTGATTCTGATTCGGAAGCTAGCGGATCCGACCAGGAAGAAGATACCAAGGCGCCCGTCCAACGGAGGACTGCACCGCCGCCGAAATTCGCCAGCGCAGCCGGGCCGGGGCGAATCATCAGCCGAGGCGACAATGGCAAGATCAATCTCAAGGGTGCGGACCTCAGCGCCGCGGCCGATGATGAAGCCCGGCGGGAAGCCGCCAGAGCAGCGCGCCTCGCCGCCGAGCGCAAAGCAAAAGAGGAAGGGTTCGTAACAGAGGACGAGGAAGACGGATCCGGTTCGGGTTCGGAAGAAGACAGCGGCAGCGAGGAGGGAAGCTCAGACGAAAGCTCAGAGGAGGAGGAGGAAGCGCCACGAAGATTAATGATGCGACCCAAATTCATTCGCAAAGCCGATCGAGAAAATAAGAATGCCACCTCCAGCGCCGGCGCAGCAGCAGCAGCAGCAGCAGCAGCTACAACATCATCGTTAAACTCTAGAAAAAAAGAAGGAGGAGCAGGAGGAGGAGGAGGAGGAGGAGAACAAGATGCCGCCGAGGAAGCTCGCCGTCGCGCGGCAGACGAACTAGTCGAAGAACAAATCAAAAAAGACTTGGCTGCGCGCGCGGCAGGCAAAAAAGCATGGGACGACGACACGGACGAGGAAAACCAAGTGGACGATACCGACGACGTCGACCCGGAGGCGGAATACGCGGCCTGGAAGCTGCGAGAGCTCAAGCGCCTCAAGCGCGAGCGCGAAGCCATCGAGGAGAAGGAGAAGGAGCTGGCCGAGATTGAGCGCAGGCGGAACCTCACCGAGGAGGAGCGCCGCGCCGAGGACGAGGCCCACATCGCCCAGCAGCGCGAGGAGAAGGAGGGCAGGGGCAAGATGGCGTACATGCAAAAGTACTTCCACAAGGGCGCTTTCTACCAGGACGAGAGCAAAGCTGCGGGCCTCGACAAGCGCGACCTCATGGGCGCGAGGTTTGCGGATGATGTCAAGAATCGGGAGCTGCTGCCCAAGGCTCTTCAGATGAGGGACATGACCAAGCTGGGTAAGAAGGGAGCGACCAGGTATAGGGATATGAAGAGCGAGGATACGGGGCAGTGGGGGAGTCTGAATGACGGACGGGGACCCAGGCAAGGGGGTGGTGGCGGGTTTGATAGGTTCAATGGGGATGAGAGGTTCCAGCCTGATGCGTTTGATCGAAGGAGGGGCGGAGGAGATAGGGACGTGAATGGGGCAAACGCTATCCCGCTTGGTGAAAGGAAGGAGAGGCCACGGGACGATAGAGATCGAGACCGGGACCGGCGTCGGAATGACAGTCGAAACAGGCGACGTTCGAGATCGAGGTCGCGGTCACCTAGGCGTGATCGAGACGAAAGACGGAAGAGGTCACCGTCCCGGGAGAGGGATAGGGATCGGTATGAGAGCGATAAGAGGCGTAGGATAGATACGAGGTAGAAGAGTCTCTCTCTCTCTCTACCGTCAATGTGGTATTATTTGATACATGCCATATGGAACATTCTGTCCGGAACGCATATACCTTTACGAAAAACCTAGACCAAACTGTTTTCCGTCCATCCCAGGGCACACGCTGCATGTAGATCTGAATAAGCCCAGTTGAAAAATTTAAAAAATAAAACTTAAAGATAGGTCAGATCCTCGTAATCTCTACCCTCGCCCTCTCAAAGATCTTGTGAGCCAGCATGCCGCCACTTCCAGGCTCGGGCTCCTGGGACAAGTTAGGTGGATAAAGCGTCATCTTGGCATAAGTACCTGCTCCTTTTCGTTTTGACAGGTATCCAGGGTTGATGACAAGAACACTTTCAATAACCTAAAAAAAAAAAAAAAAAAAAAAGGATAGCGTTAATATTATAGATAGGGACCTTTCACGGTCTGCAAAAATGCCATGAATGAAATGGATGGTTCGAAACTCACCTTGGCAAACGGAGGCAACGAACTCGGCACAACCAACACGTCCGGCCGAACATTTACCATCTCGCCCAGCTTCAGATAACTCACATCCAACATGGCACCGGGCGGGATACCATCCCCAGCTCCCGTCTTGGGCAGCCTCCGCCTATCCGCCGGCGGGAAGAGCGGGAAAAAGTGCCTCTGCTCAATTAGATACCTCGAGGCTCGAGAGAGCAGCTCACGATCTCGCGGCCTGCCCCCAACCAGCTCCTCGTTCCGCAGCTCAAACAGGACGTCCTGACTGCTAATCCCCAAAAGCATCTCGTTCATGGCAAAAGTCATTGGGTTGCCGATTACTTTGACCGGCTTGGGCAGGCCGAGCTCTCGGCGCGGGAATACGTCCTGCGGCCAGGAGACGTGCTTGGATAGCACGTCGCGGACTGAAGGGACCAAAAGAACCGTGACGGTGGGGTTTGCGCTGACTAGACGATGTATTGCTGGCGCCACGAGGTACTTGAATACCGTAGCCATCGTCGCCGTATCCGGTTCGTAGTTTGCTTCTTCGGGAAGATCAAAGTCGCCAGAGGCGATTAGGGGGTGCTCAGCGTCAATAAATGGGCCTGTGAGCACCAGGGCGTCTACGTAGGTATCGGCCGCCTCGTTGCAGATGGCGTGGAGTGGTTCGAAATCGAGGTTGTCGTCTGCGGTGTAAGGACCCGAGGCGAAAATGATGTTTAGGGGGCTAGGATCGTCCGAGTCCATTGCGTCCGGTCCGCCCCGCAGTCTTTCGAGGTGAGTTTGAAGTGCGTCGGGTGAAGTGGCGGCGTTGGGGAGGAGCGGTATCTCAAGGACCTCCTTGATCACGAATTCGCGGCCGCCGCTGTTTGATCCCCTTAGTGCCACAATTTGGCCTGGAAAGAACTGGAACCCTGGGATTTGTTTGACGTTCAGAGGCACGCGCAAGCCACCGCCCATGCGCCTCGAGGTTTCGAGGACTAGGGAAGCGGCATTGAGCTTGCCCTCTAGCGAATCTGAGGCGATTCGGCCTACGGCGACGATCTCGGAAGTGCTCTGGCTTGCTGCGTTGCCAAAGGCCGATTCGTCTAGTTCGTGATTTTCCATGACGAGGATCATGAATTCTTCGATGCGGTCGTCGAGGATTTCCGAGGCCTCTGATAGCTTCATTGCCATAGGTTTGTAGCCCAGCTTTTTTTGGTCGGATCCAGCTGTGAGTTTGATGCGAGATTCGGCGAAGGGGGAGATCGGGGGCTCGGCTGGTTGCAGGTGCTCGTTGAGGACTTCGATCACATCGCCGGCGTTTGGTCTATCGGCGAAAGATGACGGTCTGGGACAGAGAAGTCAGAGATGATTGCAACGAGAGTCAGTGTGGAGCAACGGCAAACACATACGGAACAACGCCCATTGCGTTGAACCGCTCCTCCAGCTTGGTTGGCGAGCTCATGGGCTCAGCCTTGACCCGGTTCATCGCCGGCGTCCTCTTCGGGGCCATCTTGGAAGCTCTCGCTCCCGGAGTTGTGAGGCCGTCCAGCATGCCAAAGACATCGCCGGCCTTCCCCACTCGCGGCGTCGCGCCGGCGCGCTTCTCCTGCTTGATGTGTACCTGTGTTCGGTTGCTTCGCTCGAGCGCATCCTGGAGGTCCTGCTTGAAGTTTCGGAGAATCTGGACCGAGGCCTTGAGCTCGTCCATGTCCATCTTTATGCAGTACGACTCCCACTTGAAGAAAAGGTCCTGCGCCGACAGCTCGTGCATTCGCATTATGGACCTGAGCTCTGCGACGACATCTGGCTCGAGCGGCTTGTTGCCCGTCGCGAAGCGCTCGTTGAGCTCTGCCAACACCTCGTCGTCGGCCATTGTGCGCTCAGAAGGTTTATTATGTCGAGGCAGCTTCGGTCGGCTCCTGGTTCGTATTATTCGCTGCAGTCGTTACCACCCGGGTTTGTTGTGGCTGTCGACAGTGTCATCAATGTCTGTCAAGGAGGGGGCACCGACAGATTCGGAAATAATAATTACAGAAAACGCGTCGTAAAGCACTTTACGCGCTGGAGACGCGGTTCCCACAGCCAATAGGTCATTGACATTGCTGAGTCAGCTCCCACTCTGGCTGTATTTTTTCTGCTGAAGAAACCGTCTGATAGTGGGATAGTGGGTATTAGGGAATGATCGGCGCGGCGGGACATAGCTAATAAGGGGGCCACCCGACTTCTCGATCTAGCATCCATGCCAACTCCAACTGAGTGGAGGTTTGTCATGGTTCAATTAGAGACAAAGCTGACTGGTGTATATACTTTGATATTTCGGAATCTTCGGTGAGAACCAATCCCCTCACTGACCAACCGATCAAAGCCACATCAGTTGGGCCGGCTTTTTCCCTCTCTTTGCTTCTCTCTGCCGATCAATCAATGCTCTTGCAGCACATAAAAGCAAAGAAAAACAGTTGAGGCGGTGTGTCGTTATCTCTCGAGTGTGTTCTGTTTCCGAGCGAGCTGTACGTGTTTGTTGTTTAAAATGAAGTCCCCACCTACTATCGGGTTCCGTTATATAGCCCGCTGACCTCCTTCTCAGAGATCCTCAACATCTCCTTCAACTTGCTGCTCTTCTTCTTGCAAAAAAAAGATAACAAACGTCAACAATGGCATCAGCAGCATCGTCCGGGCCTCTCAAGGTCCCATTGGCCCATCCGACCTCCGAAAGCCGTCCCAAGCCACGCCCCGCCTTGACCGCCGAGCAGCAGGACAAGTACGACTGGCTGCTTGCCCAGGTCAAAGGCTGGGCCGAAGTGCCCTCAGCCAAGGGAAACGCCGGCCCGCTCACTGATCGTGAGAAGTTTTGGCTGACCAAGGAGTGCCTGTTGCGCTACCTGCGCGCCACCAAGTGGCACAAGGAGGATGCCGAAAAGCGTATCCTCAAAACCCTGACCTGGAGGAGGGACTACGGTGTTGAGCAGCTGACGGCCGATCACATCTCGCCTGAGAATGAGACTGGAAAACAGATCACTCTGGGCTACGACAAGGAGGGCCGTGTCTGCCACTACCTCAACCCGGGCCGGCAAAACACCGAGCCTTCCCCTCGTCAGGTTCAACACCTCGTCTACATGGTTGAGCGCGTGATCGATATCATGCCGGCCGGCGTCGAGACCCTCGCGCTTCTGATCAACTTCAAGACGAGCAAGACGCGTTCCAACACTTCGCCCGGCATCGGCCTTGCACGCGAGGTTCTTGACATTCTTCAGAACCATTACCCGGAGCGTCTCGGAAAGGCTCTCATCATCAACATGCCGTGGATTGTCACTGGATTCTTCAAGCTCATCACTCCCTTCATCGACCCTCACACCAAGGAGAAGCTCAAGTTCAACGAGGACATGAGCCAGTACGTGCCAGTCGACACGATGTGGTCCGAATTCAGCACTGGCAAACTCGAGTTCGAATACGACCACGCGACATATTGGCCCGCCCTCCACAAACTGTGCGATGAAAGGCGGGAAGCGCGATGGCAGAAATGGGTCGCTGGAGGACAGCAGATTGGAGAGTCTGAGGATTACCTTGCTGGCGCTCTCGAGACCGGTGTTGCTGGGGCTGCCAAGCCCGCGACTGAAGCTACCGCCTCCCAGCAGCAGGTAGACGCTGTCGCCGAGAAGCTGGCAGATGTTAAGGTGGCAGCAGCTCCCCCGCCTTCAGCATAAAGTTGCAAAGAATTAAATTTTTATTTTTTTTAAATAACTTCAAAATACCGTCTTGGAGCTGGCTAGCAAGCGCGAGCGAGTGTTTCTATTAATACCCTATACATATATCTCGATTTCACATGTCTGCAGAATAGAAAAAGACACATGGATCAAACTTTTTTCATCCCACGAATTCGGTGCGCCACTTACAAACACAATTGGCCAAACAAGCGAGACTCGAGCCCGGTGACTCCCATTTAACAGTTCGACTGACGCGGCCGCATCCCACTTCAGCTCTTTGAGAGAGCCGATGTCACACAAAACTGCCCAAAACGGTATTTTATTTCTCTCGGCTTTGGGGCTGATCAGCACCAAGTAACAAGACCTGCGTCAAAGATATAAAGACACGATAAACTTTGGCTGAACTCTCAGGATGTAATTTGTCCCTCTCTGACTCTTCATCCCCCCTCTCTCACAACCATTCTATCTCACCCTGCCATACAGGGTAATAACAAAAAACTACAACCATGACATCTCCCGCTCCCCCTCTTCCCCCTCCCAAAACCATCAAAGCATGGACCTATTCCCGTCCCGGTCCCTACCGTCAAACCCTCTCCATGACCACCTCCCACCCTTACCCAGACTTCCCACCGTCAAACAACAACAACAAGAACAACAAGAACAACCCGTCAGAAGAACATGTCCTGATCAGAACGGCCTACGCGGCCCTCAACCCGGCCGACCTCGTAACCCTCCACGCAATGCCGTGGTTCCTCCACTCGACGCAGACCGCGGTCCCGTGCCTCGACCTCACGGGGACCGTGGTGGCGGTCCACAACCCCTCGCGGTTTAGCCCAAACCAAAGGATCATGGCCTTTTGCCCGATATTCCACCTCCTGTCGACGGGCTCGGGCGGCCTGCAGTCGGTAATCTCGCTCCCGGCCAGGTACTGCGTGCCGCTGCCCGAGTCCCAGTCCCTCCTCTCCGGGGCCGGGCTGTTCCTCACGGGTCTGACTGCCCAGGTCCAAGTCCGAGACGCAAAGATAAAACTGGGGGACAGGGTCTTGGTCGTAGGAGCGAGCGGCGGCTGCGGGAGCATGGCCGTTCAGCTGGCGAGAAACATTGTCGGGCGGTCCGAAGCGGGGGCAGCGACGACGGCGGCTGTAGTGGCAGTCTGCTCGGGCAGAAACGCGGAAACGGTCAAGGAGCTGGGCGCCGACGAGGTGGTCGACTATACCCTCTACCAAGATCTCCCAGGGGAACTAAAGCGCCGGTATGGTGGGGACAGCGACGACGACGACGACGGTAACGACAATAACAACAACAACAATAATAATAATAGTAATGATAATGATTCTTCTTCCACCAGAAAAGTAGGGAAAAAATTCGACGCCGTAATCGACTGTTACGGCGACCAGGCCGTCTACGTCAACAGCAGGGACTACCTCAAACCTCTGGGCGTCTACAGCGCCGTGTCGATCCACTACGAGGCTTACACCCGCTGGGAGCTGCTCAAGTCCCTGTGGGTAATCGTCAAGAACCTCGCCTGGCCCAGAGCGACCTGGCTGTTCGGCACGGGGAGGACGTTTACGCTCGCCAGCATGAGCGATCCCGGCCTGGCCGAGATGGAAGAGCTGAACGCCCTCTTCGCGGAGGGGAAGCTGAAGGTGGCGCTCGACAGCGTTTGGGAGTTTGATCAAGTGCACGAGGCGCTTGACAAGCTGAGCAGCGGACACGCGGCCGGCAAGGTGGTCATTAGAGTCGACCCCGATGAGGAGTGATGACGACGAATTGAGGAAGAATGAGCGGGAGGGCATGAGCTTTTCTGATCAACAGATCCTTTGTACACTAACAAACTATTATCTATTAACCTAAAAAAAAAATTCTCCTAGATTGACTAGATGCGAGCTAGATAGGGGGCCCTCTTTATCATGTATCTAATAGTTTACCCAGCTCAAAACTTTTCTTATAAACATATCCATTCTTACTTTGAAGAATTTAAAGAGACATGTTATCCCACTCTCAGGAGAATGAATACAACCAAAACTTTTTATTAACAGTCAACTTCTCTCATTTGGGTATCTGATATGCAAGGCCCTCCTCTCCTCTTGTCTTCATCCCTTAAGCTACTTTTCAACAACTCTTCAGGCAAGTGCAATATATACAAGTACATACATGCACACCTGCTCATTTACTCGTCCAACTCGTCTTTCCCACCTCCTTTCGTGCCGCCGAGACTGTCGTGAAACAAATTTCCAAAAAAAAAAAAAAAAAAAAAAAGAACAACCAATTTTCTCCCCTTCTGTCTAGATTAGCGCCTGATTACTAGATAAACAAAAAAAAAAAAAAAAAAAAAAAAAAAAAAAAAAAAAAAAAAATTTAAAAAAAAAAAAAAAAAAAAAAAACCAAATTGGTGTGGATGGTATATATAAAAAAAAAAGGGAAAAAAAAAAA